>CM038117.1:34204312-34335804 GCA_001642375.2 Mentha longifolia | reverse complement strand
TAATGAGAGACTTGCAGGGTAGAGTTGGTGGGGCTCACAATCATGCACGGAGCTAGAAAGTTTCTTTAAAATTGATAGACAAATTTCTTTTTCATACGATTTGATAAAATGGTTAGACTCCCTATGTCCCGCGGCAATTGTCTCTGTTTCCTTATTCGGACGTCCCATTTAATTGTCCGGTTTCCTAAAATGGCAAAAAATTTGTGGCTACAATTAACTCTCTCTCCTCAGAATTAATTACAACCACATATCCTACATTTATTGGCTATTGTGTCATTTCCTTACCGGACAATTGCCGCAGGACGGAAGGAGTAATACTTATATATATCGGTTTTATGTTTAATTTAATTTTACGGGTAATCAATGTACATTTATCTTATCTTGCAGAGATTAGTTTATGATAATTTTATTGATTGACTAATGAAGATAAAACAATTTTCAAAAGATTTGATATGATGTTACATAATTAAAAATATGACTTCTAGAGTTTTTAATTCACTATCTAAAACATAACTCTAATTTGAAAATACAAATGGGTCTAAAACATATTGTAATTAAGAATTAAAAAAAAAAAGATAATACAAAAAATATGAAATCATTGAAAGATTGTATAGTCAATTTTGCATTTTTATCAGTATCAAAAAATTGATTTCAACTGACATAATTATATATTGGAAAATATTTTTGACATAATGTCTCTATGAAATATTACCTTTATTTATTGATTTTAATATTATTGATTTTGAGTCTAATTTAATGTTATTTATGGACTAATGCACATTTATTATACAAAACTCATGTAAAGGGATAAATCTGGAATTTAACAAGAGAGAGGTTAGAAGCGAGTTTACTGGAACGAGGAGGCTTATTTCTCTCTCGTTGATGTTGTTGCGTCGGTAGGATCGGGGGCGCGGCAGCACTATGCGGACGGCGGCGTGCCGCGTGAGGAAGATTGGGCAGCAGAGGTAGACGGGACAGGTGCAGCACCAGCGTTTGAGGAGTCAATGGCAAAATGGCGACGGCCGTGAACTCACCTGAGAAAGGAAGAGACGATAAGAAGGGAGTTTCCGATATGGAATTAGGGATTTAATTGAAGAGGAAGTACAGAGAGGAGGTAGAGAGGAAGATCAGTCCGGCGACAGTTTTGCTCCAGCAACGGCTGATCGAGGACCATCGGCGGCGAGAGCAAAGAGAGAGGGAAAAGAGGACCGTTGGCGGCGAGAGGTAGAAGGGAGGGTTTTTTTAAAAGAGAGAGAGAAAGTCTGCTGGAGTTTTAAGTATTTATTTTTAACGGAGTTTTTGAAGCATTATTAAAAGTCAAATAACACTAGACATAGATAGATAACGGTCATTATAAAAGTGTTACGTATAGCAACATTATACATTATACTACCTCCATCCCATTACATTAGTCCTCTTTGCTTTTTGATTGTTCGGCACGTTTTTCCACCGAAACCTAGTACGAGTTTTAAAATATAATTTTGACGTATTTATTTTTTCACGGGGTATAAACTCGTACTAGGTTTCGGTGGAAAAACGTGCCGAATAATCAAAAAGCAAAGAGGACTAATGTAATGGGATGGAGGTAGTAGTTTAATTCGAACCGTTATCTTTGCTAAAAGTGACACGCACATAGATTACGGTTTTTCTTTAAATGCATCTCCAGAACGCATTTCAATATTCATTTATGTGTCATAGCAAACTATTCATATTATTTAGGTATAAAAGCTATACCATACTTACTACATATTTTGACTTGTGTAGCTAAAATTTTACAGAAGTTTAGAGTACTATTAAAAAATAATAGTAGAGACCGGTAATATCTTATGGTGGAGTGCTATATCATCTAGTGGGGTTGCATATGGTACTTCAATTTGGTTTCAAAGTGGTTTTGATATGGTTTTAATGCATGTTATGATAAATCTCTTGCTCATCACTTCAACAATCATAGTTAGAATTCTACATAAATGAGCTCAAATTTCCTCCAAATGATAAGCTCAATATTTTGACTGGTAATTTCTTATGGTGGTAGTGCTATATCATCTGGTGGGTTTGCATCTGGTAGTTCAACTGGGTTCAAAGTGTTTTGGCATGGTTTTAATGGGTTTGCATCTGTAGTTCAACTGGTTCAAAGTGTTTTGGCATGGTTTTAATGAACTCAAACTATAGAGAAGAGAGAATGCCAGCTTCCCACACACGAGCTTTTTTTTTTTTCCTTCTCTCATATTCACTTCTATAGAATATGTAGAAGTAGTGAGCCTCGTATGCCCATTATATTAAATAATACCATATGTGAATCAACCCCTGTTGGTATCTAACAAAAGATTGGTGGGATTGACTAACTGCGAAAGAATAAGTTCCTTCAAAAGATTGGATTTCATCACTTTATAGTGAATGGTTGTGAATTACTAGTAATTATCATTGTACATTTGAACAATCTTTCTTTATTGTTTCATTTTTATTTTTTTTATGGGTGATGCTATTCGGCCATAATGTGGCCGCTATAATTAATATTAATATGTACTCCCTCCAGTTCAGAGATATTGACACATTTTATATTTATATGTGATGTATAAAATAATAAAATGTATCAATATCTCTGAGGCGGAGGGAGTAATAGTTATGTACATATACCAAAATCTTTTAGATTTTATGTGAAATTTCAAAAAAAGTGGTAAAATTTATGTATTTTTAACTAATTAAATTTGATGATCATAATTCGTGACTACTTTAATGAATGTGTGTGTGTGTGTGTGTTGTTTTTTTTTAAGAGAAAAATATATAATTATTGGTGAGAAAAAATAATTTTATATTCAAATTTAAAAGTATTTAAGAATAATCTCTTAGGGCCCGTTTGGTATCCATATACGTATATCAGGTATGAGTATCAAAATGACTCATACCCATACCATGTGTTTGGTATATCAGTATATGGATATCAATTGATATCTTTGATATACCCATATTCTACTTTTAACATTTTTTCATACACGGATTTTTACACTGGTATCAGTTAAATCTGCCAGAATGAAAAACCCTCATTATGCGTTTCTCCTATCTCCCATTCGATAACCAAGTTCTTCAGTGATACAAAGATCGATCTTTCAAGAAATTCACGCCATCGGTCGCTCATCACTCCAAATCAGGTGAATTTTTTTGGTATTTTCTTTTCTTTTCTTTTTTTATAATAAATTTCACTTGTGTTCTTATGGTTTTAGAGGAAGATTTTCAATTATTGGGCTAGTAAAATTTGGTTGGAAGACTCCCGCAGATCGGTACCCTTAGGAAAAATATTTTAATTTAATTTTGGCTATCGTGTGAAACTTTTTGGAGGTGGCGTTGTTTGATATGGTGATTATGAATGGTGATTTACTGATTAGGGTTATGAAGTTTTGGGAGCTGCTGCCAATTTGATTTTGAATTGAACTTTGCTTGTCGCTTGGAGTTTGGGGTTTTGGATTAGCATGAAATTTATTTTGATAATTTATGATAAAATTAAATAAAAGGGACTTCATATATGAAAGTAGCTAGGTGGAAAATAGTTGCAATATCATGGCAGAGTATGAGGAAAGTTATAGCATTAAACTTTAAATTTGATATTAAATCAATCATCACTTGTCGACTATTTAAATATATTTCACATCAATTGGCTGTGGCTGTGGCTTCATTATCGGCTGTAAAATTTGATTATTGTTTCTGTTTTATAGTGATTAATTGTGTAAATAATGAATGTTTTGTGTGTAGTAGATTATTGGTCATGGATTCTTGTGAGCTTCGATCAATAGAAAGAAAGAAGAAAAGACAAGAACTCATACTTTGAAGGAGGTTGAAAAGAGTGAGCAAGAAGTAGTGGAACAAAATAAAAATTCATTGTATGAAATTACTATGATTGATGAAGTTTCTCTAGTTGATGCAATTGATGCTATCTTTCAAGGAACTCCAGTGTACTTCATGCATTCTACAGTTGTCCGAATGACGAGTGGAAGAAATTTTATGTGGAGAGACGCTCATAGTTAGGCTTCGTGGGACTTCGGTTGCAATGTTATTTTAATGGTGTAATTTTTGGTAGTTTTGTATAACTTATCTATCAAACATTCACCAACCCCTAATTTTTAGGAAATTTTTTGTAATGATCAATGAAAGTTTGAGTAATTTTATACTCCCTCCATTTCATGGAGAATGACCACTTTGCTTTTGGAATTTCTGGCACGTTTTTTCACGCTTCAAAATGATGGGTTTTAAAATGGATTTTTGAAGATTTCTTTCTTTTACGGGATACTACGACTTGCCAGAAGTTCCAAAAGCAAAGTGGTCATTCTCCATGAAATGGAGGGAGTATGACTTATCTATGTAGTCATTATTTTTATGGATTTTTTTTTATTGTCTTGGATTGTTTTTAGTTTAGGAATTGTAAGTTTGTAAGTTTAGGATCTGATATCTCACAAAAGAAAAATTACATACAATATCATATATCAATCTCATACCCTTAGGGTGTGTTTGATAGGGGAGATAATCCATGATATAAGCAAATATCCTGGTCATTTCTTACGTTTGGTATCCCGGAAATAAAAATCCTTGGGCCCGTGTGATTTTTGGTTGGCCCGGGAGTAAACACTGTTCTTCCATGAAATATTTTCTCCCCTCCCCCCGTTTGAGATTTCCCCCTTCAACAGTGGAGACTCACCCCCATATTACCCTTTGCTATGCCGCCGCCGTTCATGCCTGCGCCGCCGCGACCACGCCGCCGCACTCACCGTCTCCAGATCGGCCCTCTCCCTCCCTTACCAATCTTGCCGTCTGAGAAGGTGACAACTGCATCTTCTCCGTCTCCGTCTTCCCTCGCCGGCGCATTCCGTTCCTCTGCAACTCGCGCCACCGTCTTCCCTTCCTCGCGCCACCGTTCTGAACCTTCCTCCCATCTCGCGGCGCCGCCCTCCTCTCCACTCGCGCACCCTCCGCCCTTGGCCGCCTCGCCGCCGCCCGTTCCTCTGTTCTCGGCCGCCGCCCCCTCCTCCTCTCTCAGCCGTCAGCCGCCTCCCTGAAGTGAAAATTAGTTTCAGAAATTAGGGTGTCTATTTGGGTTTAATCTCCTCTACCAAACAAGTAGCTCAAAAAAAGATTTGTTGGTGTTATCATGGTTTACTATTCTTCCAAGAAATTTTTCTTATCCCCTGAATTATACCAAACAAGCACTTACCTGATATCTCATGCCCATACCCATATCTGATACCTGATATACTAGTATATAGATACCAAACAGGCCCTTATACACATTTAAATATTGATTATTACTTTAATTTATTATTTTTAAATTATACTCCCTCCGTCCATATTCTTTAGACACTAATACTATATTGGGACGCCCACCATCTATAGACACTTTCTTTTTTTAATAATGGGCCCTACAATTTTCACTCTTTACGCTTTAACACTTACAAAAATATTAGAAATACCCACAATTATTCTATTTTAACACTTTAATTTATTAATATATCATCACAATATATTAAACTCCGCAGCAAAAAAAATTTCACTGTTTGGCCGGCTATGTTATGATCGAATATTATTATTGTTTTTTTATTTGGTGATGAACGATTTACATGAAACGCCAGCAAAATCATGATTGATTGACAAAGACGAGAGCACAAAATCTACAAAGAAATAACCTTAATTCCAATAAACACGTCATTCTCCCAAAAAAAAAGTCTCCTCCCATAAGTAGTTCTTAACATTCTCAACCAAAAAAGAAAAAAGAAAAGAAAAACAGTAGACTTTCGACCAACAAAATTTCATATACTTCACTGCAACCATTGATCTAAATAAAGAACAAGCAAGCTTCAGCGTCCAGGAACGAGATTCCAAGCTTTTTGCAAGATTTCGTCGTCAACAAATGGCCGTAGATTCCACATCTGGCAATAGGTCTCCAATTCTCCCTGTGAAGACTTGTGGTTGAGGGAGGATACGATTCGAACCTGCAAAGCATGTTTTCACACTCGTGATTTTGAAATTTTTGTGGCCAGCAGAAGTCGAGGGCGCGGCGCAAGAACAATTGGTATATACCTGCATCGTGTAGTCTTGTTTTACCATACTGTATATAATAGCCATCATGCTACCAAAGTCTGCTACATCAGGTCTTTCCTGTAGATGTGTACATTCTTTTTCAAGGGCAAAACCGAAAAATAAATATTGGAGAGAGAGAGAGAGAGAGAAATGAGATTTACTTGGTCTGTTGAAGTGATACATGAATCTAGGTTGCAACGAATATGTTCATCTTTCTCCGTTGCAGTTTGCAAACTCGAAGTAATACATGAATCTAAGTTGCAACTAACGTTTTCATCTTTTGCCTTTGCAGTTTGCACGGCAGATGCTGCATTGCCCAGAAGGGATTCTAGTTCATCGACGATAATTTTAGCTGCACCATCGACTTCCATTGATTAGCTAATACCAGATGAAAGTCACACATCTCATCCAAACTCGAAAACAGAACTATTCTAATAAAGAACATCAAGAAGGAATGAACATTGAAATCGTTTCACTTGGTCAATGGCTTTGGACAACGAAATAAGAGGGGAGGAACAAGAGATCACTTCAAGAATAGTTATGCATATTGATTAAGTTAAGAAATGTAACTTATTACTACCCGACTTATGAAGAGAAAAGGCACCTAACATTAGCATTACTAATTCCACCAATTTACACCTGATTGTCTACTATATTCATATTCTAAAACCACTTGTTATTGATTCTTTGTTCATATAATTATCAAATTTTCAACAAATTCACAAGCTTGCATGATCAAAACTGTAAGTTCTTTATAGCTTTAAAACTCGAGGAATTATAGTCACTACTTAAGGGTAAGGACTGCTTTATTATTATTTATTAATCAACCAAACTAGCAATATGTGCTCTAACATGTGATTTTAAGAAAACATACATACACGTGGTAAGAGCATAGGTTTTTTTACAATAATATTGGTAGATAAGTAAAGTAACCTATAATATATTTATATGTACAAATTCCCAACCCCATGGCTTTCCAAAAACTATCATAGTTTGGGTTTTGTTTCATAACACTGGTAAAAGCGGGATAAATATAAATTACAGAATGCTAAGAGTGCTATTTCATATTTGCATAATACGCGGACCTTGAAAATATCCTAGATCCCACAAAGATAAGAAAGTGTGCAACTTTGAGATCTCATTACTACTCTACTGAAGAAAGATTCTGGGCAATCAAATTTTTGGAAAAAGAACTACCTTTATTTATATAATCTTGAAGTCCGAGATGGCATGTATGCACTTCTGCAAGATATCCACAAATTATTGAGGTACATAACAGAACCAACAACAATATCGGGTAGCAATAACAAAAAAAACCACAAAAATAGAGCAATAGCAACATTGGCATATTATTACTGCCCATATACGCAAAGTATTAATGTCGAATGTCCCCCTAAATTGGTCGTCCTAAATCCCCGGTTATTGAGTCCCCAAGCCTCCCCATTTTTGTACACAAGCGAGGAACAACGAAAAAGATAGTTTATTAGATTTCTAGTGCTCTAATCTAGCATGTTTTGTTTCTATAGAAAGCAGTGGGTTACAATATTATCGTGCACGAGTAGCCATAGGACCTTCTTATGGAATGTTCATGTCTTGTTCTGTGTATCCTGACCACTCAATCACGACTATACAGAAAAGGTAAAACATAGTATGAATGAAACCATAAATGGTATAAGATAGACATAGAGCTGGAGTTCCGCTGCCATCTGAAATATCATTCCTTTCTAAGAACATTTGTCATGTACAATAATACAGTCAAAGGCACAGTAGACTTTTTGATTGGGAAACTCTTCAATGCATAGTAGCCATTGCTCATTCACTTTGTAATACCAAAAAGTCTATCCGAATCGTTACCACTAAGAATCTGAATACTTCAGTGCTAGCTTAGTACATAAAGAGAGAGATAGAGACTGCAGAGATACATTCATCATGGATCATGGAATTCCATAAGGATAAAGGCAATAAGGTGTGAAAAGTTGTTTCCTTTTGAGACTAAATAGTTAAGATAAAACCATGTGCATCAAGTCACCTGAACACACATAATAAAAGTTCAAATGCCAATAATGTAGTACAAAATTTGCCAGTAATAGTTAATGTATAAATTTATATAGACTATATTTGGCCCCTTTTATACAAATTAGATACAAAATCTTACTGACTTACACTTGCTCACGTTTTGTACACTGTCATGACTGTTGGCACATCCAGCTTCAAAATATGACGACACCCTTCTTGATTCATGAGCTTTAATTATGCGCTCCACCAATTTGGACGTCTTATCAATTGGATCCCGCTGTAAGAACCCTATAAAGATCATAGGTAGGTCTATATTACAGCATATCATGAATCTATTATAGCCAGATTGCAAGATGATACGAAGCTGTCTGATTCTCAAACTTGTAACTCTTATTGCAAAGTTATGGTAGAGTTTTTTTAGATAAGGAAAGATATAGTTATGCATGATAGATTTAGATTTATATTATTCCCAACCCAACAATGAGACTGATGCCACCAAATACGAGTGATGAAAACATAACGACAAAAAAAAGAATGATGATCACAAGCAAGAAGCAACTCAGACAGATCCACTCACCAAGTGCTTGCTGAAAGGTAATGAGCAACCGGCTACCCGTAGAAACCAGTTCATCAAATTTTGCAATCCTAGCATTGAAGAAAAGTGACAAATTATAGTTCACCGCAAAAGAATGATGAAAATACAATTATCACGAAAAGAAACAGAAGCCATCAAACAGGAAAACAGAAGTGCAAGAGCTGAATCTAACCTCATCATAAAATCTGAATATATGGTAACAATTTTCTCCTTCGAATCACTCTGCCCATGTTCTCCATTATCCATTCTGCATTGTGAAAGAGTATTAATAAAAGAAACATGTCCCTCGCTGCACCCCATTTGTCAACCACAAAAGCAAAATCACAAATCTCTTAATAACCCATTAATCATGTCATGAGCCTATTACTTAACGTGTTAAAATGCAGCCTCCATCCACACTCCCCAAACTAAAACAAGATAAAAATGAATATAAAAATAAACAAAACCCATTGTTCATCTAACTAATTCAACCTTCACATGGACATTTTTTCAAACAGATGATGAACAACCGGCTACCCCTTGCAAGGACTGTACTAAAAGGCATCGGGTAATAGCCTAGGTGATAAACAAATTGGGTAACATTATTCATGGCCAAACAAATATCCTACCTTCCAGAATGAACTACTACAAAAACTGTCAACCGATAATCAAATTGTGAAACTTAAATCATCGAAAATTTAAAGCTTTCACCTTATATTCTAAGCTACATCACGTTAGCCTTAGCAACCTCCAAAATTAAATTCAAACTTTAAAACATACTTAACTATAAAGACTACCTTTAAACTCGGGGGGCTGTGGCCGGCGAGGGAGAAGGCGGTTCTACGCCGGGGGCTGTTACTTTGAGCTGATGTTAACCGCCGCCAAAATAAAATGTATGAGGAGGAAGAACATTATGTATATATGTATGCTTTAGAGAAAGAGAGAACCAAAAAAAAAATTGAAAAAATGGGGCATTCCGAGAATTGAACTCGGGACCTCTCGCACCCTAAGCGAGAATCATACCACTAGACCAAATGCCCATTGTTGTTGTACAGTTAATTATTATTTTAGTAATAATATATTTACAATAAAACCCTTAGAAAGGGTTTAACTCTGCAATTGGAAGCAAATCTGAGCCTGCAGCGAGAAAAGAATGGCGAGAGCTGCTCTGCTTCATTTGCTTCGATCTCAATCTAAAACCTTCACTTCAGGTTCGCTATTTCGATTATTTTTTAATCTTCAATATGTTTCACTCGAATTCATCTCTACTGTTCTTTTAAATGATTCTTTTAGTTGAAATTCTATTTTCTCCCCCGAATTGTATTTCGTTCTTTTACCTAATTTATGTTGAGCAGAACGGTTCTAGATCTCTGGGAATCAGAAATGCAGATTCAGGCTGCCGCAATTAAGAAGTGAAATCAGGGATGTTGGTGTTTTCTTTTCCTTTTATTCACGATGCATAATTTTCGAATCTGACTGTGTTAGGGCAGTTAAAAACCTCTCTTTTAATCTCTTTGGAAATTGAGGCAAAAATTTGTAGTATTTTTGGCCAAGGAGTTAGTGTTTTCATGATCAAGTAGTAAGAGATGTTAGTTTCCACAGCAATTCAAACATACTACTGGAGAGATGTTGTTGATGCACCTCTACTCCATTGCTCTTTTATGTTTTCACTGGATTAAGCATTGTATTCTTTTGAGTATTTGTCGAATGTAGTACCTCAGAACGTGTTTTTCTACCACGTAGTACTCATCTCCGTTGTGCTAGATGATGGTTGGATATATGTTAGCTGAATTCTTTCTGTTGTGTATCACTCCCTTATTGTACGTGTATTTGTGTGCACATTTCAATTGCTTCTGCCCTATCCGGCCTTACTATTTCTGAAGAAGATGTCTAGATACCAAAGAACGAATAATTTGTAAACCAAATGGTGAATAGCAAAAACTTGCAGCTTAAATCTCTTGCCTTATTATTTATTTTTGAGTCATTGTAGTGCATCTTCCATTCAAATGCAAATACTAGTTGGTAGCATGTTATTTTGGACTAGCTCTTTGAATTCGTTTATATAATCTTTACCAATTGTGTTTCTTTCTGGTTCTCGTCATTCGTCTAAACTTGGAGATCTAAGATTGCAAAACTAGGTTTTGTTTACCTTCGTTTTTAAATCGTGTGCTTTGCATCAGGCAATCACCTCTCCAGGGTTGGTCCGTGGGCCCACACACTTTGTTTCAAAACCGATGCCAACTCCACAGTACCGTTTTCTTCCTTACAGAGACAATTCTCATCTCGATCAGCTGCAGTAGCAGACAAGAACAAGATTAGCATCAAGCCTCAGAAAGGAGGAGAAGAGGGAAATGATGAGAAGGACTACGGAGTCGTTTATCACGGTCCTAAATCAGACTTAATTAAGAATGTGAAGCTTCTCTCTCTCTCCACCTGCTGCCTCTCAGTCTCATTGGGCCCCATTGTCACTTTCATGACATCTCAAGACACGAACGTGATTCTAAAGGGCGCAATTGCGTCTTCAGTCATTTTCTTGAGTGCCACGACTACCGGGGCCCTCCACTGGTTCGTGAGCCCTTATGTCCACAGACTGAGATGGCAGCCTGGCTCAGACAGCTTCGAGGTTGACATGATGTCGTGGCTGGGAACATATCTAACAAAGACTATCTTGTTTGTCGATATTCGCCCTCCAGAGACTAATCGGCCCTATGTATCATTCAAGGCGAATGGTAACTTCTACTATGTCGATGCTGAGAATTGTGAAAACAAGGCATTGCTAGCAAAATTGAACCCTTATGATCAGAGTCGGGATTCTGCTTTCAAGAACTTGTGAGGCGTTCTCCGTCTACTGTGTTTTCTGCTGTAGCTCTCTTTCTTTGGCTGCATGAGGTCATGGAACGCTCTCTTCTGAAGTTTTAGATATGGAATAAGATTATCCTTGTGTGTCAGAAGGCTTGCATCTCTCTTTTAGTAGAGAAGAATATCTATGGTGAAATCCGACTCAGTTTCCTCTGATTTTACATGACGATGTGCTTCCATATGAAATTCTTGTTCGCGAAATAAGGTTGTTCTGGTATGAAATATAGGCTTACATATCTTTTTGAGTAGAGACATCTATTTATGGTATGTTCTCTGCTCAATTGCCTCTGATTTTACATGGGAAAGTGCCTTTCATGACATTCGATTTCGTGTTTTATATGAAAATGCTTTTATGGGTATGAATACTTATGTTGTATACCTATCTTGGCTCTGATAGGCATCCTCAGTTATAAAGAACTTCTTGATTTTTGTCCCATACTCGACTTTCCTTCAAACCTTTAGTTGATATGAGGAACATATAGATTGTTGAAGTTTCTGTTATGTTTCTGTTTCTGTTTCTGTTTCCGTTTCCGTTTTTGTTTTCTGTTTTTTGGGAGCATAGATAGATTGTTGAAGTTATGTTATCCTTTGATATAAATAGATAGTGTTTGCCTTTGATATAGACTTTCAATGAAGTGTTCTACTTATCAAGAAATGGACACTAAAGCAGTGATGAGTTATAATTTTATTTATTTATTTATTTTGCTTTATTTTTTGAAGGGGGGGTTTTCGTTTTCCAATTACTAAGGAGTCATTTGATATTCATATACGTATATCATGTATGGGTATCAAAATGACTCATACTCATACCTTGTGTTTGATATATCAGTATATGGATATCAAAATGATATCTTTGATATACTAATATCTCCTCTTTTAGTTTTTTTTCATATACCAATATTAGGAGATGTATCACTCATTTATTTTTCCAAACTCATTCCTAAATATGCCCCCATTCACTCCTTTTCTAATTCGTAAACTCCTTCTTTATAAAATAAAATAAAATATTAATTAATAAATAAATAATACAAATAAAATAAAATATAAAGTGAATTAGTAATTAATTAATAATTTTATTTTATTTTATAATTATTATCTATAATAATTAAAAATTTATAATAATGAAAAATTTATAACTGTTATTTATAATAATTAAAAAATTATAATAATTAAAATTTATAATTGTTATTTATAATAATTAAAAAATATAAAAATATTTATTTTATTATTTATTTTATTACTCCGTATTTATTAAAAATAATTAATCAATTTATTATTTAAATTTTAGTTTTTTAATAAATAATAAAATAAAATAGTAATTATAACCTTAATTTATTATTATCTTCAATTACCAAACTCACTTAAAACACTAAACATTCTTGTGTCGAAAAGTTATGTAATAATTCCAAAGGGGTGGAGGGAGTATTAGATATCAATCTCATACTCATACCTAAAATTTAATACCCATATCTTTATCTGATATACTAGTATATGGATATCAATCGACCCATAATTATTTTTGAAGTCTAAAATAGAATTGTTGGAGCAAATAACTCCAAAGCGCACGAGACCAGTCAAAGGGCTGTTAAATTTGGGCCCCATTTCTAAAATATTGGACCATCGCATTCATTATAACCGTTTATTAGAAGGCCACTGACAAATAATAATAAGAATAATGAGAATTAACATCATGGTTTTCTTTTTCGAAATTAAATTAATTTCGCTTAATGATAGTTTGATAGAGAAAAATGTTGTTGGACCAGCATATAAATATTGAAACAACTTTTTTATTAAATGCTAACGAGTACAAAACTCGAGTGCTTTAGATTTGTTTAGCATAATAAATGAGTCAAACTAGGAACTTGTGATAAACAAATTTATGAAAGCTCCAACCCACTCCAAATGTATTGTTTGAGCTTCTTCTTACTTTACATCAAATAATTTATACATGGCCAAATAGACACTATGGATAAAATATCTGTCTCAACTTGTTAAAACATCTCCCTACGATCTCTCTCCGTCAACGAAATAGGTAAACAAAATCTTTTGGTATGAATTTTAACTTTTACAATAAGTAGGTGTTAAAACACTTGAGTTCTTCTGTCACAAACTCGGTGTTCCAACCGTGCCTCAAATCGTGATTTCTATTCGTCTTATGCGTTTTTTTTCAATAAATTTATTTTATAATATTTTGGTTTAATTTTATGATTATTTGTAAGGCTTCACCCATTCAATTACAGTTTTAATTTTGGAACACGATTGAGACACCGAATTTAGGACATAGAATCTCATCCGGTGTTAAAATGGTCTTTGAGTGAATGAATATAAAAGTGAAATGGATATTAAATTGGATTTTGATTATCTTTTGAGGGTAAAAAAGAAATTGTAAATATGAGGCTCATGACTAAAAATTGATAATTCACATATTTGGTGGACGGTCGAAAAAGAAAAAATATACTACCTCCATCTCATTTAATTAGACACATTTGCCGTTTTAGTATGTCTCAACAATTAGACCCATTTCTTAAAATGACAAAGAATACTTGACTACAATTAACTCTCTCTCCTCATAATTAATTACAGCCATATATTCACTATTCTCTTGGTTTTTGGATCTATAGTAAATGTACCTAATTAGATGAGATGGAGGTAATATCTATTTTATGGATCGAACGAGTATTTTATTTTTTATTTTTTATTTTGGTGAATTCGAATTGTCAAAATGTAAAGTATTTTATTATAATTGAATTTATATTTTAAAAAGTATATTTAGATTTTGACTTTCCTATTATGAGATTTTTTATTGACTTTTCTATTTCTACTTTGTCGCCGGCGGAGAGAAACAGAGAAGCCGGCGGTCGAATTTAAGGGTTGAAAGGTGGCATGATGTCACCCACTTCTAGAACAACAACGACATGTACACATGTAATGCAATTAAGTACTAGTACAAATTACTAATTAATAAATCATTTAATTATTTTGATTATTATAAAAAATATAATTAAAGCCTACAATGTTTGTTGGAACAATTTAATTAAAGCCTACACTGTAGACAACTAGACATGGACACCACACAACTCTTAAAAATCATTAATTTTTAGCATTTATTCTCCAACCGGTATATTTGGGGAATATATCTGAACCATAGTTTAAAATAGAAAATACAATTTATAATAAAATATATATCTACTTCGTGTATTTTGATGTTGATAAAAAAATATTTTAATATTACCCTGATTAATGTAATGTGATGATAGTGCCTTCATGGACATTATGTATTAGGTAATTTCTACAAATATATACATAATTAACTAAAATAATAAAATTGGAATTAAGAGAGTTTTGAGCTTTTGATTGATAATTTGAGTAATGCAAGCCTCGTAGTTTTTTTTTTTTTCCTTCACGCTCTGAATTGATATACTTATTAAATACGTAATACTCACTCTCCGTCCACGAAAAGTAGACACAATTGACTTTATAGATGATTTTGAGGCTTTATAATGATCGATTTATAGTAAAATTTTGGAGTTTTGTTTTTTATATATTACTATAACACTCGTAATACACTATAAAAAAAAACAAGACTCCATAAATTTATTTTAAAATTTATCATTACAAAGCTGCTAAACTAATTACAAAGTCAATTGTGTCTATCTTTTGTGGACTGAGGGAATTTTTTTTATGAACAAATTAAATACTGCTCTTTCCGCCCACGAAATAGATTAACCGAATCTTTTGGCATGATTTTTGATTTTTAATGAGTCGATGTTACAATGGTTTCTCGGTCTCACTCAATGTGAATGGATATTAAAGTGAAATGGATATCAAAATGAATTTTAATTCTCTTGTGAGTATAAAGGAAATTATAGGTTATTTAGTATTTGGTGGCCGGCCAAAAAAAGAAAAAGTATTCACTTAAAAGAATATTTGATAGATAGCCTATTTAGGATTTTTACTAGAACTTAGAACCTTCTCTCTTGCTATCCTTGCCTGAAAATTCTTCTCATATTATTCCTTGTTTAAGACTTTTCTTCTAGAAATAATAATTAACAGCAATAGAGATGTTTCAATATAATTGATTAAAGGAAAAAAAATAAAATTAAAATGGTTTGAACCCGCTGGTTAAGGACAAAATAGGTTGGGTCATGACCTAATTTTACTAGTGGACGGCTCTAAATTTGGCTAAACAAAATATATTAAAAAAAAATCACACTTTTATTATATTGAAAAAAGCAAAAGAAATACACCTTTATAGTAGAATGGCTCAATTTGGGTCTGAAAAGCCAAATTTTCGGAACTCAAACATTCTAATATGCCTTATATTTTTATTTTATTTTTTTAACAATATTAACTGAAATTTAATATGTCTTATATTTTACAGTAAAATAATGTAGTAGTTTAACGTATATAAAGTAATGTCATAAAATAGTTAAATGTTACTTTCCTCCGTCCCACTTATATAGGAATAGTTGACTGTTTTTTTTGTGAGACAAAAGTGCAGTCAACTATCCATATATAAGTGGAACGGATGGAGTATAAAACAGTCCACAAATATATCATATGGGCCATGTTACTTTTTGACTAATAAACATACATAGATTGAAAATATAAATCAAAACTCAAAATCTAGTTTAACTATATATATTTTTTTCCAGATAATATGCCCCAAAATATGGTACAACCCTTGTCCTTTTTCTTGCCATTCCACCTCCCTTCCAGAAAATCACAAGTGAATAGAGGTATTTCAATTTTTGTTTTGTTAGCATAATCAATATACAATATGCTATAATATGCCATCTTATCACAAATATCACAAGAAAACTATTGTTATCCAATACGCATTTGATAAAAAGAAATAACATGACATTTACCTTAATTTGCAATGATACCGTTGTTAAAAGGCTGCAATAACGTCATATTTTAATTTTCTTGCAATTATAACATTCTCAAGATTTTCAAGAAAATTGCCTAAGATGTTGTAATTGTGAAAAAGAATAAAAAAAAATTGATGTTGTAATAAAATATTTTAAAATTAGGGTCCTATTACAAACGGCATTGGACTCTTTAATCCTACCCAGGAATATTATGCACTTTCATTAATCCGTACTATGCAACTATATATGTAGAAAAGATGGTGTAATGAGGGACAAAACCTACATATCTAAAGTTCTAAACACACTATCAATTCAATAAAATTTAGAAGAAAAAAGAAAAAGAAAAAGCATTGCAATAAAAATTTCTTATTACGTCCTCCGTTTATAAAAATTGTGAATATTTTCTTTATTAGCCCGTCCACAAAAATCATGGCTATTTTCTTTTTCAGACATTATGCACCATTTATATTTTTTACCCTCATTTATCCATCAATATTTACTAGAAAAAACCATTTATGGTCACAAATCTACTCACATCACTTTTCTTTATATAAGAGTATAAAATAATCACACTCGGTGAATTTCTTTCTCCACTATAAAAATACCCATCAACCTTTTATTAAATTTCGTGCGGGAGCAACAGATCACGTGAACGGAGGGAGGAAGGGAGTATTTCACCATGTGACAAAATATTCTAACATGCATTTTAGACATACCATCTAGAAGAATGCCAAAATCCTAAAGCCATCAACAACAACAAACAATCTAACTTTTTTTAATTAGTTAAACTTACACCAAATCCCATGCCCCACGACCTCAAGCCACTTATATATCTCCAAATATTCTTCAACTCCATCAAATAATACCCCTCTCTCTCTAGATCTCTCTCTCTACAATGAAAGTTGAAGAACCACTTCTAGAATTAGAAACCCTTAGGTCAAGTTTCTTGAAAGAAGATGAAGAAGAATTAGAAGAAACACTTTCACTATGCGATCTTCCATTATACAGTGATCAAAGTGCTGACTGGGATCAACATTCTTCCTTGAACTCCAACTCCACCTCCACCTCCTCCTCCTCCCAACAAGCTGACTTCTTCGAGTTCTCCAGCCAAGAACTCAGCCCTTCTGCCACCGCCGCCGCCGCCTACTTCCCGCCGGAAAACATAATCTTCTGCGGGAAGCTCATCCCCTACAAACAACTCCCCCCATGCAAAACAGATGCATCAAATTCAAAGCAAGTCGAAATCAAGAAAAGTAGCCGTTGGCGGTGGAAATTCACCTCAAAGAGGCAATCATCGTCGGTGTCCAAAAATGGGAACAAAGGTACAACCGCCCTAATGCACCAGCCGCACAAGAGGATGTACAACACTACAAAGCAGCTGGGGGGGAAGGCCAAGTGGCACTTCTTCTTGTTTGGGGTCTCGAGGCTTTCGCCGGTGGTTGAGCTGAGCGACATCAGGAACCGCCAGAGCCGCCGCCGCCGGAGTCAGTCTCCGCCGCTATCTCCGCCTTCGTCTCCACCGCCACCGTCGTTGATGTTCGGATTTCGAAATGACAAGGTGAGTGATCGCGGTGGATGGGGGCTGTGGGGGCTGATCAGAGCCCTTAGCTGCGGCGGAAACAACTACCCGACCGCCGTGGTCACGGTGGATGCCGGCGGCGCTCCGCCGGAGTGATCAAGGACCTCTCCGGCGGTTCTTGCCTACTCCGGCTATATAGTCAGAGAGTTATTAGATTAGAGATATATATATTTTTTTCTTTTTCTCATTCTCATCATGAAATTAGTCCTAAATATTTTTTTATTTCGTAGATTAATTCTTTTTTCACTTCACCTTTATTTTCCTTTTTCCCTCTAAATCTATATAATATTTGCAGACATTTAGAATAGAAATGACGCTTTTTTTTTCGTTTCTTTTTTTTTTTTTTTTTTTCTTTCAAGAGGGAATAAAAACATGAATTGACCAAGGAACCAACACTTTTTTTTTTATACCAAGCTACCTAACATCTCAAATGAACCTTTGACTTTCGTCACTTTCCACTAAAGTGATCTGCTTAAGCACGTCAAATAGAGTTTGCTCCTTGCAATTTACTCCCTCCGTTTACTTTCATTTGACATATTTTATATTCAATAGTGAGTATAAAATATATAAAGGTGTCAAATGAGAGTAAACAGAGGGAGTACATTTTAAAAAAAAGGGGAGAATTAACACAATTTAAATTTAACCCCATGAATTCGTCTATGACAAATTTAGTCTGAATTTCTTTGTTTGTAACAATTTTAACCTTATAAATCAAATGTATGACAATTTTAGTTGTTTAATAAATTTTGGGATCAAATAATTAATTGGCAACGACGGCTCACAAAGCAAAGAATATTCTTAAAACAAATATTGTTGCATGCAAAAATAAAACACACTTTTTTATTTTATTTTATTGAGAACAAGAGCGGGTAGCCAATGAAATTGTCACAAGACAGAATTAATTGGTTAAATTTGTATAATTTATTTTAAAAAAATGTCGAATTCGTTAAGGCAAAATCTCAATTTTCGCACCAAGATTTCGAGAATGTCGTATATAATTTGTCCAATAGAATTTTTCTTTCTCTGGTGCAAATTACAAACTATGCTAGTTTTGAAACAATTAAGTTGGAGTTGGATAGTTCATAGTCATATCCTACAATTCCTCACTCTCGGTTTAATCAACTAATCAATTTATTCAGAGATTTGATAGTGAAACATTGCCCCAACAACACAAAAGAATTATGAAAGGAATAAAGAAAAAACAAAGAGAGAGAGAGCAGAAGAGAGAGAGAAGAAAAGAAAAGAAAAGAAAGAGAGAGAAAGAGAAAGAGAAAGAGAGGCTATGAAGTGTTTGTTTGAAGTCCACTTTATTTCATGGAAGAGTCGAACTAAATAGAAAACAAACTTACAAAATAAACACAAACTAGTAAGGGAGTAGTAAGCAGGCAACAAGAAACCCTGATGATAGATACACTAGAAATTAAGGAAATAGGCAATAAGCAACTCACCACTCACTTACCCATTCTCACTAAAAGGCCTATGTACATTCTCTACATACACAGCCTAAACGTCCATCCCACACACAAATATACAGCAACTGCTACCGACATATGCACTTCATCACAAAGAAATGACGAGTCTAGTCTTCAATATGTGCATGGAAACATGCTTTACACAAAGGGGTCGATTCTGTTCGACTTTCAGTTAGAGAATGCAGCGTCCACTGCTTGCAAGATTGGAGCAGTGTCAAACCGGAAGTTTCTAAAGGCACTTATTAGTTGTGGTCGAGCTTCGGGAGCACTTACATCAGCTACATTTTTACTTGGCTGGCGCTCGACTGGTATTGAGGGGATTCCACCAGTACTTTTTGCCTTCCACACAGTAACTGCTTCGAGTTGAGATGAATTGTCAGGCAATTTTATCAAGAAAACTACTATATCGATGTCATGATATGCTTTAAACGAAAATATTAATGTGTGAGCTAAAAATGACAACGGAAGCATATATGCCACAGTACTATCATGTATAAGTAGATCAGCAAGCATCAAGACGTAGACAGCAAGCATCAAGAATTATTAAACAAAAATGCTTTCCTTTAAGTTGCCCATGTCAACTAATTTGGAATTACTAATGATCCGAGACTGCACAAACAGAAGAGACATTCTAAAGAAACTTCTTTCTTGGAGACATGGGGAATTGGATTCATTTATTTAATCAACTCTGAAAGCCTACATAAAGAATAACATAAATTAACTCTATTTGTGCAAGAGAGGAAGAGAGGAAGTGAGGATTTTCAAAAGTCTTCTTCCTTAAAAAAGTGGAATGCAGCTGCAAATTTTAAAATACAAGAGAAAAAGATTTTCAAGCATTTTATATTTAATAATAACATAAAGAGCAAGAAGAAATGATTGCCCATCATCCGAACAGAAGGAAATGGATCCAAATCCTCCATAATTCACAGGTTGCTATTCCATTCTGAGACCAACTAAAAAAATGTATCTTAGAAAAGTATTCTAAGGTGTATTTTGGTTTTGGTCAGGTAAATGATGAAGTGGGCAATGAGATAAAATGCACAGAGATACAGAGCAAGCAAAACAGTCACGATGACCATTCCAATGAGTGAAAATCATAGCAGGAGAGATGACCTTTTCGAGGTTTGTCATACATCGTTGCTACTTGAGGAGGGTGCTTTGAGATCCATGACTTCAAAGATCTGCATATAGAGTCCTAAATCTTTAGAAAAGAAAAGATTTAAAAGTTTTCCACGGGCTGACGGTAGATAATCTTACGCTAAAAATGGAGCAACCATATAGAGCTTGAGGCCAGTGATCCCACGAGATATGACATCACCATTCGCTGATTGAAGTTCATCAAGTCGCTGCCAAGCAATTTCCTGCACAGTAACCATATTAACGAATAGCAGAGATATTAAGTCCCTTGGATAAGTCTTTGATATGCAGTGACAGCATCAGAGTATATGAATTTATTACGGCACAAGGAAAAGTATGTGAATCATGAAAGAAGCTGCATTTTCAGGGACTTCAAATATTTTTCAGATGTTTCAGAAGGGTCATGACATACACTTATCTCTTTCTTAGTTTGTGGAGCAAAATATGTGTCCTCTTTCACCCCAGAAACTATGTACAGCCTCACTCTCTGCTGTCCAAAAATCATTTCAATGTACTCGTCTTCATTTAGAAGTTCTGAAACATCAAAACCTGTTTCCTCCAAAACCTGCATCCCTCACGTAATGAAATTAGAAGCAGCTACATGAGGCAAAATAATAAATAAGCAAAGAGAATGCATGTTCTCTCAACTTAATTTATTAAAATATCACAAAAGCAATACATTATGTTCTACTGGCCACAACTTATAGGAAACTAGTATATCACTGTACTGGAATATCAAAGAAAGATTCCAGAAAAAAACATAGAGCATGGGTCATGTATATGCTAGTAGCTAATTAACAAATCCAGAACCACAGTGCTCCAAATTATTACTCCAACCAATCATTCAAATTGAAAGGGCATAAGAAGATGGGCATACTTCTCTAACGGCACACTTATGATCTTCCTCATCCTTGCTCTTCTTTCCACGGGGAAAGCTCCAACTACTTCCTTTCCATCCTTTTACTAATAAGCACTGCAAATGAAAAAAAAAATTAATGCAAAAGAACAGGTCAACACAAATAAAAGCTAGTTTCGCCTCTTTATGCAAAGACGGCAGTATCACCTTCAAATATTTATTGCCTATATCATATATACATTTCTTAGGAGGATTTCATCTCATATCAATATATTCCATAGATATACCAAGAAAATTTCAGATCAGATGTTACATCACTGTGGAGGAGCAGTATTCTGGGGATGATCACATTTACTTTTCCGTTCACTGATTCAAAAGGGCTGTGAATTTCGAAAACATTAAGTTTAAACAGAAACTTATCCAAGTCCCTACCCGTCCTAAAGCCTAGGCTCGAAGCTCATAATTCTTACAATGAGCATATATGCAAGAGCATGCATAAACATATTAATGAATAGTCACAACAATTGAAGTATATAGGCTCAATTTTTTGTTAATGTGGTTAACTAAGCATATCAAACTTGAAGAGGTAGAATATATAGATATATTTTTACGGAAACTATGAGAACAAATCCTCACCCGTTCAAAAGATTCGTCTAGTATAATGGCTCCAGTCACCGGAACTCGAAATTTATATGAAGTGAAGTCCTTAAATATGTCGTCTATATGGGGAACATATGGTTTGAGAACATCACAGTTGTTAAACACTGTACTTGGTTAAGGGTAAGCACCAAACATCACATGTAAGACAAGATACTTCAAGTTACTTCATGCTTATCTAGATTACCATACAAATTTTGAAGTTTAAACTGTCAGCATCTATCCCTATACATTAGGGAAAAAATTATATGAAGAGCTGATGAGCGCAACGAACAAGATTTGATGACAATCAAGGAGTAACAAGTATGTAAAAACTCATAACAATATGACAAGTTCAAATGAATAGTGAAGATAGGTAAATTAGATAATATCATAATGATGTAGGTCTCGAAGGATACATAAGGAAGTAAATTCCTTCAAAGTCAACGACTTCAGTGATGGGTTTTTTTCAACAGAATTATCTTCATAAAACCAGTGTGCGTACTCCACTAGAAACAAAATCCTCTCAAAAGACTGCTGATCTTCCTTGGGCACATTCAGAACGAATCGACTGCAGAACAACCACAAACACAGTCAACAAAATCACATTCATAATACATATTCACTATGAAAAGGCCGGTTCATGTTTGAGACACGACAACCAAAAAGAACAATTACTAAACCCAGTGATCTCTTTCCAAGTGCCGCTACTTTTTCAATTTCATTCTGTATTAGTCAAGTCCTCTTGTTTAGCATTGTCACTGACATTTAAATGTGCCCTCAAAAGTAAAACAGAATAAATGTTTATCACTACCTCTTGATTTCCCTAATTCTATCTATCTAAATCGACATTGAGGCAAGACTAATAATGTTTTATCAACACCGAAAGTTTTCCAATAATTTCTCAATGATTCCACTCAACCAAAACAGCAAAGTTTCAGTAAAATAACCTAAAATCATGAAATAGTCCAGAAAACCCTTCAAATTCTATTCAATTCGATTCCCCCATAAGAAAATTTCGCATAATTCATCACTTATTCTTCAGTACTACTAACATCACTCCAACTTCTCATAATTTTTGCTCCAACTTCAATGCTCGATAAAGTATTCACTTCAGCTACTTGTATAAGTTGTATTGTATCAACTATATTCATTTTGTCGTGAGCTCTAACAATCCCCGGCTACAACAACTCTTGCTCAAAGACAGGAGGCGAGTTCCCCAACAAAATTAGAGCAGAATCTAACGTAGAAACCCAACTAATTTAAAGAAAACATGAAGTGAATAGCTGCGTCTGTACCTGCAGAGATCGTCGAGGAGCTCTTGAGGAGGGAGGATATTCTTGGAAGGGCCACTCGAAGATCGATTGAGACCGCCTGACATCTTCTTTTTATCCCTTGCCTCCTTGCCTCAACAATAACATGAATCTCTCTTCCTCTCTCTCTCTCTCTCTCATACACTCGCACAATATATATGTAGGGAGAGAGAGAGTCATGTCCAGTACAATCATGAAAAACGTTTTAAGAAATATACAACACGCTTTCGCTTTCCACAATACGACGCCGTGTAAGCCAACGACACTCCGCGCTTAATTTGAACGAGATCCAATTCCTGATTTTTTTTTCTTTTTTGAACTATCATATGGTAGAGGTAAATAAACCATCAATGGAAATTGTATTTCTCTATCTTCTGAAAGGGGAATTTACTTTGAAGAATATAGAAGAATGAATGAATTGACTAATTTTATTTAAATATAATACTATGTTTTCTTTGTAACATTATAAATGAATATTATCTCAAAGCTTGAGCTAGACCTTTTTGCTTAGATTAAGACTATTGATGAAATATAACATTCCTACGTAAAAGGATTGTTGAAATTCCATGTGGAGTGATTGGGATAGTATTTCGTCCAAGTGTAATCCAACGCATTACTCGGTATTGAAAATTGAAAATGTTCACCACACAATTCCAAACCAATTGAAGTCTTGGAAAAAATACTAATAGTACCTTCTTTCGGTTATAAGTGAAAAAAAATAATACTCCTCCTCTTCCCCATTCTCTCTCTTATACATGTGAATTTTTTTTGAACATCCCTCAAATAATATTACTATTATTTAATAGGCGTACGAAAAATATTCCGTCATGCTATCTTATTTTTAATCTTGGAATTACACTTTATATGTGCCTATTATTTTATCATTTCTCCAACAAATTTATTCAAGAGCGTTATCATCAACTACCAACTATTTTGACATTTCTTCCTTAATACCCGTGCCGGCTGAAAATTCACATATGCATATGAGATAGAGAGAGTATTATTCTCCTAGGCAAGTACTTAATGATACATATAAATCATACTACTTCGGTACTGTAATTATAGAACCACTTTTATTTACACTGAGTTTATTAAAATAGTAAAAGAGTTCTAAATTAATGGTAAACAAGAGTACTATAAAGATTAAAAATGCATAAAAAAGAAGTTTGACGCATGAATGTCTTACTACTTACTAGTTTGTTTAATACTACTTACGTACTCAAAAAGATGCGACGAAGCTCTCATCATAATCCATACACATAGTTACATGCATTTAATAGTAGATAATCTTTAGGCATATTCCCAAAATAACAGTAACAAGTTAGCATATATATCTACTAGTCTTCCGCCCACGGGACAATTTTCTTCTTGAGCTTCTGCACCCGAACTTGTCCAGCGGTGAAACATCAAGCAGAAGGTGAAACAGAAGGTGAGATTTTCTTCAAAGCGCTCTTGAAATGTTCGTCTTTGATGGTCCATGGCAACTTGCGAACTCCATCAAACGACCTTGGCCGATCCATGGAGGCCGCAGCAGCTTCTTTCATCTATCGTTCAGAGAGTAAAAAAATTGAAAAAAACTGGGTTAATTGCCGGAAATACTAAAAGTTTACCGGACTTTGCTGTTTTCACAAGGCTTATAAAATGTTAAAACTAAGTCATTTCATCTGTAAGAAACCAACATACCACAGCAGCTAGATCAGCGCTGTTGAATTTTTCACAGGCAGCATCTTTTCCGAGGGCCATGAGGTCCACATCAGCATATATTGGCATGTTTCGAGCAAGAGCTTTCAGTATCATTCCTCGTTCTTCTGAACTAGGACGAGGAACATACAGAGTTTTATCAAACTTCGATTGGATCAATGGAAGATGATTCACGATGATTTCTCGCCTGCCAATATGTCAACAGGATAAGAGATGTCAACAAAACAGTACAGGAGACGACGAGCATTTCAGCAAAACTATTTTCTGGTTTAAGAACCAGGAATAGTCATGTACCTATTTGTTGCGCCAATAACGTAAACACCACTCATATTTCGTAGCTCATGAACGCGATTACCAAGCTCTAATATTAGCTGCAACAAAAGGTATTATCATTCATCGTTGCTAAAAATGTGTATATGTTGAATAAGAAATGCATTAATAGCAAAAGAACATTCAAGAAGTGGGACCTGTCTAAAGTCCGGCCATCGCCCTTCATCTTCATTATATGGGGTTATAGCATCCAACTGATACAAATGAAAGGTGAGAATAGGAGAGACGAGTCGAGGAATTTGGAATATAGGAAAAAGTGAGGACATAATTTTCAACATTGAAAAAATAGTCATGCTGGAGACATTTTTAAGCAAGAGAAAATATCAAGAAAATAAACACCTTTTAAAGTACCGTTTAGCATACAGATTATTAGATACAAATTTTTTTTTTTAAAAAAAAGCAGCATACGGGTTAGTTAGTACACTTTGCATGAGATTACTTCATTAACTTTCATTATTTGTATCTTGATCAGATCTTAAAGTTTTTAGTCCTAATTTTCTTTTATGAGAATCAAACGTGCATCTGTCCATACGGTTAGTTCTGGTCCACAAAAATTTCACTCGTTGTGCCATCTTTTATAAAGTTTTTCTCAAAGGCATATCTTTTTTTCCTGCTCTTATTTGATTTATAGTTTCAACGTCCAACTCTCCTCTAAAACTCTGCATCATTCAAAATTTGCTTTTACCGAGGCTAATGGAGTATTTACACAAAATACATAATTTAGAATTAAAGGAAAAAAAAAGAAGCATGCGTTTTGAGGTTAGAATTGACTCCTAAGTTGAGTAAAGTTTTGAGGCATTTGACAAAGGAAGAAACAAAATAAAAATAAGTACCTCATCAAAGAAAACTATACATGGAGGATGGGTGCTTGCATAACTGAATATGATTTGCACGACCACCTTACTGAAACCACCATATGCCACTAGATCACATGCCTTATGGATAACAAAAGTAACACAGTAAGAAATCAACGATCTTTTACTGTAACCAACTAAAGTTAAGAGAAAATGTAACCAAAGAGAGAACCTTGATATGCAAGAGATTTGCTCCTGCTTCATTAGCCAAAGCCTCGACAATCAATGTCTTTCCACAGCCAGAGGGACCATAGAGGAAAAAGGAGGTCGTCAAGTTTACAGGAGGATCCTATATAAAAAGAGAAACTTATTAAAAAATATTAAGATGACGAAATGCAGCTCAGAGAAAATGTAACGAAAGAGAGGACATTGATGTGCATGAGATTAGATTATAGTCCATTAGCCACAGCCTTGACAATCAATTTCTTTCCACAGACAGAACGACCAGAATAGAAAAAGCTGGTCGCTGAGTTCTCTGAAAGATCCTATAGAAAAGATAAATTCAATGAAAAATGCTGACCTCCAAGAGTTAAGCACAAAAAGGATAAATGCAAATCTTTTATGCACCAATATTTTATTCATCTATGATTGGTCACTGGTCAGCAGGCTTATTACTAGAGATAAGGTAAAATGGTATGAGTTTGACACAAGAGCAATAAAGTTTGATAGAAAGCTAGCATTTGTCACAGGAAGACTTGACATACAAGCATGCAGAAACTTAAATACTAAGTTGCTCAAGGAGAAGATCAACAATAGATCAGATCAACTCGATAAATTAGGAAATGAAACTAGCTTATAAAGTTGCTACCCCTAACAGTATAATGGTAAAACTCCCGTCACAGAACTTGAAGGCATCCAACTATAAGTCAGCTCAACACGAATAGGAAAAGAAACTACCTTGTACACGTCAGGAAACTTTATAGGATTAACTACATGACTTTCAAACTCCAATTTCAGTAATTGAAGGCCTCCAACATCGTCCCACTTGGCATTTGGTACAGTTAAAAAACGATCTATCTTGGAAGAAGGCTGAATTTTCATAGCAGCTTCCTGCCATCAGTTGAAACGGAAAATCACACACAAGAAAACATAAAGCAAAAAATGCCAGGAACATATAAAAAGCAAGGACTTGGAAGTGATCTCAAACTCTGAACAATAGAAATGATAATTAGAAGAAGGTCGAACTATTTTACAAGCTTCCTGCTATCAGTTAAATGGAAAAAAACAGACATCAACATGCAACAATTCTACATAGAATGAAGAAAATACTTGCTGGTGGTCAGAGTTACTGCTCTACACATAATATACAGTTAACAAAAGATTATATTGAGGATACGAGAATAAGGGGAAAAAAAAAAACAAAACGTAAAAAGAAAAATTGCATCCAGTAGCAATATTGAATCCTCTTATTGCCAAGTTATAGAGATACAAGAATAGACTACCGCAAAATCTTCCCTGGTTATGTCGAATTCCTCATATTCTTCATCACAAAACTGTCGCTTATACCACTTTTCAATCTGAACCTCTTGGTTTTCATTAAGATCATCCATTCTTGTGTGCATGATTCTATATACAGCACGCGTACCAGCCATTTTTGCCAGTGCTACCAAATCCCCTCCTACGAAACCCAGAGTGCACATAGCTATATCATCAACATCAAATTCAACTCTAAATTTGCGTGATAGCTTTGTTAGTATGCGACACCGATCATATTGACTTGGAGCATCTATAATGATTTCACGATCAAATCGACCCCTTAAGCCACGGTCAATAGCATCGGGCCTATTGGTTGCTACAATCAAAAGAACTTGGCCAGGTCTACTAATAGAACATTCAGAATCAGCTTCATGATTTACAGGTCCGACAAGCCTGAACTGTTCGTCCATGCAATCCATCAACAGATTTACCATGCGAGGCTCTATTTCCTTCTGCAGACTCGCTGTTTTTGAAGCCATTGCATCAACATCATCAATGAACACAATAGATGGTGCTCTCATGTATGCTGCGGAGAGCAATTCTCGGATATATTCTTCTTGTGCATCTAAACATGGTTCACGAAAGTTAAAGCGGAAGGAAAAGGAAACAAAATAGTAATGCTCGACCTATGAAACACAACACTTAGTAAAGCGAGCCACCAAGATTCCTCTAAATGAGTAATGTACATATAATGAAGCCCCTCTAAATAATCTGCAGTGGATACAACATCACGTACTTTGTGCAATGAAGTCTTATGATGCAGTCCCTATGTATGTGTGTGTGTGTGTATTGCATACGATAGTCATCAGCATTCCAACAAACAAACACATCACACAATTTGATTCTAAAAGGCAAAATGCAGCAACCTTGAGATAAAATGTAGTAATATGGAGTACCTGAAACTCCAGAGACCAAAGCAGATATTTCATAGAATGGCACTCCAGCCTCATTGGCAAGGGCTCGGATTAACGTGGTTTTTCCACAACCTGATGGCCCGTGCAACAGAATTCGGGCCGTAGGTTCGACTCCGATCAGGTGCAGTACCTTCAGCTGTTGCAGTGCGAAAGCCTCCCTCTTGAATTCCTCTAGCACTTCACTAATCCCATCAAAATCCCTAAACATTGGGCGATTACTCGCACGCACATCCGTCCTCCACCTACCGCCGCCATTACTGTTCAACTCTCTTCTACCATCACCTGATTTATTTCTCCCCTCTGAAACCCTAGAAGTTGGCCCATTCAGATACGTGCTCCCACCGTCGCCATTCTTGTCCGTCTCTTTCCGACCATCACCGTCGGGATCCGACGAACCATCCTTTTCCGACAAGGTAACAGAGACGGATGAGCTCAATAACTCAACTCCACTGCTCTCGTCTTTCTTTCGACGTTTGCTCGCGACCGGAGTAGGCTCGTCAACGGCGTCGTTTCCCCTGCATTTCGCGACGCTTTCGCTTAGGAGCTTGCGGTTGCGAGGGGAGGCGGAGAGGAGGAGGTCCACGAGCTGGTAGTCGGTGTGGTAGGTTTTGCCGGCGGCAGCGGATTCGATGTCGGTGCGCAGACGTTGTTCGTCCACCGCCTCGAGATTCATGGGGCCACCACCGCTTCTGAGTTTGACCATGCTTGACAAGAGAGAGTGGTTGATTTGATTATGACATGACGGAAGTGGGGAGTGCCAACGTCATGCACACTCATTTCGAATTTTCCCGCTCAAAATCACTCTTACCTTCACTCACTTTTTTTTAAAAAAAATTTTATATAGTACTACCTCCATCCCACTATACTTGGCCACTTTCATTTGATTGACATTTTGCGCACGCATTTCCACCGAAACCTAGTACGAGTTTTAAAATATAATTTTGAAGTATCATTTTTTTTACGGGATACTGACAATGAAAGTGGCCAAGTATAGTGGGATGGAGGTAGTATTATTTACTACCTTCATCTCATTGACTTAGTCTCATTTGTCGTTTCGGTCCTTCTCACTTATTAGTCTCATTTTTTAAAATGATAAAAAATATTTGGCTACAATTAACTCTCTTTCCTTGAAATTAATTATATCCACATATCTCCATTTTTCTTGGTTTTTGTGCCATTTGAAAATGGGACTAAGGGCATGTACAATGGAGAGGTTCTAATCTATGTGGCAAAGTTAAGAGCCAACTCTTAAATTTCTTCACCATTGGGGAGCCCAAATATAAGAGTCTGGGCTCTTAGTTAAGAGCTTGGACTCTTAAGCTTTTTTGGGTCTCACTTCAATTTTTTATAATTATTTTATTGTTTTCTTTTTTGTTGTACATTCTTTTAATTCTTTTATTGATATTTTATTTTGTTTTCATTCAATTTTCTTTTGTTTTTATTTTTATTTTTTAATATTTATTTATCTTTCCATTACAATATTTCAGCAAAAGAAAAGGGAAATGGAGCATTGTTCAGAATTTTTTTGAATATAATAAATAAACATACTATTAAAATTATTTAATAATATATATTAAAAATAAATCATTTAGAAAATGACCATTTAATTTAACAATATTGATATTAATCACAAAATATAATAGATAAACTATACATTTAATAATGATAAAGTAATTGATTTTGATGAAGTGGAACCCAATAAATATTATTAGAGCCCAAAATTAGAGCTCATTGTAGAAAATTTATTTGGAATTCTTATCTAAATAATAAAAATTTTATAGAGCCCAATTTTAGGCTCTCCATTGTAAATGCCCTAAGTTGGTGAGATGGAGTTAGTATTTATTTAATTATTTATTTTTTATTCAGAATTAAAAGATTTTACTCTTTCCCTGCCCACCCATTTGGCTCATTTTTTTTCTACACAGAAATTAAGAAAAATAATTTTAATTTTCTATTTAGGACAAGACAATAGCCCTATTAAAGTGAGATAACGAAAAATGAAATTAATTCTATTAGAATGGAATAGAGAAGGTAAAAAAGAATTGAGTTTTTATTAATTTACTTAAACTAATTTAATAGTCTAATATACAGTGTTAATCTATCTATAATCTCCACATACTTCAAAATAATTTTAATTGTAAAATTTTAAATTATCATAACTTGTTCCTTTATTTTCTAACTTTTACAATTTTTATGTCAAATTAAATAAAAGGTTGTAATATGATAGCATTTCATGTAAAATTGTCATCAACTTTTTTTATAGATTTTATGATACTTTCGTTTTAAAAAACGTATTATTCATTAAAATGTTTAGAAATGCATTTTTAACATTAATAATGTACTTTTTAATACCGGTGTCTAAAAGCTACGAACCAAATTAAATGTTTAATATTGCACTTTTAAGTTTTAACACTATAATTTTCTCATATGAGGTCCACGCCTTATCCGTGCAGGGAGGGAGTATACTTTTCGAACAATAATTATATTTTATATTAATAAAATATTATCAATTGTAAAATATTATTGGGTTATTATTTCGTCTTAATAATTTTAATTACCCCTTTTTTAAATGTGAATGTTGATTATGCCTCCTTTTTAGTACGTATGTAAAATATGTCCATTTTATTAGTTTAATATAAAAATTCTAATATTTTATTATTGTTTGATCAGTATCGTTATAATAATACATCATATAAGTTTGGTGGTGCGGAGTGCACGCTTATATGAATTTATTATGATTTTAGGGGCGAAGCCCCTAAAGGACGGGGTTCGGGGGCAGAGCCCCCGATAGCGGGGTCCAAGGGGCGGCAGCCCCTGGCGGGGTCCAAGGGGCAGAGCCCCTGTCTGGGGTCGATTAAATTGCTGTGTAGAAAATTCATCGGAAATTTAATTTTCGAAATTTCGAGGGACTAATTTACAATTTTTATAAGTTGCAAAAACCGTTTTGAAACTGATATACGAATCAGTTTTCATGAAAAAGGCTGATCAATTTTTGATTCGTATGATTTCCGGTTCTGCATTCTCAAACAAATTTCATACAAAAGTTCGAAAATTTCTGAATTGTATCCGATTGAATAATTTGATAGAACCGTCGAATTAATTCGATCTGAAAGTGTTATCACGCCTTTCAGAGAATCCGTTTAAAATAATATATAGAATGAGCATTAAAAAATTTATTAATTGAGCTAGACTTATTCACCGCCGGTGGAAGTAGCCGGAAGTCTCCCACCGCCGGCACCAAGGCGTCGCCGGCGGTGGGAGATTTCCGGCCACTTCCACCGGCGGTGAACATGTAAAATTCACTTAAAACAATGATTCAATGCATAAAAACTTATCCACCGCCGGAAAAAGTGGCCGGATCTCTCCCACCGCCGGCAATATTGTGTCGCCGGCGGTGGGAGAGATCCGGCCACTTTTGCCGGCGGTGGATACCATATTATTATGAATTGAATTATTTTATCTATAATTACATGTTTAATTTCCATAGTGTATGTATACAAATGATTAATTTCGATTTTAGTACTTTTAAATTCAAGAGATGAAATTTAATTTCTTTAATTAATCTCTTAATTCATGAAATATTGTTGTTATTATTCACGTAATATATGTTTTGAGTTTAAAAAAATGATTCAATGCATAAAAACTTATCCACCGCCGGAAAAAGTAGCCGGATCTCTCCCACCGCCGGCAATATTGTGTCGCCGGCGGTGGGAGAGATCCGTCCACTTTTGCCGGCGGTGGATACCATATTATTATGAATTGAATTATTTTATCTATAATTACATGTTTAATTTCCATAGTGTATATATACAAATGATTAATTAAGGCTTTAGTACTTGTAAATTCAATAGTTTAAGTTGACAAATAAAATAAAAATAAAAAATTCATGAATATCATTATTTTAAAAAACGTGATTTTCCGGCCACATTCACCGCCGGTGGAAGTCGCCGGAATATGCCCACCGCCGGCTGCTTCAGCTGAAAAGAATGGCCCCACTACATTATTTTAAAAAAAGGGGTAGTTTCTACATGTTTAATAAAAAGGGGGTATTTTTTACATTTTGATTTATAAAATGGGTATTTTAAATTTTGACCCTATTATTTCTTCCAAACGCAATCCAACGTACTGACGTACTGTTATTGTAATTAAATGAACATTTGTTTAAACTTATTAAAGGATTTCTTGCTAAATTCATACCATAAACTGAGCAAGTTTGCATTCAGAAAATATGTGTTGATTTACCATAATCCCTTACAGGGAGAGTCTTCGGTGCAAAACTTTGCAATGCAAAATCTTCATTCAGCGCTCCACGTCGACATTGGGGGCTCCAAGGAAGACCAGCCTTGTTTTGCTTTTCGGTGTGCGGTTTTGCAGGTGGGTCCAATATCTCTACCCCACACCCACCCCACTCCCACCGCCCCCCACCCCACCCCTGTGGGTCATGTAACTCTAGCAATCCACTTGATATTTTTAAATTATACTATGTTATAATAGTTTAATTTAATTTAGTTCTTACTGTTAATTAGGAAATATAGTAATTTTATTGGGAATGTTTATTTTTATTTTTCTCCATAATGTATTTATCCCTTTTATCCCTTACTAGTGTACCACCCGTCGAAATTCGACGGATCATTTTATATCATAATTTAAAAGTAAAATTAAAAAGATAATCCAATTATTTATTTTAAATCAATAAAAAAGAAAAAGTTCATTTTTAAATATTAATATGAAATTATATCAAAAGAAAAAAAAAGTAAATGAGAGACAATATTTTACATTTAGCATTACATATTTGCAATATCAAGCCGTCCACTTCACGGTAATAGAAAATTAGATTAATAAAAGTTTTTGAGTAGTCCTATATATTCAAATTTTATTTTTTTCAAAATGTTCGTCATACATATAATCGAAAAATAGATTTAATAGTGATATTATTTTTCAGGCATTTTCGTTTGATGCCTAGCCGCCCGTTGTTTGGTTAAATCATTTGAAGTTAACATTTGTCGAAAGTCGTATGCATTTTTAAGTAATATTTTTTTAGTTGTTATATTTATTTCAAAAGTCTGCAGTTGTTTGGGTCAACTGTTTTGATGGATAACATTTGTTTTGTTGCATTTCTCAAGTCGAGTGGCTATATTCATTTTGAATATGAAGTCATCTGTTGTTTAGATTATCCTGAAGCCACCCGTTATTTGTATTATCCATCGGAGATATAATATTTCTTGCGTAGTTGTGATCATTTTCAAAAAATATTATTGTTGATCCGAACAACGTACATATGTTTTGGGTCAGTTATTTTGAGGGATAACATTTGTTGTGTTGCATTTCTCAAGTCGAGTAGTTATACTTATTTTGAATATTTAAGCCGTCCGTTGTTTGGATTATCTATTGGAGATATATTATTTCCTGGGTAGTTTTAAAATATAATTTGTTTGTGAATAATAAATATATTAATTTAAACAAATTGATTAATAAACTAAAATTATGAGGATTTAAGAAAATAATCACGAAAATAGAGGAATTTCCATTTAGGATTAGAATCCGTAAGTAGGATTTAGGATTACTCCATCGTATATAGTTTTCCTATCGATAAAGTCATCTTCTCAAAAATTGATTTTGCACCTTCATATATATAAACTTTTTCATCCGTCTATCCATACTCAACTAACAAATTATAAACCGTGATGGGTATAATTTTTCCGTTTAACATATATTCACAAAAATTCATGAATGTTGTTGATAACAATATTATATTATACTATATATTAAACTGATAGTAATAATTATTGCATAATTATAGTTATCATGTTGAATATCAAGCCCCCTGTTGTTTCGATTATCTTGAAGTCGCCCATTGTTTGGGTATAATATATTTATTGGGTAATTGTATTCATACTGAATATCAAGCCCCTCGTTGTTTGGTTCAACCATTTGAGGGTAATATTTGTTAGGGTAATTATATTCATTTTGAATATGAATCCGTCCACTGTTTAGATTATCCACTGGAGATATAATATTTTTCGAATATTTATATATATTTTGAATGTCAAACCGCCCGTTATTTGGTCCAACTATTTGAGAGTAACATTTGTTGGCAGTTGTATTCATTTTTAATGTAATATTTTTTGAAAACTATGTTGCCCGTTGTTTGGGTCAACGGTTTTGAGCGATAACATTTGTTGGGTTGCATTTCTCAAGTCGAGTAGTTATGTTCATTTTGAATATGAAGCTGCTCGTTGTTTGGATTATCCATTGGAGATCTAGGTCAAATATTTTGAGGGATAACATTTATTGGGTTACACATAGAGTTACTCATTTTGAATATGAAATTGCCCGTTGTTTGGATTACTATAATATTTTTCGAGTATAAACCTGCCCGTTGTTGGATATAAATATCGAATGATAAAATGTCTAGCCGCCCGTTAAATTTTGAATATCAACTCACTCGTTATTCATAATAATTATAAAAAAAACATAGATTAATGAGGGTATCGTTTCTTGACTAATCAAACATGTTCAATTTTTTGTTATGTCAATGCACCCGTTATATGTGTAATAGATTAATGATGAACATTTTTCGACATTAATTATTTTTTGTCAAATAAAAAAATATTGATCGATGAGATTTTTAATAATGAATAAATATAATGATAAATAAATTTAATGATGAATTTTTTTGACAAAATTCGTTTTTGCTATTCCACTCATCTAAATTTATAATAATAAATGTGTTATAAATAAAGGGCTATTTATAATACTCTCTCCGTTTCACTATGATTGATCCATTTTTTTCGGCACGAGATTTAAGACAAAAGTGATTAGTGTGTAAAGTGTATTGTGTGTAGGAATGTAGTGTTGTTTATATATTTATGCATATCTTAAAATCAGAGCATCATGGATGCACAAATATATATTGATGTTTGGTTTTAAATGAAAGATCGTGTCAATACCTTTAATTTGGTATAAAAATTATAAAAATCATACAACAAACGATTAAGTTATGATAATTTAAAATTTTAGAATTTAAATTATTTTAACAAACGATCAAGTTATGATAATTTTAAATTTTAGAATTTAAATTATTTTGAGATACATGCTGAAAAGTAAAAGTGAGTGGATGATGAGATTTAATTATAGAAAGTTATGTGTAATAAGAGATTCACTAATCGTACCATTTAAGAGTTAATTATTTCCCAAAAAGAAAATAGGTCAATCATAGTGAGATGACCCAAAAAGGAAAAAAAAAAAGGGTCAATTATAATGAGACGGATGAAGTACCTTTAATTGTTGCACCGTGCCTAATGTAAAATTATTGATTAAGTTAATAAAATTATTATTAATAAAAATAATACTAATAATAAATACTTTTTATTTAACAATTTCTCTTTAAATTCACATGCCGTAAAGAAACGCGTCATCTTAAATGTGATTGAAGTCATTTTTAAAAATTATCACTTTTATTCGTTAAATAATTATGTTAAATATTGACACTTTTATTTGTGTAGATTAATATTTTTCTGCATAAAGATTGACACTTTGACCCGGCCACACTATGTGGTCGGCCTCACCCAAATTTTTGCCATACTCCATATTCTTTAATATTCCTAATATGAATTACAACCAAAATAACCTACCTACCTACTTATAATTAAACAGTAAATAAGGGATTAGACACAATTTTAAATCGGAAGAATATAAACAGTATTACTATTTTTTCTGAATCAATTTAGTATTTACTATTGAAACAATTTATGGCGTGGAGGGGGGAGGGTTGGGGTTCTGTAAAGCCTGCAAAAGAAGTGGGAAAAGTTAAAAAATCAAAAACAACTAGGGGGTGGTTTCCACATTTTGCAATGCAGACTTTTGCATCTAAGAATATCCTTACAAAATATACTACTGGATACTAGTAGTATGTATGTAAGGCAGATTCTCGTAAGCACATTACTAAAGTTAAAACACATATCTACCGGTCCTCGACTTTCATTTACCGATCACACAACTGCCACCGGGAATCATTGCCGTGCCCACGACGAAGCACGCTCGGAGAAAAGTCCAGAGTTCTTGTGTTGCTGCACCCAAAAATATCGAGACATGAGGCGACGGAACTGAGACAGTAACGAAAAAATGCAGAAGAAAACCAGCAGTACAACGCGAGAGCCAGAAGGGGAGATTTTCTCCCTTGCGCTCTTGAAATCTGCATATTTGATGGTCCATGGCATTGGCAAGCCGCAACCTACACCGGAAAGCATAGGTCGACCAATGGCAATCTTAGCCGCTGCTTTCATCTGTCATTTAGGAGAGAAGATTGAGTTGAGAACCGGAAATAACACAAAGTTCACCTGAATTTGTAATTTTCACGCTGCTTTTGTAACGTTTCTTGCAATTACAAAATCCCCAATTCTATGGGCAACAGGACTGTGTTGGTTCATGTTTAAGATAAGAAGAATGAGACGTACCAGAGCAGAAAGATCGGAGCCAGTGAAATTGTATGGAAGGTATTCTACGAGGTCCATGAGGTCTACATTGGCATCTATAGGCTTGTTTCGGGTAAGAGTTTTCAATATATTTTCTCGCTCTTCTCTACTAGGAAAAGGAACATAGATAAGCTTATCATACATTCCTCTAGCCAATGATATATGGGTCGTTTCCGGCCTGCCAATATGCAGCAAGATAAGAGATGTTAACATAAGGGCACAGGAATCGATGACGAGCATTTCAGCAAAATATTTCTGGCATCTTGAACCAAGAAGCTTCACGTACCTATTTGTTGCACTAATTACGTAAAGATCACTCTGTTTTGCATCATTCAACTCTATAAGAAACTGCAGTGGAAGATATTATAATCCTTTTTTTGCTAAAAATTGTTAATGATAATTAATTGATGCACTTCTAGATTATTCTGATAAGTGCATTTATTTCTCAACTGTAATATTTCATATATTCTTTTTGTACTTTTGTAAATCAATATATATGGAATAAGACTTCTCACACCCTCTCAAAGGGGGTGACGACACAAATTCCTACATGGTATCAGCCTAAAACCCTAATCTTCCTTCTCTTTCACTATCGCCGCCGTTCTCTCCATGGCTCCTGCAGATCCTCTTTCTTCCGAAACACTTCCTTTTTCCACTCTTATTCACATGATTACTATCAAACTCACATCCACAAATTATCTCCTTTGGAAAACTCAAATCACCTCAGTATTTGAGTGTCAGGATTTGCTCGGCTTTATCGACGGCTCGAACGCAGCTCCACCGCCAACCATCGCTGATACTAATGGTGTTCAACAACCAAACCCAGATTACTCATCGTGGCGAGTCAGTGATAGGCGTATCTCTAGTCTTCTTCTTTCATCTCTCACTGAAGAAACTCTAGCTATTGTCGTGGGTTGCGACTCCTCGCGTGCGATCTGGGTTGCACTCGAGCAAGCCTTTAGCCACGATTCCAAGTCACGGGAATTTAGTTTAAAGGATGAACTTCATTCAATGAAGCTTGGCTCTCGTACTGTCAATGAATTTGGTCGTTCTTTTAAAGCATTATGCGATCGCCTTGCGGCTATAGGCCGTCCTATTGATGACTCTGATAAGTCACACTAGTTTCTTTGAGGTCTTGGGCCTCGCTTTGCTAATTTCAGTGCTTCTCAAATGGCTCTCTCGCCGCTGCCTCGCTTCAACGAACTTCTGTCCCGTGCAGAAAGTTTTGAAACCTTTCTTAACTCGATGGAGGTTGCAGGCCCTTCATCTGCTGCTTTCGTTGCTCACACTAATCAACGTTCATCCTCAATCAAGACCATCTGGTCGTTCTAACCAAGGCCAATCTCGCGGTGGTGGCGGTCGATCACAGCAAGGGGGTCGTGGTAATGTTGGATATCGTCGACCCCCTCGATGTCAAATTTGTCGCACTGAAGGCCATTATGCTGATCGTTGCAGTCAGCGTTACGCGCGTCCTCCATCTTCGGACACTGCTAACTTAGCTGAGGCATTTTCTGCAGGCTGCTCTCTTGATCCCTCATCTGTATCAGATTGGTATATTGATACAGGTGCTTCAGCCCACATGACTCCGCATGCCTCTACCTTGGATAATGCTACTCCGTATACTGGTTCTGATGGTGTCGTTATCGGCAATGTTCTAAAAGTCGCTAAACACTAGTAAGGCGGTGGGGTGGGGATTAGCGTCTAGACGGACTAGGCGGGAGTCTAGACAGCGCCTAGATGGGCTAGGCGGACTAGACGGCGGGCTACCTTCTAGCGTCTAGGCGGGGACTAGACGGAGCTAGGCGGGGATTTTTAGAACAATGGTTATCGGTAACGGTTCCTCTTTACGTATTTCATATTCTGGCCTCTATACTCTCTCTAATAATATTAAACTGCAGAATGTATTGGTTGTTCCAGACTTACAGAAGAACTTATTGTCTATCAGTAGATTGACTTCTGATTATCCCATTGATGTTTTATTTACTGATACTTCCTTCATTATTCAGCATCGAACAACCAAGGCAATTCTGGGACATGGAAGGCGTAAAAATGGTTTATATGTGTTGGATAAAGGCCACTCTGCTCTCGCTGCTTCTCTTCGTTCGACTTGCCCTAAAGCTTCCTTTGAGTTATGGCATGCTCGTCTAGGACATGTCTCATTTGATACTATTTCTTTTTTGCATAAAACTAGACAGCTATCTGTTACTTCTATTTTGCCAAAACCATCTTTATGTCACTTTTGTCAATTGGCAAAAAGTAAACGTTTATCCTTTTCTATAAATGAGAAGCGTGCTGTTTCTGTTTTAGATTTGGTGCATTGTGATTTATGGGGCCCTGCCCCTGTTCTGTCTACTGATGGTTATCGCTATTATGTTATCTTTGTGGATGATTTCAGTAGATTCACGTGGCTTTATCCACTACGTAACAAGTCAGATTTTTATGATGTTCTTGTCCAGTTTGCAGCCTTTGTTCAGAATTAATTCTCTAAAAATATCAAAGTCTTTCAAAGCGATGGTGGCACTGAGTTTTTGAATTCTAGAGTTCGAGATTTTTTTTCTCAAAGTGGCATCCATCATAATGTCTCTTGTCCATATACACCTTCGTAAAATGGTCGGGCAGAGCGTAAGCATCGACATATAATTGAAACTGGACTTGCTATGTTATTTAATGCTAACGCCCCTTCACGTTTATGGTTTGATGCCTTTAGCTCTGCGGTGTTTACTATTAACAGATTACCAACACCTTTATTGAAAGGCCATTCTCCATTTGAGTTACTCTACTCCACAGCTGCAAACTTTGCCAATTTTCATCCTTTCGGGTGTCGCGTCTACCCTTATCTACGAGATTATGCTCCTCATAAGTTAGCACCTCGAAGCATTCCATGCATTTTTATTGGATATAACAGTAACTATAAAGGCTATCGCTGTCTCGATCCTCTATCGTCTCGAGTATTCCTTACTCGTCATGCACAATTTGATGAGACTTTATTTCCTTTTTCAGGCAACACTCATACATCGGCATCCTTAGAGTTCTCAACCTTTTTGGATGCCCCCATATCTAAGCCTCTTGCTTCACCTACGCCTCCTATTTCCACAAGCTCCGAGCAAATTCCATTGCCGTGTTCTCTTTGTGAATTGACTACCGGTTCATCAACTCCAATTCTTGAGAAAGGACAATCTGCTTCCGCGAGCCCATTAAATCTAACTGAACCACCAGCTCCTGCTCCATCACACCCAATGACTACGCGCTCTAAAGCCGGCATTTTTAAGCCGAAGCATTTTGCTGATTTGGCTTACACTCCGCTGCACTCAGTTCTCTCCACTTCAACTGAACCTAAAGGATTCAAATCCGCCGCCAAGCACCCACATTGGATTGCTGCCATGGACGAAGAACTTGCTGCTCTTCGTGCTAATAACACCTGGGACCTCGTTCCATGTCCACCTAGCGCAAACATTGTTGGATCTAAATGGGTTTTTCGGACTAAATATCATTCTGATGGAACAGTAGAGCGCCATAAAGCTCGTCTTGTGGCTCAAGGTTTCACTCGATTTCCCGGGCTTGATTTTACTCACACTTTCAGCCCCGTCGTCAAAGCATCTACTGTTCACATTGTTCTTGCTCTTGCGGTTATGCATAATTGGCCTCTTCATCAACTTGATGTCAAGAATGCATTCCTTCATGGCATTTTGTCTAAGCCCGTTTACATGAAGCAACCTCCTGGGTATGTCGACCCACGATTTCCTAATCATGTATGTCGCCTAAAGAAGACACTTTATGGTCTTAAACAAGCCCCTCGAGCTTGGTTTCAGCGGTTCAGTGATTTTCTCTTCCGGCTTGGCTTCAAGGATACTCGTGCAGATTCTTCTCTTTTCTTCTTCATCAAGGATTCTACCATCCTTTACCTGCTTGTGTATGTGGATGATATTATTCTTACGGGAAATAATCCTTCTATGATTCGACGCTTCATCTCCACACTCCACTCTGAGTTTGCCATTAAAGACTTAGGCAAATTAAATTATTTTTTGGGATTAGAAGTTACGTACACCTCCTCTGGTTTGTTTTTGAGTCAAGCTAAGTATGCTAAAGATATTTTATTAAAAGCTAACTTACTTGATTCAAAGCCTGTTTCTACTCCCTTGGTTGCCGGCCATGACTTCACCAGTGTCGGTTCTACTTTCTCGGATCCTTCTTTATATTGTTCTTTGGTTGGTGCTCTGCAGTATTTGACAATCACTCGTCCAGATCTCTCTTATGCTGTTAATGTTGTTAGTCAATTTCTCCAACAGCCTACCGACGATCACTTTCTTGCTGTCAAACGTATTTTGCGATACGTCAAAGGCACTCTCAACTTTGGACTCACTTTCACTCGTGGTTCTTCTCCTTCCATTGTTGGTCACTCCGATGCCGATTGGGCCCGTTGTATCGAGATGCGTCGCTCTACTTATGGTTATTCCGTCTTTCTTGGTCCAAACTTAATATCTTGGAGTGCTAAGAAGCAGCCTACTGTTTCTCGATCGAGTTGTGAATCTGAATATCGGGCAATGGCAAATGCTGCTGCGGAGATAGTTTGGGTCACTAATCTTCTTCGTGAATTACAAGTCTTGCCCCCTGATCGGCCATTACTTTTAAGCGACAATAAAAGTGCTCTTTTCTTGAGTCAAAATCCGGTGGCCCACAAGCGTGCTAAGCATATCGACATTGATTATCACTTTGTACGAGAATTAGTCCAAGCGGGTCGACTTTCTACGCAATTTGTTCCTTCTGAACTACAGATTGCAGATATCTTTACTAAGAGTCTTCCTCGACCTTTGTTCGAATTTTTTCGTTCTAAGCTCTGCGTTGGTATTCACCCCATGCATCGCTTGAGGGGGGGGTGTTAATGATAATTAATTGCTGCACTTCTAGATTATTCTGATAAGTGCATTTATTTCTCAACTGTAATATTTCATATATTCTTTTTGTACTTTTGTAAATCAATATATATGGAATAAGACTTCTCACACCCTCTCAAAGGGGGTGACGACACAAATTCCTACAAAAATGTTCACATGTTGAATGAGAAAGACATTAATAGCAAAGGAACATAAGACAAGTGCAACTTGCAGACCTGTCTGAAGACAGGCAATGGCTCGTTTTCACAGCATAAAGTAATTGCATCCACCTGATAGAAAAGCGCATCGGACATATGAGATAGAAATTGATAAATAACAGATGAATGAAACGCTTTCGATAACATATTTGGATAAAAGGAAAGGATAAGACAATGAAACGCAACTCAGTTGGTAAGACGCTTCCCCTCCAACCAAGAGGTTGGGGGTTCGAGTCACTTCGGGTGCGTGTGTGTGTGAGTGTGTTGTGTTTCTGATAAAAAAAAAAAAAGGAGGATAAGAGAGGATGTCATGACTAACACCAGTAAAATACTTATAACAGAAATACCAAAGACAAATCTTAGCAAGTTTAGGGATGTTAAGATTTCTATCAACTAGGGTAAACATAAATTAGCATTTCATTTATTGAGAACATTTTGATCTCTCCAGATCCTTTTTTCTTGTACAATAACAACAGAAACATAACCTTCATGTCACGCTATATGGATCATATCGCTTTATTATATTAGGTTGATCACATTCATATTAGGTTGAAAATGTAGGACATTTTCACTAAGTTTCTTGGCAAGGCTGTTTAAGCCTTTCCCTTTCCCTCTTTAACTCTACTTTCTACAAGTTGCTGGAGCATCTAAAGGTATCCTATGCACATCTCCAAAAGCTTCTCCCCAAAATTTTTAGCGATTACCATAATTCCGACTTCATAAAATCATGTTTTTACATGTGAGGTAAAGCCAATAATTAATTCATATGCGTCAAAATTTTCTTGGAGTTCTGGGAGACCCTATGGCTATCTCTCAGCTTTTAATATTCGTAATCTTTTCTCCTGATCTTATTTGATTCTCAGTTGAATTCTCATCTAAAACTCTACATGATCTTGAGGCTGGCGGTGACTTTTAAGATGATCACAGTTTGAAAGCATTAGGAATCGTACAATTATCAGAAAGACAGAAAACAAAGCAAAAGAAGGTACCTCATCAAAGAAAAGTATATGCATGGAGAACACGTCTTTGCATAACTAAAAATCAGTCGTACAATCCACTCAGCCTGATCACCATATACTTTCACTAGTTCAGGACCCTTTATGGTAAGGAAAAGTAACAAAGTAAGAAACCAATGATCTTAAATTACAAAAGGAAAAGAAATCAATGATCTTGTATGGATACTAAATCAAGACAAACTATGAGCAAACAAGAACCTTGATATGTATAAGCTTAGCTCCTGCTTCATTAGCTAAAGCCTCGACCATGAATGTCTTTCCACAGCCATTAGGACCAAAGAGGAAAAAGATGGTTGCCGAGTTCACCCCAAGATCGTATTAATGGATAAACTTATCAAAAAAATACTAACCTCCACGAGTCCAGCTAGAAAAAGGGAATATTATGTCACTATTTACTTAGAGCACTCCCAATGGGAGATCTTAGAGCATGTACAGCGGGCCGGGGAAAGGGGGCTCGAGTCTGCTGCCGAGCCCCTCCCGCGAGCCCCTGCACCACTAGCGAGCCCGATGGGGCTCGCGCCCGACCTACCATCGAGAGCTCGGCTCGCACTCCTCATCTTTGGGTGTGTTGACGTCATAATGACGTCAGCCACCCTAATAATTTTTTTCTTAAATTGATTTCAGGATATATATATATATATATATATATATATATATATATATATATAAATTATTTTTTTTAGCCGTTGGAGCTCAAACGGTCACCCCCATTTTTTTCCTTATAAATTCATACCTCCCCCTACACAATTTTCACACAACTTCTATACATTCTCCACATTTCTCCACATCTCTCCAAAAAAATTATACTTCCTCTGTTTCAAGATTGTTGACACGTTTCTTTTCCTTTCTTTTTGACACACATTTTCACACTTCTCGATTATGAATTTTAAAATAAATTTTTGAAGTATCTTTTCTTTTACGAGATACTACGTGTGTCGTAGTATCCCGTAAATAAAAAAATACTTTAAAAAATTATTTTAAAATCAATCATCGAGAAGCATGGAAATGTGTGCCAAAAAGAAAGGAAAAGAAACATGTCAACAATCTTGAAACAGAGAAAGTATTTTTTTTTACATAAAAAAAAATAAAAATTGTTGCTATGGATGATGAGTCATTCCTCGCTTTGATGAACGGCGAAGTTCCCGGTGGTTCTTCCTCTCAACACTACGAAAGTCCGCCTACGCCGCCGCCGCAGCCGTCGCAATGCAACCTTGGATTCGCGCCCTACGCAAGTACTCCCCAAGGAGTGATGGACTATTCCCCTGCCGGTTATCAAGATGTTTCTCCGTCCGTCTTCGATCAATTCAAAACTCCGCCGTCCAAGGGAAGTCGAGGTACGACTCAAGATCTCGAAGGGCTAAATCTATCTAGCTCGTTCGAGTCAGTTTCAAACGTCCCTTCACCGGCCAAGAAGAAAGGGAAGTGCAAGGCTCCGGCCTCCACGATATCTCGGACGGGGCCGGAATCGACTGAAAGAACCAAGGCCACTCCATACAGTCCGGAGGAATCGGCCCATCTTGTCAAGGTTTGGTCCAGCATTTTCGAGGACCCAGCAGTTGGTGATAGATAGAGGGAGGTTATTTTCTGGGGCAAAGTCGTAGCTAGGTACAACGCTACGATTGAAAGCATAGGCTACAAGCCCAGAAACAAGAAAATGCTGAAAGGGCATTGGCAGCGGATGATACCCAAATGCAACCTCTTCCATGAGTACTACGTCCAAGCTACGAGGGACTGGAAGAGCGGAGAAGACGCAAATGACGTTTTCAGCAATGCATGTGCTCTCTATCACGCCGCAATGAAACAACATTTCCAATATGGAAAGGCTTATGAGCAGTTGCAGCTTCTGCCCAAGTATGATGTTTTTCAAGCTTTTAAAAAGCAGAAGGGCACAGATGGGTCGTCCAACTCCAGCAATCCCGACGCGTCTGAAGCGGAAGATGATATTGATATTTTCCTGAACATAGCCGGCCGATCGGGACCAAACAAGTGTTGGAAATTTGGTGTTTTGACCAAATAAATAATAATTAATATTTAATTTATTAATTAAATTAAATATTATATTATTATTCTACTCTCGGAGTAGATGAACGTGGTGTATTTATATGCTCATAACCGATTTCCGGTGAGTGAGATATAAATGTTAAAAGGCTGGTGGAGAGTTACTTCTTTCTTGAAAGAAGTGTAAGTTAAGTGGTTGTGGATGAGGTCGGCTTCGGCCTCGGGTCTTAGTCTTTGACTTCGGCTTCGGCCTAGGTCTGCGACTTCGGCCTCGGTCTCGGCATCGGTCTAGGTCTTCAATTTCGGCTTCGGCCTTGGTCCTCGATCTTCGACGTCGGCCTCGGTCCTTGGTCCTCGGACTTCGGTCTTCAATCTCGGCCTCGGCTTCGGCTTAGTCACTTCGGCTTCGGCCTGTGCCACTTCGGCTTCGGCCTATGCCAGGCCTGTGCCACTTCGGCATCGGCTTATGTCACCTCGGCTTCGGCACCTCGGATGACTGCCTAGCTCAGCTGCATCTGGAAGAGGTTCTGGAAGGTGACTCTTCAGCTGAACAGTCAGCCCTTTCACCTTTCGTCTCCACCACGACCACTAAAAGTCTTTATGGCTGATTAATGCATTTAATGCATTAAAGTCCCTCCATAGTGAGCAGCCTATAAATAGAAGGCTCTGCAGGCCATTCTAGGACATACGAAAAAAAGCATTTTGCATCCTCTCTTCTAAAGCATCCAGTTTTCCGAGCTCAGTTCCTTAGCCTTCTATTTCCAGTTCGCCGGAGCTTCTTAGTGTGCGGTGCTGCTACTAAGAAGATGAGAAGTCGTTTTATCTTGGGATAAAGCGCCAAATCCGTGAGCACTACCCGGGGCGTAATTCATCTTGCGGAAAGAGGGTTTCCTCGACTCGACTTCAAATTTCATTATTTTTTTCCCACTTGTAATCTTTGAGATTTTTCTATTGTATTTGCACGCCCGGCAAGTTGTAACTTTCCAACAATCGCAAGACAAATTATTACGCTTGCCGTTCCAAGGAGTTTTTAGAAATTCATTCACCTATTCGAAGATGTCAAGTGCTACAGCCTCCACCGACTCGTCCATTGATGTTTCGACATTGCCATCAACTATGTCGACGTCTGTTCCATCCACCATGTCAACTTCGTTGCCTTTAAGCTCTTCGACAGCATCTGCAACGATTTCAATCACCGGAGGCGCGACTGTGCCTTCGTCAAGTTCGTGGGTTTTCAACAACCCATTTTTATCAAGCGGTGGTTCCGCTTCAAGTGGCACCGTGGGTTCCACTTTTAGTGGAACTGTTGGAGCGTCATTTATGGGCTCGACTGTGGGGGCGGCCTATGGGCCTAACCCAAGTGGCTCCCTTATGGGAGTGAACTCGGCACCAAGGGTGATGTCACCCACCGAGAAGCCGCCGAAGTTCGGAGGAGCCGACTTCAAAAGGTGGCAACAAAAGATGTTATTTTATTTAACAACATTGGGGGTGGCGAACTTCCTAACGGAAGATGAACCACCTGTACCAAGTGCGGAGGAGGCCAACTTCCATGTTCGTGCCTTCTACGACAATTGGCGAAATGGAGACTATTTGTGCAAGAATTTCATTCTCAATGCCTTGGATGATGGCTTGTACAATGTGTACTCCGGTGTCAACACCTCCAAAGGAATTTGGGAGGGATTAGACAAGAAGTACCGTAGCGATGATGCGGGTACGAAGAAGTTCGTGGTAGCACGATACTTGGACTATAAGATGGTCTATTCTCGACCGATGATGGAGCAAGTACAAGAGTTTCAACTCATTGTACATGACGTCCATGCTGAGGGGATGGTTCTTCCGGATGCGTTCGTAGTTGCAACGTTGATCGAGAAGTTACCCCCAAATTGGAAAGACTTCAAGAGCTACCTTAAGCACAAGCGAAAGGAGATGACTCTCGAAGACTTGATTGTGAAGCTACGCATCGAATCAGATGTGCGTGATCAAGACAAACCGAAGGCATCGTCTGATGCCAAGGTGAACTTGATGGAGAAGGGCGGACCCTCCAACAAGCGTGATCGCCTAAATGCCAAAGACAAAGGCAAGGCGAAGGGACCATCGACAAAGTTTGATGGTGATTGCTACAATTGTGGCAAGCATGGGCATACTGCAAAGGAATGCAAGAAGCCCAAGAACAAGAAGAAAAAGAAGCATGCTGCCAACGTCGCCGAGAAGGACGGCGAGTGGGTGAAAGAAGACTTTACGGCTGTGGTCACTGAGGAGGTCAACCAAGTCAAAAAGCAAGGAGGCTGGTTCATCGACACTGGCGCTACTGCGCACGTGTGTGCCGATAGGAACAAGTTTGTTACCTATAAAACTCTTGAGGGGAGGAAGCTTAACATGGGGAATCAAGCTTCGTCCGTGGTTGTCGGAGTTGGAGATGTGGTGTTAAAGCTTACATCGGGAAATTCTCTAACTTTGAAGAACGTGCTGCATGTTCCCTACATCCGAAAGAACTTGGTCTCGGGCTCTATTCTAGTTAATAAGGGGTTTAGACTAGTTTTTGAGTCTGACAAGTTTATTTTGTCAAAGAGTGGTACTTTCCTTGGAAAGGGTTACCTCTCTGAAGGTCTTTTTAGATTAAATGTCTTGGCTATACGCCATGTACCAAAATCTATTGAGAGTAATGAAAATGCTACAACTTCCTCTTACATTGTTGAGTGCTCTGATTTATGGCATTATAGATTAGGACATGTTAATCTAAATGCTATAAAACGATTAGTAAATTTAGATTTACTAAAGTTAAATGAAGTTTACACTCAAAACAAATGTGAAGTTTGTGTTGAGGCAAAAATGACAAAACCACCGTTTCATTCAGTTGAGCGGAGCACGAAACCCCTTGATGTAATTCACACCGACGTGTGTGATTTAAAGTATGTGCAAACTAGTGGTGGTAAGAAGTACTTTATCACGTTCATCGATGATTGCACGAGATATTGTTATCTTTATCTTTTAAGAGGTAAAGATGAGGCTATTGAAGCGTTTAAACACTTCAAGAATGAAGCCGAAAATTAACTAAGTGGTCGAATTAAGAGTGTTCGAAGTGACAGAGGTGGCGAATATGTCGCTCCGTTTGAGGAATTATGCAACGAAAGTGGTATAATTCATCAAACGACGGCTCCATACTCACCTCAATCAAATGGCGTTGCTGAACGTAAAAATCAAACTCTTAAGGAGATGATGAATGCTTTGTTGATTAGTTCAGGGTTGCCCCAAAACATGTGGGGAGAAGCTGTCTTAACAGCCAACTATCTATTGAACAAGATTCCACTCAAAGGTAAAGATGTTACACCTTATGAGTTATGGAAAGGTTGGAAACCATCATACAAATACCTTAAAGTGTGGGGGTGTTTGGCGAAGGTTGAAGTGCCTCTACCTAAACAAGTTACAATTGGCCCTAAAACGGTTGATTGCATCTTTATTGGGTATGCACATAATAGCAGCGCCTATCGCTTTGTTATTCACAAGTCGGAATTACCCGACATGACTGTGGGAACAACGATCGAGTCAAAGAATGCAATATTCTTTGAACACATATATCCTTGTAAAAACAAGGGTAATGTAGAATCAATTCTAGCAATAGAATTGAAGGTGAAGCCACGAGTTCTAAATCTGAGGATGAAGAACCTAAGTCACGCAAGCGACAAAGGTCTAATCTAAAAGATAGTAAACCGAGACGTGGTAGTAGAGTTCGGAAACCAAAGCAATTTGGTCCGGATTATGTAGTGTTCATGTTGGATCAAGAACCAACGACGATCAAAGAAGCTTTTTCTAGATCGGATAGTCCGCTTTGGAGAGAAGCGGTACAAAGTGAAATTGAGTCCATTAGGCAGAACCACACTTGGGTGTTGGTTGATTTGCCCGAAGGGTGCAAACCCTTAGGATGCAAATGGATCTTTAAAAGGAAATACAAAGCCGATGGTTCAATTGAAAAGTACAAAGCCCGTTTGGTTGTCAAAGGGTTTAAGCAAAAAGAAGGATATGATTATTTCGATACCTATGCTCCTGTAACAAGGATTACTTCCATTCGAGTGCTTCTTGCGATTGCTGCTTTGCACAATCTCGAGATACATCAAATGGATGTGAAAACTGCTTTCCTCTATGGAGAATTAGAGGAGGAAATCTATATGGAACAACTAGAAGGATTTGTAGAACCTGGTAAAGAGAAGAAGGTTTGCAAACTGGTTAAGTCCCTCTATGGATTGAAGCAAGCGCCACTTCAATGGCACTTGAAATTTGATAATGTGATGTTATCAAATGGGTTTAAGATAAACGAATGTGACAAATGTGCTTACATTAAGAACACAAATAACGGATATGTTATTGTGTGTCTTTATGTAGATGACATGTTAATTATGGGTAGCAATATCCGTGTAATTAACGAAACGAAAAATATATTAAAGAGGAACTTTGACATGGAAGACTTGGGTTTAGCGGATGTTATTCTTGGTATGAAAATACTAAGGAAATCTGATGGGATTGTCTTGTCACAATCTCACTATGTTGAGAAAGTGCTCAAGAAGTTTAACGTTTTGAAAGCATGCCCGCTAAAACTCCTATTGAACTTAATGTTCTTTTGAGCAAGAACCGAGGTGAGTCGGTTGCTCAAGAAGACTATGCTCGTGTCATAGGGTGTTTAATGTATCTTACAAATTGCACTAGACCCGACATAGCATGTGCCGTGAATAAATTAAGTCGTTACACGAGCAATCCAAGCAAAGAGCATTGGAGAGCTCTTGTACGAGTTTTGAGATACTTGAAGTATACTCAGAGTCACGGGCTACATTTTTCGAGATACCCCCCGGTACTTGAAGGGTACTGTGATGCGAACTGGATATCGGACACGAAAGACTCACTTTCCACAAGTGGGTATGTGTTTACTATTGAGGGTGGAGCTGTTACGTGGAGATCCACAAAACAGACGTGTATAGCCCGATCCACCATGGAGTCTGAGTTCATAGCTTTGGATATAGCTAGTGAACAAGCCGAATGGCTAAGAAACTTTCTTGAGGACATTCCATGTTGGGAGAAACCATTGCCTCCGGTGATGATTCACTGCGATAGCCAAGCGGCTATTGGTAGGGCAAAAAGTGGTTTGTATAATGGTAAGTCTCGACATATTCATCGACGACATAATACCGTGAGACATTTGATCACAACTGGGATTATCTCAGTCGCTTATGTAAAGTCGTTGGATAATCTGGCGGATCCACTAACCAAAGGGTTAAACCGTGATCAAATGAATAAGTTGCTAGAGGGAATGGGAGTAAAATCCACAAATTAAGAACTATCATAGTAGTAACCCAACCATGATGATTGGAAACCCCAAGAACTTGGTTCAATAGGAAAACTAAGCTATGAAAGTTTGTGTGAGAACACTCACATTTATCTATTCCCTAGAAAGCGTTTGAGTGTTGAAAGCTTGCCTAGTGGTGAGGTTAAGTCTATGACTTTTAATGATTCCTAAATACCTCGAGGAGGTTGAGTATGGCAAGATACTTGGTAAAGAATCACCTATGTAAGTGTGAAGTGAGGCCGCTTCGTTAAGATACACTTATGAATCCAAAGGGGTGTTCAAGGCCGAAATGGACACAAAACGTGAGAACGGATGAGGTTGAGGTGTTTAAGCGTTAACATCATTGTCTCGGTGCACGCTATGGAGGAATAGTTCAAAGCATTGCGCTACTATGCCGCCTGTGTACTCGATGATGTTGACTATGGAAGGTTCAAAGCCACAAACTACCTATCCTAATACTTTTATACCTCGTGAGGACTGAGCTCTTGCATTTGCATACATTTGCATATGGCTATCTCACTCATGTGGGGGATTGTTGGAAATTTGGTGTTTTGACCAAATAAATAATAATTAATATTTAATTTATTAGTTAAATTAAATATTATATTATTGTTCTACTCTCGGAGTAGATGAACGTGGTGTATTTATATGCTCAAAACCGATTTCCGGTGAGTGAGATATAAATGTTAAAAGGTTGGTGGAGAGTTACTTCTTTCTTGAAAGAAGTGTAAGTTAAGTGGTTGTGGATGAGGTCGACTTCGGCCTCGGGTCTTAGTCTTTGACTTCGGCTTCGGCCTAGGTCTGCGACTTCGGCCTCGGTCTCGGCATCAGTCTAGGTCTTCGACTTCGGCTTCGGCCTTGGTCCTCGATCTTCGACGTCGGCCTCAGTCCTTGGTCCTCGGACTTCGGTCTTCGGCCTCGGCCTCGGCCTCGGCTTCGGCTTAGTCACTTCGGCTTTGGCCTGTGCCACTTCGGCTTCGGCCTATGCCAGGTCTGTGCCACTTCGGCATCGGCTTATGTCACCTCGGCTTCGGCACCTCGGATGACTGCCTAGCTCAGCTGCATCCGGAAGAGGTTCTGGAAGGTGACTCTTCAGCTGAACAGTCAGGTGACTCTTCAACTGAACAATCAGCCCTTTCACCTTTCGTCTCCACCACGACCACTAAAAGTCTTTATGGCTGATTAATGCATTTAATGCATTAAAGTCCCTCCATAGTGAGCAGCCTATAAATAGAAGGCTCTGCAGGCCATTCTAGGACATGCGAAAAAAAGCATTTTGCATCCTCTCTTCTAAAGCATCCAGTTTTCCGAGCTCAGTTCCTTAGCCTTCTATTTCCAGTTCGCCGGAGCTTCTTAGTGTGCGGTGCTGCTACTAAGAAGATGAGAAGTCGTTTTATCTTTGGGGACGAAGCGCCAAATCCGTGAGCACTACCCGGGGCGTAATTCGTCTTGCGGAAAGAGGGTTTCCTCGACTCGACTTCAAATTTCATTATTTTTTTCCCACTTGTAATCTTCGAGATTTTTCTATTGTATTTGCACGCCCAGCAAGTTGTAACTTTCCAACAACAAGCGAAGGCCCAAGCTCGGAATAAAGGAAAATAAGCTGAAGAAGTGATTGATTTGGAAGCCGATGGAGCCGAGACACATTTTTTGCAATCAAACGCCGAAGTTAATCAGACCTACTTATCTTTGGTACAAAAGAAAGCGCACGTCTTGGAGAAGAAGGCCCAAGCCTATATAAGAGCAAGATTATGACTTCGTATAGCAAGTTGCTAGCTAGCCACATGTCGGAGGAACAGCTGGAGCAGCATCAAATGCTCCTAGCTAAAATGTGGAGCATGATCGAACAGTAGCTATCTTCTTTTGTGTATTTTTTTTTCATTGTTGTTTTTAGTTTCGTATTTCGTTTCAATTAAATAAAAAAAATTCTAAAAATTGTGTTTTTTTTAATTCAAAATAGAATTAATATAATAATTAAATAATAAAAGAATTAAAATAAGAATTAAGTGTGTTTTTATTTATTTATTGAAAGTAGAATTGAATAAATAAATAAAATCGAAACGAAAATTGAATTAAAAAAATAAAATCAAAAATCGATTAAAAAAGAATTAAAAATGATATATTAAAATAGAGAGAGCCCGGGAAGATAGCATGTGGGCTGTAGGGGCTCTCGGCTATGGATGCTCTTAAAAAGTGGTATCTCTCCACTTTTCCGGTGGAGAGATACTACTGCCCCAGTACAACGAGTATCTCTACGGGATCTCTTTAATTTTTTTTTAATTTAAAAATTGATTTTATGTTTATTTTATTTTAATTTCTAATTCGGTTTTTTATTTTCAATATTTTAAATTCAATTTTTATTTTTGAATATTTATTTGATTATTTAATTTATTCAATTATTTTAAAATTAGTAATTTATTGAATTTAAAAAATATTATATGAAATAAAATTACATAATTAAAATACTAATTAAAAATTACAAAATTAATCAATTAAGCTCTTCATCGTTGCCAAGAGGATTTCGTGTTGCTCAAACTGCTCTGGCGCTCATAGTGCTAGTATCCGTCATGAGCACCTTGTGATAATTCTCGAGCCGCTTCATGCGCTCCAAGTTGGCCCTCGAGTGAGACTCCTCCGCCTTTGTCTTTGTGTATTATAGGAAGAATTTTGTCGCTGCGGATATTTTTTCATAAGCTTGGACAAAAACCTCCTTTGGGAAGCCATCCAAATCAATCGTCGGTTGTTTGCCTTTGTTGCGGGCTTGCTACTTTGCTTGCTTTCTACCTATCGGACGGATGTGAGAGCGAAAGCCGTCAGAATCTTCTCGGGCAGAGGATTGGCTAGAGTTTAACGAGCCGTCGACACCCTTATGGCGCTTGTTGTATTCGTCGTTGCCTTCGTCCATGATATGTTGAAATTTTGGAACAAGGATCAAGTACTCTCCATGCCTCAGTGTACTTGAAAGACGTCCTATTGTTGGTTTCGTAGTATAATGTTTCCGCCTTATTGAGTACGTCTTCGTGGTTGGCTCCGCTGGGCCAATCTCTCTTTGTTGGAACATAAAACCCGTTGAATTCCTTGCAAGCTGCTTGCACTCTTTTGAAATGAGACTTGAGCATTCCATCTCCCTCGCGGGCGCCCAATGTGGATGCCGTTTGTTGTACACTTCCTCGATTCGCTCCCAAAATCGTTGCCCCGTTTGCTCATTCCCGGTTGACGGGTCTTGAGACATTGCCGACCAACAAGTCGTCAGTAATTTTGTCTCCTCTTGAGAATACTTTGTGGACGGCCTCTGTCCGGCGGCCGTGACACTTTGCGGCATCGGTTGCTTCGGCTTGGCCTTCGCTTTTCCCTTCCCTTTGCTCAGCGTCAGGGGCAGGCATGTTGGAGACACTCTCAAATGATGATGAGAGATTCATTAACTCGAGCCCTTGGGTTACAAACCGAGCTCGATCTTGATTTTTCGGCGGAGTTAGAAATCTTCCAAAGCCGATTGGGTCCTCCGGAGAGTACGACCAATATTCTTGGCCGGAAAATCCCATAAACGGGACGGGAGAGTTTGCGTATTGACCGAACCCCATTGGATTCGTGTTGGAATTTGCCCCCGGCGTGCTCGGTGGAGCCTCCGAATTTGTCATCACCGCCGTAGTTGGAGTAGCCGAAATAATTGTCGAAGAAATTTTCAATTGGATCTCCTATTTTTTTTGGAATTTTTGGTGAGTGGGAATGTGAGATTTAGAGAAGAAATGAAGATGGAATGGATGAATTTGGTGTGGAGGAATTTGAAATGGGGATTTAAATGTATAGTTGGTGTGGTGGGGGTAGCTGTTAGCTTCCAAAGGCTAGCAGCCGATTAATAATTATTATTTTTTAATTTTTTTTACTGGATATTTATTTTTTAAAATAAAAAACCCCGCTGATGTCATAATGACGTCAGTATTTGGGGACCGGTAGGGGTGCGCTCTAGCGCTCCTCTCCGTTGCGATGCTGGGACCGCCAGTGGGGGGTGGGATCAGCCCGGGAGCGTTCCGCGGTGGAGGTGGGCAGTGATCCCACCCCATTGGGAGTGCTCTAATAAATTGAACTTTGGTTTTTTAGATTTTATGATTTCTAAATTAATTTCTAAGGTATTAGAATATAAAACAATCAAAAAAACCGAATAAAGTAATATCAAAGTGGTAAAATGATGAAGGCGCCTATGGAGGTGCCACGAATAGGGGAGTAGCATATCATTTTTCTCTCTCTATATATATATATATAGGGTTGCACTCTAAGGAAAACTAATTTTAATGAAAACTAGAAACCAATCTAATACCGTTCAGATCTTTAGAATTAACGGCTGGGATCAATTCATAAAATTATTTAATTATTGCATTAAAAATGACATTGAGGGCATTAGTGTCCAAATCAATTTTAAGAAAACACGTCATCCACAATTATTGAGATTCTTCAAATTCTCAAATCTCACTTTCCCTCTGAAACTCTACTCTCTTTGCACGACGAAGAACACCGAAGGGAAACCTATTATGTACTGAAGAAATAATGTCGAAGCGGCAAAAAGCTTCGCAGATGGAATTCGAAGAAGGCAAGTAGAGTTTCTCAGATCTATTTCAAACATCATATTGTTTTTTTGCGTTGTAGAACTTCGAAAAATTGCAAAGAACATTTGTCAGATTTATGGTAAAATTCGTTGCATAAATTTACTTCTGCTCCTATTCGTGCATATTATTATTGGGTTTTTAAATATTCAATGATTGATTGTGTGTGGAAAATGTTGCATTAGTTCGAATTTTTGTTGCATATTGTAAGTTATGTAGAAAGAATTCATATGCTTAAGGTATATGCACTCTATCTGTATGATAAAATGTGTTAATGAGTTTTTTTGCATCAATTCATGTATATGAAGAAGGAAACTTATATTTCGTATTAAAAAAATAGAATATGAAAATATTCCTTCTTGTTTTACAGCTCGATCGAAGGCAATAAATGACCGGCCTCAATGAAAAAAAAAATGCAAAGGTTTCAAGTGCAGAAGATGATAAATCAAGCTCCGATGACTTTGTTGTGCAAACTCGTTTGAAGCGTCGGAATGCTGACAACACATTTGTTAATTCAAAAGGAAAAAAAAAAAGGACTAAACAAAGCGATGTCACACTCACTGAAGGTTTGTGGTTTGCTATGAGAAACTAGATTTTATTGAATTTTGATTGATTTTGATCATTTTCTCTTCCCTTTATTGTGTTCGGCTAATTGTTTATTAGTCAGCCCATTAAAGCATCGCATTTTTAATTGTTTATGTTGCATTTACAAATATTATGGTTGCATTACAGTAAATTTCAGTTGCATCTCAGTTGCATTTAACAATAGTAATGTTGCATTTAACAATAATAATTCATTTTTGCATAGTAAGTGTGTTGTGTTTTTTGAAAGTAGATTTTATTTATTTTTAAGTTATTGTTCTCGTTTCTCATGTACTTTATATTGTTTAGTAATTTGTCTCTAATCTTACGTCATTATTGATTATAGTAAAACAGGTCATTGGTTTTTTTGTTGCATTTAATTATAATAATATTGCATTAAAGTAAATTTCAGTTGCATCACTTATTCGCCTCATTGCAGCCAAAAATGTTTGCAATCTTCCTTAGGAAAAAAGAGATGGAAGAAATGGCATCAAAGGTCGAGAGTTTTGGTGTTGAAATACCACACCTTGATTGGGTTCAACCAAATAATGATGTTGACTGTGCGATATATGTGATGCGACATATGGAGACTTTTATGGGAGAATGATGCAAAAAGTGGAACCATGACCTGAATCCGAAATTGAAGAATCAATTAAAGTACCTTAGGGCGAAATACTGTGCAACACTTGCTAATGCCGAAGGCAACGAAAAGAAGCAAACTATCATTAGTGATGTTGGGAGATTCGTCTTGGCATTGTTGAAGACCAAGAGGTAAGATGTGGACGACGACCTGTTTAGTTGAACGTTATGAATATGTTAAAGCGTTTGAATGATTTTAGGGAGGATTTTTTTTAGTTCACGGTAGACGTTGGGTGAAATAATACTGTAGTTCGAAGGATATGGTTCTTTAATTGCTTAATGATATGTGTTAAATGGAAATGTTTAGTATTATAATGCAACATTACTTATTACACATGCACTTGTTTAGCATTACATTTAAACCGGATAAGGTAAAGTCTCAACCATAATTGTAAAACTTGATTCTAAAATATTAAATTTAAGAATTAAACAAATAGTAATTCTTCAAAAAAAAATGCAACATTATAGCCAAACAATGCAACGGTTTCTTCCGAAATGTAAAATAAAACTCCCAAAATAAAAAACCCCAAAAAACTAGGGAAAATCTAAAGTCTAATCCATTAGCCGATGAAACCCCCAAAAACCGTAAACGTAAATTTTAATTTTAACTCATACATTGTAAATTTCACATTCGTATACACAAAAACATAGTAATGCAACATTCGAAATGAAAATCGAAACTTAAAAAACTACCTAAAGCAGCCTAAAACCCTAAACCCTAAACCCTAAACCCTGAACCCTGAACCCATAAACCTTATATACTCAACCCTAACCCTAAATCCTAAAACCTTAAACCCTAAACCCTAAACCCTGAACCCATAAACCCTATATCCTAAACCCTAACCCTAAACCCTAAACCCTGAACCCATAAACCCTATATCCTAAACCCTAACCCTAAACCGTAAACCCTGAACCCATAAACCCGTAAAGCCAAATCTATGAAACCTTAAATCCTTAATCATGAATCCTGAAATCCTAAACCCCGATCATTAATTCATAAATCGTATGTTGTATAAGTTGGTAAATCTTATTGATTTTTGCTCGGAATGGTAGTTAAATGCAACATTGTATATACAGAATGCATCGGTTTAATTCATAAATGCAACCTAAAACTATAAAATTTGGAAGCATATCAACATAAAACTAATGCATTCAATTCTGAAATTGTTGCATATATTAAATAACGTTTTCAATTGAATATAATGACAGTGATGTACTAAAAAGAAAACCACATCAAATATCATGTCCAAGGTTTATATAACAATAAGTGATTAATTAGATATCCAATACTGTAGTAACATAACATTATGCTAAAAAATGAAATTAAACGACAAACGGACAATTTCTAGAGTCATGGTTCGTCAATTGCCCACATTTCCTGCATTTTTGTTTTTTTATTTGCATCTTTTATCGCCCTCAACATAAGCTTTCAAATCATGTGAAAAATTTCTGAATTCGACACTACTACACCCAATATTTCTGTAGCCCCCATCAATTTCCTTGAATAATCAACTCCGACACAAATGGGTGCTTGTGTCCTTCATGAAATGCATCAACCACGTAACCATCACGCCCACAGTACCGTAATGTAATCTTAGCATTACATGAGACTCTCGTCGTAAGCGTTTTCCTTCTCTTCTGAGAATCATCACTCTTCTCACCGGTATAACTTGCCTTAACACCCTCACGGTTGCAATATACATATCTAGTAATTATAGTACGGTCATGTGCTCTTTTAATCTGCCCAAGCTTGATGTCAAACCCACATGTGGCACCATAATCACGGTAGAAATCTTCAGCAACTTTTAGAGAAATAAACTTATGACCAACGTATGGCTTCTTATCCGCATCGCATTCAGGAAAATAATCATCCACGAAGTGACTATTACTATGTCCATCACTTCTACGATCGTCATTATTTCTGCAGAAACATTCATTCATCAAAACGATACGAAAATGCATCAAAATAAATAGAATATGCATTAAAACATATTGCGAGCAAATTGGAAAAAAAAATCACTACTCATCAGAATAAGTACAGATCAATGCAAGAAAATGAGAAGCAGTTATTAACCTCAAACATGATCACAGGCTTTTCCTATCACTAAATCGATGATACCATTGATAACAACATTCATGAAGAAAGGAACGAAAAAAACAACCTGTAAAATTCATTCCGATCGATTTCGAAAAATATGAAATGAATCTTCAATTATCTCGCCTACATCTGCAACAATAAATCGATGGGCTGAAAGAAAAATATTGATTGACGCTACCGAATTCCAGTCTGAATGAAGAACTATGTAGGATTATAGATTTGATATATTAAAACACGATCACGTCAATCCCATTTTTTAGGAAAGAATCGGTTTATAAATTAGAAAAAGACATAAATCACCCTACTAATTAATATAATACAATTAAAAACTACCTAAAAATGAATTAAAAATATATAATTCTATCAAATCCTAACCGTTATATTACAAGAATCAAAGGCTCCTATTGGTTTCTAGTTTTCACACAATATATAGTTTTCATATGATATATCCCCTATATATATATATATATATATATGGATTGGTTCATATGAGAACCCTACAAATGTTGAGACTAGGAACCAATCTTGGCCCTTAATTTTTCTAGATCTATGGTTATTAATCAATGAGTTAACTTTTTTTTTTTCGGCAGTTACATTAGGTGGAGGGTTAGCATTGTAATCTTAAAAAAAATACTCCTTAAATCATGGTATTGGATTTATTCCGTAAGTTTTTTCGTACTCTCTATCTCTCCTCTCTATTTCTCTCCTATTTCGCTTTTGCTGAAACTAATTCTCCATTTCATAATTCAAAAGAATGTGTCGTACATTTATATGTAAATTCTCTTCTTTTTTTTTCTTTTTTACTTTTCTTTCATGCTTTGAAATAGTAAAATTATCTAGTTCTGATGAAGAATAGATATATTCACGATTGTCTACAATTTTGATTTTAGATAATGCATTAAATTTTGATCGGTGGAAGGAAATCTTTTGAGAAAACAATAGGAGTGAGTGCGTGAATCACGGCGGATTAAACTAATAAATTAACAAAATTTACTATATTACCCCTGATTTCAAACGAATTGCGGTTTAATCGTGAAAACTGATTAAATGCACTATGAAAATTGATTAAATGCAGACCACACGATTTTAAAAAATTAAGGGACAAGATTCCTAGTTCTCAAGATTAGTAGTGGAGTCCATAAGATTACGCATCTATATCCTACGTGGATTATTTTTGATTTTTCGTGAATATTTTCTTAAATTCTCGTGGCTTTGACTTTATTAGGCAAAAATTTAATCAATTTATATACCATATTATAATATATCTCCATATTTATATATACATATCTTGATATCTTTATAATTCATTAATTTAGCATTTATCTATCCCTCATTACAAATTGTATATTGTCATTATACACGTATAAGTATAATCTATCCATCATCACAAATTTAATCTTATTAAGTTGCAAAAAAAAAAACTCTCAAACATCTATAAAATATAATTAATGTATATCTTCAAAAAAAATATATATGACTTATATATTTTTATTTCTATCATAAACGTAGAATCTCAGTACACATAGAATGCATATTTACGAGTTGTTCACATTGGTATGCGTAAATACGATAAGCAAAACTATGATTAAAATTGAATACATAATAATATAAAGATTAAAATAAAATACTTTTATAATATTAAAACTGTATTATTATTATTATTATAATTATTATTATTATTATTATTATTATTATTATTATTACGCATCTCTGTCCTATGTGGATTATTCTCAATTTTTCATAAATATTTATCTAAATTCTCTCGCCTTTGGCTTTATTAGGCAATAATTTAATCAACATATATATACCATATTATAATTATAATATATCTCCATACTTATACATAGAGAAATAATATGCTACTCCCCTTTTGTGGGCACCTCCCGTGAGCACCTTTGTCATTTTATCACTTTGGCATTATTTTGTTCGATTTTGTTCGATTGTTTTATATTTCAGTACCTTATAAATTAATATAGAAATCATAAAATCTAAAAAATAAATCAAAATCGAAGCTCGATTTGTATTATTACTCATTTTTTGAAGTTAAAAATAAAAAAAGAATAAATTGAGCTTTTATTTTTAGATTTTATAATTTCTATATTAATTTCTAAGGTACTAAAATATAAAACAATCGACAAAATCGAATAAAGTAATACCGAAGTGATAAAATGACAAAGGTGCTCACGGATGGTGCCCACGAAAGATGAGTAGCATATCATTTCTCCTTGTACATATATTGTATCTTGATATCTTTATAATTCATTAATTTAGCATTTATCTATCCATCATCACAAATTTAATCTTATTAAGTTGCAAAAAGAACTCTCTAACATCTATAAATATAATTAAAGTATATCTTCAAAAAAAAAAGACTTATATTTTATTTCTATCATAAACGTAAAATCTTAGTACACAGGAAAAATGCAAATTTACGAGTTGTTCACGTTGGTATGTGTAATATGATAAGGCAAAACTATGATTAAAATTGAATATTTGTATTGGATTGTAGGAAAATACAATAATAATATAAAGATAAAAATTAAATACTTTTATATATTAAAACGAATGGTGCAAGATGATGCATGTATGTTATGTGCTTATAATTAATTCAACAGATATTGATCATTATTGTATTATGATTTTATTAAAAATGAATATTGAACTGATCAACATATAATTAACTAATTGAATTAATTAATAATAAAAGGTTTTTGAAAACATAACTACTGTATTTGAGAACAATATATATTGTCTTCATTAACATATTTTTTTAATTTCTAAAAATAACGGGCGATATATCATAGATACGACTATCTAAAAAACTGTTGCCAGCTTGACAATCTAAATTTGAATGAATACGACTATTCAAGAAAAAAAGTGTCAAACTCTGCTACATATTTCGGCTGTAATAATCTACTATACCTTAATAAAACATTTATGCATAAAATGTGAAATTACTAATTTGCCCTTGTTTATCTGTTTTTTTTTTTTTTGAGTCCAATGACCATACTACCCCTCTTGGCTATATACCAGTCAACAATCTTCTCACTAGAGCTGTCAAATGCTCAGGTCGGGCCGGCCCAAGCCCAAGCCCATCGGGTTTGAGATAAAAATTGGGTCGGGTCGGGCTAGCCCAAAATTTCATCGGGCCACAGAAATTAATGCCCAAACCCGGCCCATGACAAAAATTATAGTGTAAAAATAATCGGACCGCCCAAGCCCGTCGGGCTTTTGAGTGTCTCAGGTCGGGTCGGGCCGGCCTAAAATTTCTACGGGCCATAAATTTCATAGCCCAAGCCTGCCCAAACTACGGGCGGGCCGAGACTACCCATCGGGCCGGGCTTTTTCGGGCCAAATTTGACAGCTCTACTTCTCACCTATGAAGCATCAACAATCTTCTCACCTATGAAGCATTCCCACACAAGACACAACTTAACAAAAATTAGTTTAAGGTAAATAACTATACAAATTTCTTATATTTTGCCAAAACATTATAAAATTATATTAAACTCATTTAAAAAATTATTCCCGGAGTACAATTCTAAGTAGAAAATGCGAAAATACCTAAGTTTAATCCATCTAAAAGTCGTATATCTACTGCACATGTTCCCATTTGTAGTTTTGTTATCATGTTCGCTTCTTATGGAATTCTATGGGTTGTGAAGGTATCTTACATTTGTAATAGAACCAAAATTACCAAAGTTGTGTTTGCTCTATTGGATCCGATCCAGATATAGGAACCGGGTCGGATTTTGACCCGGTGATACTAGCATACTCAAAAAGATGCGATGAAGTTCACACCATATACACAATTACTTACGGCATGCATCTATACTAATGATAATCTTCCCAAAACAACTGTAATTAGTTAGCATATATCTACCAGCAACAATCTTCTTTCATTCCCACGCAGCGCACAGAGGAAAAGCTCTCAGTTCTTGAGCTGCTGCACCGAAAAATGTCGAGACGTGATGCGACGAAATGAGTCATTAAAAGAAATAAAACGCAGTAGCAAAATGCAACACCTTGTTCAACACAGAAGGATATATTTTCTTCAACGCGCTCTTGAAATGCTCGTCTTTGATGGTCCATGGCGAGCTGTGACCTCCATCAAACGACCTTGGACGATCAATGGCGACCTTGGTAGCTTCTTTCATCTATCATGGTTTAGAGAAAAGTAGGGTTAATTGCAGTTTTCACAAGACTTTTATAAATGTTAAAATTTCAAACACCACCTATTCATTCCTTGCAATAACAGCAATAAACCTCCGTCGGTTCATTGGTAAAACATACCAGCGCAGACAGATCAGCACCGTTGAATTTTTCACAGGCTACGTCTTTTCCTAGAGCCATGAGGTCCACGTCGGCATCTATTGGCTTGTTTCGAGCAAGAGCTTTCAGTATCGTTCCTCGTTCTTCTGGACTAGGACGAGGAACATACATAATTTTATCAAAAAGTGTTCGGATCAACGGAAAGTGACTCACGATCCCTCGCCTGCCAGTATGCCAGCAAAGATAAGAGACGTCAACGGGTAGGCTTTTTAGCCAAGTATTTTCTAGTTCTTGAACCATGAAGAGTTCTGTACCTATTTGTTGCACCAATTATGTAAACGCCACTCAGATCTCCTTTTACATCACCATACTGTTTTAGTAGCTGCAATAGAAGATATTATCATCCTTTGCTGCTAAAATATGTGCATATGTGGAGTCGGAAATACATTAGTAGCAATATATTTTTAGGAGAAGTGCCATTTACAGACCTTTCTAAAGTCCGGCCATCGCCCTTCATCTTCATTATATGGGGTTAGTACATCCAACTGATAGAAGAAGAAGGTAGAGTAAGAAATATAAATCATTCAATAAACACTGAGACATACGAAACAGATAAGTCGGGCGCATCTTAGCTAATATATTTGGAAAAAAGAATGGATAAGAGATGGCATCACGTCTAAAACTGATAACATACTCATGCTGGAGACCTTTTTAAGCAAGGGAAAAATTAGCAGACAGATTATTAAAGCTTGCAATTGATTACTTTATCAACTTTCTAGTGTTATTTTTCTAACTGAACATGCATTTGTCTATATAGTAAATTCTGGTCCACAAATATTTCTCCCAGGATAGTTTCTAAGGACATATCTCAGCTCCAAAGATTCCATATCTTTATTTATTCGATTTCCCCTTCCGATTCTCATCTAAACCCAGCATCACTCCAACAAGTGTTTTTGCTGTGGCCAATGGAGTATTTACAAGAAACTTAGAAAAAGCATGCATAGTGAGGTTAGCAGTGACTCCTAAGATGAGTAAAGTTTGGAAGCATTTGTATAATAGGAATAATACAATTGTATGCGAGGCAGAAGCAAAGTAAACAGAAGTACCTCATCAAAGAAAACTATACATGGCGAATGAGCTCTTGCATAATTGAATATAATTTTCACCATCGACTCGCCAAAAGCAGCATATTTTGATAGTTGGGGTGCCTTTATGGAGAAGAAAACTAACACAGTAAGAAATCAATGATCTTTGAAGTAACCAACTAAATTAAGATTAAACGTAACCAAAGAGAGTACCTTGACATGCAAGAGATTAGCGCCTGCTTCATTAGCCAAAGCCTCAACGATCAATGTCTTTCCACAGCCAGAAGGACCATAAAGGAAAAAAGTCGTCGCCAACTTCACCCCAAGATCCTATTTATAGATAAGCTTATTATAAAATGCTAACCTCCCAGAGTTAAGCATGAAAAAGGTAATCGGGAAATCTTATGCCACCAAACTTCTAACCCTGTGATTGGTCAGTAGACTAGTTTCAAGACGTACAAGATATTAAATGGAAGTTCGATAGAAGAGCTCGACACGGGAAGACTTGACATACAAGCATGTAAGAGTCGGGAAATCTTATGCCACCAAACTTCTAACCCTGTGATTGGTCAGTAGACTAGTTTCAAGACGTACAAGATATTAAATGGAAGTTCGATAGAAGAGCTCGACACGGGAAGACTTGACATACAAGCATGTAAGAACCCAAGATACTAAGTTACTTAATGACTAATGAGAAGATCAACTATATATCGGCTCAATAAACTAAGGCTGTGTTTGGTTAGTATGTTAGGATTTGGCTTGATTAATAAACTTGAGATTATTATTATGAATAGAGGTTTGGATAAGTTATCTAAGTGAATGTTTGATAGATATCAACAAATATTATGTCCCTAACTGTGATGGTAACACACCTGTCACAGTACTTAGAAGCCTCCAACTAATAAATAAACTCAACAGATAGAAAATGAAGCAACCTTATACGCTTCGGGAAACTTTATAGGGTTAGCTATATGATGTTCAAACTCCCATTTCAGTAATTGAAGGCCTCCAACATCATCCCACTTTGCATTTGGTGTGGCGGAAAAACCTCCTAGCTTAGAAGAAGGTGGAACCAACTTAGAAGCTTCCTGCCATCAGTTATATGAAAAAATCACAAACATCAGCATAAAGCAAAAAGATTCAGGAACAAATAAAAAGCAAGGATACAAAAATGATGTTGAACTTCGAACAATAAACATGATAACCACAAAGGTTGAACAATCTTACCAGTTTCCTGCACAGTTAACAATGGAAAAATCAAAGATCAAAATAACAAAAAGAACTACAAGAACATATAAAAGCAAGGACTAGAAAACGATGTAGAAAATCTAATAACAGAAGTCATTTAAGAAGCAAAATGGAGTTCCATTTATTTAGAGGACATGTTCTCTTTGTGTCTTCAATAATTTTATGCGGGCAGAATGAAGAAAATACATTTTCGTGATTATCCAGTTGTCATCGCACATCAACATTTTCCTCTCATATTATTCCATTACTTTTGTCAGGAATCAGAGGTGTAAAGGGATTCAAAGGTCAACAAGTAATAGGATTACCACAAAATCTTTTTACAAACTTGTAAAAAGTAGAAGTATAGGATTACCACAAAATCTTCCATGGTTAAGCTTAGGTTCTCCATTTCTCCATCAAAAATTGGTTGCTTGCAATAATCTTCACACTGAACCCCGACCTTCTGTTCATTGGGAAGCTTATTGCTTCTCATGCCCACAATTCTATTCACAGCATGTATACCGGCCTTTTTTACTAGTGTTACTAAATCTCTTCCTACAAAACCCGGAGTGCAGCCAGCTATTGTCATATGATTAAAACCAACTTCAACCTTAAGATTGCGTAGTAGAACTCTAAGTATGTAACACCGTTCAACTACATCAGGAGCATCTATAACAATGTCCCGATCAAACCACTGCCTTAAGGCCGGGTCAAGAGCATCGGGTCTATTTGTTGCTCCAATCACCAGCACATAGCCAGCTATACAATTAGCACTTCCAGAACCAGCATCGTGATCTACAGGTATGTTGAGCCTATATTGTTCATCCATGCAGGTTATCAACTGATTGACTATGCATGGCTTGGTTTCCTTCTTTAAATTTTCTGTTTTTGAAGTTATTGCATCAATTTCATCAATTAACACAATAGATGGTGATCGCATGTATGCTGTGGAGAACAATTCTCGGATTTTTTCTTCTGGTGCACCTGAACATGGTTCAGACTAGTCAATGGGGAAGGAAAGGGAAACAAGATATTAATGCTTGAGGATTGATTCGATAAAACACAACCCATAGGAAAGTGATTATATGCAAATCGGGATTTTAGGCTACAGGTAAGAAAGCTTAGTGACACTAAGGAAGGTTTAGCAAGAGGTATTGAAGTGAATCTAGAGATGCCATTTTGAAATATACACATATGTAAATAACTTGGATGCTAGCCTAAGTTGAAGAGTAGCATCCCTATATGGATTATTCTTTGGTAGATGCCTAACTCAGATTTACTTGCATTTATGTAATTCAGTAATCGTGATTTTTATAATGGTGAACAGTAATGTGTAAGACAGTAAAAACAAAGTCATGTTCGGTTACATATAGAGTCATGTTCATGTTCGGTTACATATAGAGTCATGTTCGTGTTCGGTTACATATAGAAAGACCAAGGTAGCATAAATTCCACATGTTCATATATGACAAATTTCACCCAAATAAGACTTCAGCAGCAAGCAAATATACGAAACATCTCCTCTCATTAACTTGCATTCGATAGCCATTTGCAACAAACACATCATACAGTTTGAAAAATCAAGTTATATAATGGAGTCCCTCTAACTACACTGCATTCCTACAAACACACAACAGAATTTGAACAATTTAATAGCACCATGCAACAAAATGCAGTACCTGAAACTCCTGAAACCAGTGCAGAAGCAGAGATTTCATACAATGGTACTCCGGCCTCATTGGCGATGGCTCGGGCCAAGGTGGTTTTCCCACAGCCCGGTGGCCCGTGCAACAGAATCCGGGCCGTAGGTTCGACTCCGAGGTGGCGCAGTAGCTTCAACTGTTGCAGTGGCACAATCACCTCCTTCCTCAATTCCTCAAGAATTGTACGCATTCCCCATATATCCTTCAACATTGGCCGATTATTCCCACTCGCAACCCGAGTTCGCGGAATATCCCTCCTCCCATCGTCTTCATTCACGGTCTTCTCTCTCTTACCGTCATATTTTTCATCACGATCCCCTAAATCCCAAGAAATAAATCCGTTAGTCCCATTTGCATCCCTCCCCTCACCGTCGCCATTCTCGTTCGTCTCTCCCCTATCAGCGCCATGTTCATCACTCTCAGGCTGGTCAGCCTCCCTGCCGTCGGAATCCGACGAATCTTCTTCTCCCGACGAACTAGCAGAGACGGCTGAGCTCGAGACGTCAGCTTGGCGACTCGCATTCTGAGTTTCGTCTACTTTTCGCCGTTTGATTGTGACCGGAGTAGGCTCGTCAGTGGCGTCAGCTCTCCTGCACCGGAGCGACGTGATTTTGGCGACGCATTCGATTAGGAACTTGCGGTTGCGGCGCATGTATATCTGCGGGAAGGCGGAGCGGAGGAGATCCGCCACTTGCTCGTCGGTGAGGTTGGTTTTGCCGGCGGTGGCGGACTCGATGTAGCTGCGCAGAGACCGCTCTTCGGACGCCCGGGCACTGACGGCGCCGCCGCCATTTCGTCTTGTCATGGTCGGTAGTTGCTGGGAATACGAGTTTCCCGGTGAGTGCTGCGGATGCTACACTCTGCAGTTTGCTAAAGTTTGCTTTAATCCATATATTTATTTTGTTCGTTCTTTTTCACCGGAAAGAAAATTTTCACTCCTCTGGTTTTTTTTTTTTTTTTTTTTTTCATTTTCCTCTTTTTGAAATAATACTTTGTGTCAATCCCCAAAAATAACCATTTTAATAAGTAAAATAATTAAAATAGTCCATAATAAATAAAATGTATTATAATAGTAATATAATTAAAACTAATAGTCTATGGCAATCAAATTAATCCGTTCATATTATTTTTTTATTAGTTATTGAATACACTAATATAAGGGCAAATTTGGTACTAAATACAAAATATGACTATTATTATACTTTTTATTTATCAGTTGCTATTTTAATCATTTTACTTATTAAAATGACTATTTTGGTCGCTCTCTCTAATACTTTTTCACATCTAATCATTATAATATTTTCTCATCCATCTAAAGTGAATATATGATGTACGTACTACCTCCGTCTTCCATTTAGTGACCTTCTTTTTTCAGCATGCGTGGCACACATTTCCACGCTTATTGTTGATGAGTTTTAAAATGATTTTTTGAAGTATTCTTTCTTTTACGGGACACTACGACACTCATAGTATCCCATAAAAGAAAAAATACTTAAAAAATTTATTTTAAAACTCATCAACGATAAGCGTGGAAACACGTGTCACGCATGCTGAAAAAAGAGGTCACTAAATGGAGGACGAGAAATGTTCATCTATTACCAAAAACAAGTCATTTATGGATATTATTAGGAGAGCCGCGCAGATCTAGTCTAGTTTCACTTTCGATCCACAAGGATCAAGATCAAATGAATGCGCATTCTTGTTCTGTCAAGATAACATTTGGAGTGAAAAAGTAAAATGGGGCTGCCCAAACAAATTTTTTCCTCCTACCCTAAAAAAAATAATCCATTAAAGAGAACACGGAAAAATTATAAAAAAAGGTAAAAAGTTCTACTTTTTCCTCCTTTTCACCTTACGTGATTGTTTGGTAGTTGTGAAATCATGGGTTTGACCATGATATCACAGTTTAATCTCATGTTTGGTTCCCATAATATAATTTCGGCCGGCCCGCTATATCTGTTCGGCCGGGCAGTAATACACTAAATCTTATCACATCTCTCCCATGTGATATGAATGTGGGCTTGAATTGTAGTTGTGATGGTTTACTATTCCACCCATAATATTACACACTTGCTACCAAACAAACACTAAGAGTAAATTTTTGGCAAATTGCATAATAATTTTAGCTTATTGGCGACAATTCTGATCAAAAGATTTGGAATGGATAATCTAATCAGCAGCGAAAGCCCTCCAAGCAAAAAAGAACTTTAAATTATCTTAAAAAGTAAAATATACATTTTTTTTATTGAGAATGACAACTAGTGTTAATTAGATTTTTTTGGTATCGAAATTAATAAATAGTTAAAATTATCATATTTTTTTTTATCTATAAAGCTAAAATTGTGACATACTTGAAGTTCAGGCTAAAACTATCACTAGATGAATTTATAGTGCTATATTTATATATTTGACCTAATTTTTTTTAAGGTAAAGTTTGCTAGAATATATTTTTTTAAGGTAAAGCTTGCTAAAGTAGCGGTAGTATTAATTTTGTAAACAACATTGATTTTCCTCGTGATATATTTTTGTAAAAACATTTATTGTGGCTCCAATAATTTTTCTATTTAAAAAGAAATATCATCAAGATTTGGTTTTATATATAAAATCGTTTATTACTAAAATGGTCTAACCGAATTAATGTTCGAATTCAAAACATCTTGAATGTTTTAATGTTCGGATTTTTAAAAAAAAATCCGTGTTAATATGTGTGTTGTAGTACGAAAAAAAAAAATGTTATCCTACGTGTATTATTATTGTAATTCCACTAATGACCAAAGGTGATTTGTGTTCTTACTACACAAATCCAAATTATTGAAGTCCTCCAACCTACATCATTAGTCATTACATTCCTTATAATATTAATCCAAACACATACTCTCGTCACTAATGGATCTCCATTTTTTACCATAAGATCCAACTTAGTATCTTCCCAATAAAAAAATCGCTTCATTGTCAAGTACGATTAATTAAACGGTGTTGATTCGGCATCGTTTGCAATTTAATTAATTAAACAAAACTTCTATGGCATAAACCTTGAAAATCCAACAACATCGAGAATATGCAGCAAAATATAAACACTTGAAAGTTCGTGAGCAATGCTGTCACGCATCGGACTTAATAAGCATAATCCAAGGGGCCACGGGCCCAAAATCATGTCGGGCCTAAAAATGTGTCCCACCCGGCCCAAAATCAGACCTTTAGCATATCCACAACCGTGACACAATGCCATGTTGGAGATCTACCATAATATTTAATACGAAGTACTAAAAAAATGAACACTACAATAAAAATCTAAAATTACTAAATTATGTTAGTTCACATGATATTATCACATCAGCGACGAACACACTAAGGTTTGCAAGAGTAGATAATAGCAAGATATAATATAATATGAGATAAGTTAAGATTGAGTAATGGATAAAAAAAAGTTATTTGATTGACATGACTACTTTTATATAACTGAAAATCATGTTTGGTTCGTAAGATTGTATAATGTCAAACTATTGCTCATTTACTAATTTACCCTTACAAATTTTTTTTTCTTTTTCTTTCTAACGTAAAATGCTAATTTATCAAACCCACCCTAAACAAAACTATTAATTCACAAGCAAGCAGTAGAAAATAACTAAAACTTGAAAAAACACAATTAGAGAATGCATCAACTCAGCAATTAAACCATTTAGGCCAAATAAGGTCAAATACGGTTGACCCATCAAACGTTCAAAACCTAAATATATATTTAAAAAAATAAAAAAGTACTCCCATGCGCAGCACTTGCTCCCCTCAAATCAAAATTGCGAATAATTTTAGCCGTCACCGTTGTGCCGCATCACAGCCGCGCCGCCGCACCGCTTGGGCTTCCTCAGGTTTGGGCCAGTTCGATAATTTGTAGAATTGTAGATTTGGGTGTTAATTCAAGTGGGATGTGAAAAGATGGAATTATTGAAGGACAAGATGGTATAATGATACAGAAATTGCTCGCGATAGAAATAATCGCAGGGGTAAAGGCTCCTACTTCAATCGCGGGAGTGATACCGGGCCGCCTCATCTTGGGATTGAGTACCGGGCTAGTGAGATTAGGGGTGAGCATTATTATCCGAAACCCGAAAACCGAACCGAAACTGAACCGAAATAAAATTTCGGTTTGGGTTATTCGGGTTTTTAATAATTTCGGTTTTTTTTTCTTAGTGCAATTCAGGTTTCGGGTTTTTTTTTACCACCCGAAAAACCGAAAATCCGAAATATTATTTATTGTAATTATTATTAATATTTTATATATTCATATATTATTATTATTTATATACTTTGACAATTTATCTTTGATGATTGTAATATTTAGTTTATAGTAGATATGAAATTAGTTAATATTTGTTTTTATGGTTTAATTGCATTAGTAAAAATATTATTAGTAGTGATTTTGGATGAAAATTAGGTGTGTTAATTAAAGTTAGAATTGAATAAAGCAAAAAAAATATATTTTTTAATATTTTAAAAATAATTTGGGGAAAACCCGAAAAACCGAAAATAATTTCAGTTTTTCGGGTTCGGGTTTTTTTGAAAATCAGGTTCGGGTTCCGGTTCCGGTTTATTTTTCAAAACCCGATTTTTTTTCGATTTTTCTAATTTTACAAAAAACCCGAACCGAAACCTGAATGTTCACCCCTAAGTGAGATAATGGATCTTGTCAACCAAACATAGTATCTAATTTAATCTCAAATATAGTGAGGCCTAATCGGGCAAACAAAACGGGCCCTAAGCATTTAGATGCAGATGCCGATAGAAGCTACACATAAATTGAACACTACAATAAAAATCTAAAACTCTTTCACGTGACATTATCAAATCAGCAATGAATGCATTGAACATTCAAATGCCATACAAATAATCTACTCGATTCGGATGTACTTTGATCCTCTAGACGGACCTACACAAGTTTTTGCGACCCTAATATAATGCTCAAAAGAGTAAAACGAAATTTACATTACAAAACACACACACAAACACGGCTCTATTAATCATTAGGTAAATCTTGATAAGAACATTAATTAATAGGTCAAACATGAAATCTACCCTTCACTCACCGACACGCTCTTCTCTTATCTCTTAATGCTTCACGGTACTCACAGTAGTATCGCTCGAATTTCTTTCTTTCCTGCACCCAAAAGTATTGAAGCGTGAGACAATGAAACAAGGTGGTAAAGGAGAACAAAGTAGCAAACCAGCAGTACCGAGCGCGTGATAGAATTGATTAAACTCTCATGATCAAACGAAGTCTTGAAATCTGCATGAGTGATGGTCCATGGCTCGCTGCAACCTCCACTTTGATGAAGTGCAGCCTTAACAGCTCCTATCATCTATCGATTCAACAAGATTCGGTCAACTGCTTCTTAGCTTGCGATTTCCACGTGACTCTTAAAATTTTGTAATTACAGCATTACCTTTGGGTATTTGCAAAAGCTTACGAGCGGGTGCTAGCAATTATTGTTAATTAGGGTGATTAACAGTTCATTAGAGGATTGAGGACAATTAGAGGTAAATTATAGGTAATTAAACATCAATGAATTAAAAAAAATAAAATAATAATAAGGGGCGGCACTAATCATGCATTCTTCAGTAAATAAAACTACGTCATTTCATTGGTAAGACAGACAAACTTTGATCATAAAGAGTTGACAAGAACGAGATGTACCAGTCGAGATAGATCATGACCGTTGAAATGCCAACAACCTTCATCTAATAATCTATCTCTTTTCCCTATGGTCATGAGGTCCACTTCGGCATCTATTGGCTTGTCTTGAGCAAGAACTTTCAATATTGCTCCTCGTTCTTCTGGAGTAGGAAGAGGAACATGAAGAATCTTATCAAACTGCGTTCGGATCAACTGGAGATGTTTCCCGACTCCAATCCTGAAAATATGCCAGCAAGATAAGATATGTCAATGAAACGACGATGTACCAGCAGAATATTTTCTGCCTTCATTAAGAATAAAGCTTCCCATACACATTTGTTGCACCAATTATGTATACGCCACTCAGATCTTCGTCTACATCACCAAGCGCTGATATTAACTGCAATAAAAGATATTATCATCCTTTCTTGAATATATTCATATATATTTGAGTAAGAAATACATTAATAGCAACCGGATATTGGAGAAGAGCCATTTTCAGACCTTTCTAAAGTCCGGCCATTTCTTTTCACCTTCATCATCACGAACTTTTTGTAGCTGATAGAAAAGGATGTTGGGGAGAAGATAATCATTATATAAACACTTAGACATACACAAGAGATGAGTCTAGCGCATTTTAGCTAATATATTTAGACAAAAGAAAGGGAAAGAGAGGACATGATGTCTAATGCTGGTAAAATACTCACGAGTCATGATGGAAACAATGATTGCAGATATACCAGATATAACTTTTGCAATTTAAGGGAAGTTAAGAATTTGTATGAACAAGGGAAACTCAAATTAGAATTTCATTTCTTGAGAATATTTTGATCTCTCTCTTTCTTGTACAAAAAAATCAACAAAAAGAAAAAGAAGCCATTATCCAATCATGAGAGGTCAGATATATGAAACATTTATCGCTATCATATTAGGTTATTACATGTTCACTTAGATTCATGTAATGTCATTTTTAATATGTTTCTTGCTCTCTTTAACTCGTGTCAATAATTCTTCTCTACTTTCTTCAGTAACTGGAGCATCTAAAGGTTGCCTATGTAAATCTCCAAAGACTTCTAACCTGAGTTTGTGGTAATTATCATCATTCCAACTTCCTAAAGATGTGTTTTTGCGTGCCAGGTGAAGTTGATGATTCATATGCATTACAGAGAAGAAACGGGGAAATTTGTGGAAAATAAATACCTTTAAAGCACAATTACAGATTATATAATAATTTTTGCATGAGTACTTTATTAAAGTTCACCGTTGTATCTTGAACAGATCTTGAGGTTTTTTGTCCTAGCTTTTTTTTTATATGAATTGAACATGCATTTTTTCATATAATGATTTCTGGCCCAAAAAGATTTCACTCTCGTCTAAAACTCTGCATTATTTTAAGATGTGGTTTCACACAAGACATAATATTTAAAAAATATATATATATTGCATTTTGAGGCTGGCGGTGACTCCCAACATGAGTACCATTTGGAAGCATTTGAATATTAGGATCAATACAATGATGAGTAGACAGAAACAAAGTAAAAGAAGTACCTCATCAAAGAAAAGTATACATGGAGAACAAGTCTTTGCATAATGGAGTAGATTCTGCACCACCCACCAACTTTGGGCACCATATTTAGATAGTTTATCCGCCTTTGTGTGAAGAAAAGTAACAAAGTAAGAAATCAATAATGTTTCACCAACTAAAATTAGATTGAATCTAAACAAAGAGAGAACCTTGACATGAATAAGTTTAGCTCCTGCTTTATTTGCCAAAGCCTCGACAATCATTGTCTTTCCACTTCCAGAAGGACCATACAGGAAAAATTTAGTACGAGGTGGTGGCAGTAAGGGGCGGCCATAGTCATCTTGGTTCGATGAAAGATCCTATAAGAAGATAACCTTATTAAAAGATGTTAACCTCTAAGAGTAGGGTGAGAGAAATGATAATTGGGAGATCTTATGTCACAAAATTTTATTCTCAATGATTGATCAGCTGGCTAGTTTATAGAAATGCATGGTAAGATCCTACAAGCTTGGCATAATAGCAATAAAGTTTGACATAAAAGCAATCATATGACAGATGAAGACTTGACATACAAGCATGTGAAGTTGCTAAATGAGGAAGTTAACTACCTTATAAAGTTCAAGCAACGTTATACCCCTAACTAAATGATGGTAAACTCCTGTGACAATAATTGAAGGCCTTCAACTATAGATCAGCACAACAGATACTGGAACTACCTTAAAAACTTCAGGAAACTTTATACGCTTAATTATATGACGTTCAAATTCCAATTTCAATGATTGAAGGCCCACAACGTCATCCCACTTTGCATTCGGCGTGGCAGAAAAATCTTCTATTTCAGAAGATGCGTAAATCATCTTACCAGCTTCCTGCCATCAGTTAAATAAATAAATAAAGCTGACATCAAGATAACACAAAAGGTTACAGAAGCATATTAAAAGCAAGGACTTGGAAACATTGTATGACTCCAAACAACAGATGCAGTAAGAAGAAGCAATCCGGAGTTACATATATTGACAGGACCCATTTTATTAGTTTTCAATATTTTTAAGCAAGACGGTGAAAGGTGGCAAGTTTTGATTGTTTTCACGTTTTATCAGAGTAACAAACTAATACACGAAGTTGAAATTTGTCCATGCATAAGCCAAACTTATCCAGAACAGAAAATACTTGCTTGTAACTATAAACTTAAAGATAGAGACAATATCAAGAGAAGGTAGCCAGATCAGGCAATGGTGATAGGACAAGTATATATATATATATATATATATATAATGATACTGAGAAAATTATTTTATTCTGCCAGCGCAACCACTAAATATGATGTTACCATAAAATCTCCCATAGTTATACTGAGGTCCCCCAATTCTTTATCAGAAAATACTTGCTTGTAACTATCGGTAAGCTGAATTGCGACCCTCTCTTCTTGGCAGGACTGTAAAATTCTCCCGTCGATGGCTCTATCTACAGCAACATTACCAGCCTCTTTTGCAAGTTCTACCAAATTTCCTGCAACATAACCCAGAGTGCACCTAGCTATTTTTGCAAGATCAAAACCATCTTCAACCTTAAGATTGCGTGTTAGAGCTTTAAGTATGCGAAGCCTTGCTTTTTCATCTGGAGCAGCTATAACATATTCACGATCAAACCACCGCCTTAGGGCAGGGTCAAGATCATCAATTTTCTTAGTTGCTCCAATCACCAGTACATGGCTAGGTGTACCCCTAGAACTTCCAGAATCATCATCATCATCATTTACAGGTTCGATGAGCCTGTGCCGTTCACCCATCCATGACATCAACTGTTTAATCAAGCTTTTCGTTTTTGAAGTCATTGCATCAATGTCATCAACGAACACAATAGAAGGTGCTTTCGCACATGCTCTTTTGAACAATTCTCGGATATTTTCTTCTGGTGCACCTGAACATGGTTCAAAAAAGTTAAACGGGACGGAAAAGAAAACAACCCTTAAAGGTGAACAATATGCAATTCTAGCATTTAGGGCTTTAGGGTACGGAGGACAAGTAAGATAGCTTAGTGAAACTAACATTCAGCAAGAGATATTAAAGTGAATCTGGAGAAGCCACTTTAAGAAATAGATAACTTAGAAGTTTCCTGAGCTGAACAACAGAAGCTTTATTTGGGTTTGTACTTTGGTAGATTTACAACATTTACTTGATCCTCAATGGGCAATTGGTTCTTTGCAGTTAACTTGTGATTCCTGAAATGCTGAACGGAAGTATATAAAAGAGTAAAAGACAGAGCCATGTACAATTGCATACATTTCAAGAAAATCTACATAATTTGAGATTTATGAAGTGGTAGCCCAATCACATACACTAAGACCAAGATAACATATGACCTGCATGCTCAATTGCTAACATATGCTTAAAAGCATCAACATAACTCTTTAAGTCATACAATTAAACGCATCGCACACTTCACACACATAAGTCATATAATGCAATCATCCCTCTAAACAAACTGCATTCAATAGACACCATAATTCCAACAAACACATCATACAATTTGCACAATCAATTCATATAATGCAGAAATTCTCTTAATAAACCAAATTCGATCGCTGTCAGGATTCCAACAAATACACCACATAATTCGCACAATTAAGTAATACGAAGCACTCAGTCCCTCTGAATAAACTGCATCAAACACATCACACAGTCAGCACAATCAAGATGCACTTTTGACATAAAACGCAATACCTGAAACTCCAGACACCAAATCAGCAGCAGAGATTTCGCAGAATGGCACCCGGGCCTCGTTGGCGATGGCTCGAGCCAAACTTGTTTTCCCACAGCCCGGTGGCCCGTGCAACAGGATTCGGGCCGTAGGTTCCACTCCAAAGTGGCGCAGTAGCTTCAACTGAAGCAGTGGCAGGATCACCTCCCTCTTCAATTCCTCAACCATTACATCGTGTGCTCGACTCCCATGTAAATCCTTAAACGTAGGCGAGTTAACCCCAACCCCAACCCTCCACCCACCGTCATCTCCCTCGTTCATCTCTATCCTATCTCCATCGAATCCAACAGACTCGGAATGATCCATATCCCTAGTGTCAGAACTGTCACCCTAATTATGATAGGTGGAGCATGAGCTAGTTACTATCGCGTTCCCAGCCTCGTCGTTTCTTCTTCGTTTCTTCGTTACCGGAGTAGGGTCGACGACAATGGCGTCGCCTCTCCTGTACCGGAGCGGTGTAATTTTGGCCACCTGTTCGGTTAGGGTCTTGAGATCGGTGGGGACGTAGATTTGCGGAAATGCGGCGAGGACGAGGTCCGCAATTTGGTCGTCGGTGAGGTTGGTTTTGCCGGCGGCGGCGCACTCGATGCGGCAGCGGAGAAGATGAGCTTGTTCATCGCACGGGCGTAGAGTCTCGGCGAGGGTGCTTCCTTTACCACTAACCATGGTCGGTTGTTGCCGGAAAAACGAATTTCCCGGTGACTGGTGGCGATGTTTAGGTCACTCTGCTATATATTTTTGTATAGAATATTAATTTTATTGTTTATTGTTTGTGAGAAAGTTACACTTTTGCACTCACCAGTTTGGTCAAATTTTAGACGGGGAGCACTTGTATGAGCCGGTCCTCATGGTGAGGCCCATTTCCCGCCAGCCCAATGCATAGCCCAGCCCGTCCAAATTAAGTAAGAAATCGAACCCAAACAACAGCACCACTCCGATCGAAGCCGTGGCCACCCTCCGATCGCCGCTGCAGCTGCGAAAGAATTCCATCGCCACCCTCAGCACCCCTCCCATCGAAGACTTCCGTCGCCACACTGAGATCACCGGTTTTCAGGTTCTGGTGCTGTGCAAAGAAGACAAATTACAGCTTCTTTCGGAACGGACACAAGAGGGAGCAAGAGGTGTTCGATTTCGATGACGCAATCGATGGAACGTTGGATGTGGTAGGATCGTCTCAAGGCTGGCTAGCTCTGCGCAACCTCCACAACTTTTTTCTTTTAGATCTGATCCGCCATCGATGCGTAGACCTTCCTCCCCCTCCCCCTCCCTTTGAAAATGAAAATGAAAACAACAGGAACAGGATAGTAGTGCAAAGCATAGTCTTCTCACCACCATCAGCATCAGCATCAGAAAAAGGAGACGAAGGAGGAGGAAAAGCCTTCATGATTTTCGGAGTTGGGCAGTGGTTGGCTTTTTGCTCTCCGATATAATTGAAAAATTGTAGAGCAGTTGGGTTAAAAAAAGATGGACACTTTTGTTCTTTAATATTGATACTTTTGTTCATAAAGATTGACACTTTTAGTAAAAACTATAATAATCAATTATTTTGTCCCTTAAAATGTACGAACATGTCTTGATATCTCTTAAGGTGTCTACATAGGTGTTGTAAAGTTAAAATAATTGAAAAATTATAAATTAGTTGGGTTAAAAAACGATTAGCACTTTTGTTCTTTAATATTGACACTATTGTTAATAAGGATTAACACTTTCAGTGAAAATGATAATAGTCAATTATTTTGCCCATTAAAATGTGCAAACATGGCTTGATCTCTCGAAAGGTATTGTATACATAGCCATTGGAAGGTTAAAATAATTGAAAAATTGTCGATTAGTTGGGTTCAAAAAAGATTGGCACTTTTATTCTATAATATTGACACTCTTGTTCATAAAGATTGACACTCTTAGTAAAAACAATGAAAATCAATTATTTTGTGCAAACATGTCTTGATCTCTCATAAGATGTTGTATACATGGTCGTTGGAAGGTTACAATAATTGAAAAATTGTCAATTTGGGTTTTTAAAAGAGAATGGCACTTTTGTTCGTGTATATTGACACTTTTGTTCATAAAGATTGACACTCTTAGTAAAAACAATGAAAGTCGATTATTTTGTGCAAACATGTCTTGATCTCTCGTAAGGTATTGTATACATGGTCGTTGGAAGGTTACAATAATTGAAAAATTGCCGATTTGGATTTTTAAAAAAGAATGACACTTTTGTTCGTGTATATCGGCACTCTTGTTCATAAAAATTGGCACTATAAAAAAACACAATAAAAATTGATTATGTTGACACTTAAAGTGTGCAATCATGTCTTGCTTTCTCGTAAGCTATCATATACATAAGCATTGAAAGGTTACAATAATAGAAAAATTATAGATTTGTGGAGTTCAAAAAGATTGACACTTTTGTTTATATATATCGACACTCTTATTCATGAAAATTGGCACTTTTCATGATACTCTTATGATGGCAGCATATGCATGCATGCTTCACAAAACTAACCAAACTCAAAGAGACCGAGCACTTATTTCTCAACAATAAGCAACCTGCTGCAAACATTTTTATTGCATTGCAACAAAAACTATTATCATCATCATACCAATCCAACAAAACTATTATAATCCAACAAAAATATTCAAGGACTAATAAAGTCAACTTATACAGACAAAAGTCACCAAATCAAGATTTAGTTATGCTAGAAAGATGATATTGCATTCCATATATCTAAGCAACATACATTACATTAGATATAATCTATAAATCCAGTACGGCCTAAATTTGGATGGCAAAACATTCAACATAGTAAATAAATTTGTAGTTGCTGAAGAAGAGCTTCCTACCCTAACAAACATATTTCTCATAATTCAGCAACAAAGTTGCAAACATCCTAACTCAAAATAGCAAGGCCAAAAAGTTGTAAGCATCCAAAATGTGAACTTCCCTCTAGATAATCAATCAAGAATCTGACCCATCACTTGCAGCTACGAGACCAAGAATACATTTATAAAGCCTCCAAACCACAGACAACTCCTAAATCAACCAAAAAAGGAAAATCTCAATGTCGTCCACAATCCAAATTACATAAAACTTAATGATATTCTATAATCCAAATTAGATAAATCAAAATAGATAAAACATACCAATTCAGCTGACTTCATACATCACTTCTGCCTTTTCAAACAAAATTCAGCAACTTCACTCAAAACTTGACTCCTCAAGTCATTAAGATCAGACAAAATAATCCTAAAACAATACATTGCTCTCAACTTTTTTCTGGTATGTGGCTTCATCCAAAAAGAAAAACAAATAGATAATAGTCAATATTTTATCTATGTACATAAAAGAAGAAAATGAACAGGAAGAGATGAGAATACTTTCCATCAAATGCACAATGAAGAAATGCAAGTAACTAATGGTTATTCTTAAAATGAATTGACGTAGGGACATAAATCAATAATTACAAAAAGCTCGTATTACTATTCGAGCACCTACAGTTCATCCATGCCATTGATCCTACAATAGCAACTACTATCTTCAAATGATTACAAAAACCGTATTCGAGCACCTACAGTTCCTCCATGCCATGGACCCTATTTCTGCAGGAAGCAAAGAATCATAATTCCTTCCTAGTTAAGGAAAAAATCTGGACAAAAAAGCTAGGATACAATATCCTACTCTTTGTAACAGTAGCAGTAATTCAAGTTACTAATAATGCTATTCATTCAACAAGATTTACCATACAGGGAAAGAAACGCAAGTAAAAACAACCAAAAAAGAAGAAGCAATTATAATTAACAGAAAGCGGAACAATAGAACAAAAACTTTAACGTTGTTAATTTGCAGCTGCATCACAACACAAAGCATCAACTCACATCATCATTGCATGAGTGATCCAAAATCTCCAAATCAAGCGTGAATAAAAGGAATTCTTATGAAGCTCAAACCAATTTCAAAATTTATCAAAATCTAGTAAGGAAGGAAAACTCAAAACGGACATAAATCAATTAGTGATTTTAGCTCGTGGAGAGATTCATTCAGCTGAAGCACATACACTCAATACACTCTCCGACGGAAATGCAGCTTGATTGTAACGTGCTAGATCGCAAATTTCGGAGCTCCGACGGAAACTGAAGAGATGAAAGTCGGCCGCACGGCGGTGGTAGTGGCAACCCTACTTTGCGGAGGACGAGAAAGAGTAAATGGGATCCTCCAATTGCAGATTGATAGAAATTGGGGATCCTCCAATAGAAAGGTGAATAGTACAGAAGAGAGAGGTGGTTGTGTAGAGTGGCGATGGCGGCGGTGGTGGCGCAGGTAGGGGCGGTGGAGGGGTGGTAGGTAGGTGGTGAATTGAGAAATGGCGGAAGAAGCAAGAGACGGACAGAGGAACACGATTTTTTTTTAATTATATGTGAGCGGGCCGGGCGAGTCGGGTATGGGCCGGGCTGAGATCCGGCCACACCGTAGGAATGGCTGACAGGAGTTTTTGCCATTTTAGATTTCGTGTACATTTTTTCACTTGGGAATTGGGAGTACTGAGAATTGGATTACATAACCCGATTACTTATATACTAGCTTGTATCCCGTCGAAATTCGACAGGTATTATTTTGTTGTTATTTATTAAGATAGTAGTATATTATGATAATTTGTTGAAATGATTCACATTTTATTTTTAATTTATTATGAAGTATCTTAAATTGAAAATATACACTTTGTTATAAAAATTTAACAATTATAGCTATCCATACATATTAAAAGAATTCCAAAAATTTATTGGCTAATGGGCCACCTCAAAATCGATTTTGTGTCTAATATATTCTCAGGGGTTTTAAATTCACAATATACATTTTGTTACAAAAAATTGACAATTATAGCAATCGATACATACTAAAAGAATTTCAAAAATATATTGACCAATGAGCTACCTCAAAATCGAATATGACTCGCCCGTGGCTAGGCGCTTCTGCTGTATTCGCCGATTTAGGCAAAAATATATTGGTCAATGGGCAGCCTTAAAATTGAAGTTGTGCTAAGGCCAAAATATATTAACAAATTCAAAAATAGCATGAACGGTTTGGATTAATCGAAAATTTTGAAACAATCACAATAACTATTTGATAAACTTAAACAATTTATTAGTTTAGACGACGATAAAAAGAACAAAATAGTAAAGGAAGAATTACTTCATTGAAACTTCGTTGAATTAAGATATTGTACCTCTAGTAATTAAATGTATGTCTCAAGTTGAGAAGTGTTTAGAATCTAACCTATATTTGCTAAAACGTGCTAATATGCAATTAACAACTCGCTCACCACAAGCGAGTTATTGCGGCACACCACGGCCGTTGCTTGACGCAGCTGCCGCCAAGACTTTTGCATACATGAGCACACCACGGACCACACTTGGTTGTTTCATCGCCATGTCCTTCCCAGGCTCCCCACGGCCCACTTTCGGCATGTCATGACCCTCATCCAACATTTGGATACCCGAATATATTACATCGTGTTGACCCAAGCCTCTTCTTCCACGGATTCAGTGACCACATCATTTAATTTCTCCCCACGTGAGCCTTCCGCTTAAAAATATACATTTTGTTACAAAAATTTGACAATTATAGGTATCGAGTCTCCATCACATATAAAGCACCCGCGAAGCTTGTTCGCGCCCCTGAAGCGTGACTCGCCGCACCACCAGTGCCGGTTCGTTGAGAGTCTTCTTCTTCTTACAACCTTTCCCCTTGTCCTTAGCACGTTTCGCATCCCCATGTTCAGGCTCAGAAGAACCACCTGCCTTCGAGTCCACCAACATTTTTTTATTTCAAGGGGTAAGAGAATTAGGGATTTTCTTTTTTTTTTTCTCATTTTTTTTTCCGGCACATGGGCTATGTCAATGTTACTCTTAGCGTATGCATATGTTGGTGATGGGTTAAAGAATGGCTAAAGAACTGGCTAGGATACTTATTTCAAGGTTTAATCAAAAAATGACACAGTTAAGCTCAAAAGAGGACACTAGGGATCATAAACTGATTTTGGTAGGAAGTTTTGGCTCTAGCGATCCAAAGATGGCCTAAATCATCTATATCATACTATCGTGTCTAGGATTTTGCCTCAACTAATGATCAAATGAGTTCTAGAGTTGGAGGGATCTTTAAAGAACATTCAAACGCACATCAACCACTAATCACACCAAACTCAATTCTGACATCAACCATGTGCTCAAATAAGTGCAAGAACCTTGAAGCACGTCAAAATTAACAAGCAAATTTACACGTAGACTCCCTTTGCCTCCACTATGTTTCCTAGATGATCACATAAACAATTCAAACTATCATTGGCAGCAACAACTTGATACAACCAAACACACATATTTTTTATTATTTTTTTCTAACAAGACTCTGATCATAACACAATAAAAACACCACACCCCCAAACTTAGAAGAGTACAATGTCCTCACTGGACCAAACAAAAACACAAAACACTAACACAAATTATACAAAAGCATAAAATAAAGTAGTTAAAGATAAGAAGACTGCCTTGAAAAGATGGCAAAACAGGTGGCAACAGGAATTTCTGGGATTGATTTCCTTGCACATAACACTCCATAGCTTGATTTCATTTGGTGCCAGTTGAAGCTTCTTGGTGCTGCGGCCTCAACCGCAGCATCAAACAGTATGCCTTCCTTGGGTATTCGATGCTTCTCAGTGCTATGGTAGCACCAGAAGGCACACACCATAATCTACTACTTAACCAAATTTTTTTTAACAACAACTTCACTTGAATCTTGCACCAAAATATATAAAATGACCCTAAACATTAATATATAACCAAACTCAAACCAAAGAAAAACTAAGTGAGAAACTAAACACGAAAACACTAAAACATAAAGCTTGGGTTGCCTCTCAAGAAGCGCTTTTCTTAGAGTCATTAGCTCGACTTTTTGGTGACGGGATTCAACTTGGCTCCGACAATGGAATAGCAGATTTATGAGCATCTATTACACCATTGCTATAAATTGAGTCGTTGCCTCCATCACCATGAATTTCTACAGCACCATATGGAAATGACTTCACCACTGTAAATGGCCCCGACCATCTCGAACGTAACTTTCATGGAAAGAGACGCAAGCGAAAGTTAAACAAAAGAACTTTATCACCTGGGTGAAAATCCCTGTGCAAAATGCGCTTGTCATGCCACATCTTAGACCTCTCTTTGGAGAGCTTTGCATTCTCATAAGCATTGAAGCGAAATTCCTCGAGCTCATTCAATTAAAGCATCCGCTTTTGGGCTATATCTTAAATATCAAAATTCAAGATCTTGATAGCCCAATAAGAAAGATACTCCAACTCAACCGGAAGATGACAGGCTTTTCCAAACAACAAACGAAATGGTGACGTCCCAATCGGTATTTTGAAAACTGTACGATAAGCCCATAGTGCATCATCGAGTTTATTCGACCAATCCTTTCGAGAATAATTTACCGTTTTCTCTAAGTTCCACTTCAATTCTCGATTAGAAATCTCAACTTGACCACTTATTTGAGGATGGTAAGGAGTAGCCACTTATGAGTAACTCCATACTTAGCCAAAACACTATTAAGCTGCCGGTTACAAAAATGCTTGCCACCATCACTTATAAGAGCTCTTGGCGTGCCGAATCTAGTGAAAATATTCTTTCGTAAGAATTTGATCAATTGCTTGGAGTCATTGGTTGGCAACGCCACAACTTCCACCCATTTCGATACGTAGTCCATAGCCACAAGAATAAAGATATTCTTTTCAGATGGTGGAAACGGACACATAAAGTCGATGCCCCACACGTCAAATACCTCAACTTCAAGAATATTATTCAATGGCATCTCGTGTCATCTTGATATGTTGCCAGTCCGTTGGCATCGATCACACGCAACTACAAAAGCATTAGAATCAATAAAATCCCGACTCAAGCACCTTCACCATTGTTCTACTTTTCCCAAAATGTCCATCATATGGTGAGGCATGACAATGACTTAGAAAATTTTGTCTCTGGAACACACGTTCGGATTATTTGATTAGCACAACATCGAAACACAGAGGGGTTGTCCCAAAAATAATGCTCCACTTCTACAAGGAATCTCTTCTTTTGTTGATGAGTTAAATCAAGTGGCATAGTATGTGTTGCTAGGAAATTTGCTATATCAGCAAACCATGGAGCTCTAGCCACATCCAACGTGAATAATTGCTCATCTGGTAAAACTTCACCAATGGGGCACTCAGCTTTTGGTACTTTCTCTTAATGCTCCAAACGAGATAAATGGTCAACAATTACATTTTCGGTACCCTTGGTATCTCGAATCTCCAAATTGAACTCTTGCAGAAGTGGAACCCATCGAATCAATCTAGGTTACAAATCCTTCTTTTCCAACAGGTACTTGATGGCTGAATGGTCTGCATACACGATCACCTTCGTGCCCATCAAGTAAGGTCTGAACTTGTCAAACGCAAAGACCACAACTAGGAGTTCCTTTTCAGTTGTGGCATAATTCATTTGCGCATCAGTTAGTGTTCGACTAACATAATAAATAGCATGAAATTTTTTACCACGTAGCTGGCCTAACACCGCTCCAACTGCAAAATCACTCGCATCACACATTAGTTCAAAAGGTAAATTCCAATCACACATTAATATGTATATGCATCTTTTTGTTTCTATTTGGAATCAATCTCGTTTGAACACGCGATCAGTATTTATAAATTTGGTTTCAAGCGTTTGTTGTAGAAGTAAAGTTTCTCTATTAGGCTTTTTGTTGGCTTTGATTTGCGATTCTGTTGGAACGAATTTTGTTTACTCCCACATAATGAAAAAATCACTAAATTGTTTCAAGTATTTTTCAGTTCCAAGTGTTCCAAGTATTTCAGCTAGAACAGTTCAGTTGGAATACTTGGAACCATTGGAATACTTTGAAAAGTTAGAATAATTGAGTGATTTGTGCATAAAACTAACAAATTGTTCTAATTGTTCCAACTATTTTAGTTCCAAATGATCCAAGTATTTCAGCTAGAACAGATGGAATACTTGGAATAATTGGAATGCTTGGAACAATTAAAACAATTAGAATACTTGAAACAGTTGGAACAATTGGAATACTTGGAACAGATGGAACAATTGAGTTGGAATGCTTGGAACACTTGGAACAGTTTGAACAATTGGAATACTTGGAACAATTGGAACAATTGGTGTACTTGGAAAAGTTAGAATAATTGAGTGATTTGTGCATAGAATCACTAAATTGTTCCAACTGTTCCAAGTATTTCAATTCCAAATATTCCAAGTATTTCAGCTAGAACAGTTGGAATATTTGGAACAATTGGAATACTTGGAACAGTTAGAACAATTGAAATACTTAGAACAAATGGAACAATTTAGATAATAAAAGGCAACATATTCATCATCAAAATAAATGAAGATGCTCAAACAAAATTAAGATAATATAAGCAGAACTAAATCGTTTTCATCGCAGTCATCACCTGCAGAACTATACTGAATTTTTTACTCCATGACCATAAAAAAAGGTACTAGATCGTTTAAATTCTTGGAATACTTGGAACAATTGGAACAATTTAAATACTTGGAACATATGGAACAGTTTAGATAATAAAAGGCAACATATTCATCATCAATATGAATACTTAGAACAATTGGAATACTTGGAACAATTGGATTACTTGGAACAGTTGAAACAATTGAGTGATTTGTGCATTGAAATAGGGGTGTACACAAGCCGAATCGAGCCGAACTTTGACTTGTTAAAGCTCAGCTCTTCTAAAAAAATTGACTTTATTAGAATGTGATTTATGAGAGGACTTGACTCTATGGGAATGATTTAATATTTTCGTTCCGATAGTGTGAAGGCATCACACTTTACATAGTTGGAACTTTTGAAACAACTTACGAGAGAACTTGACTCTATTGGAACGAAAATACTAATTTTGGAACAATTTAGTATTTTCATTTGGATTTTTTTGAACAATTTAGTAATTTCGTTCCAATAGTGTCAAGGTATCACACTTTACATAATTACAACTTTTGGAACGATTAAAGTCTTTTCTTATTCCAAAAGAGTCAAATCTTCCCAAAGAATCAATAAATTATATTATCAATCATCAAAACAAATTTAAATTCTTACCCAAAAGATTAGAGATAATAAACATAAAATTAAATCATTTTCATCACAACTTTCAAATAAATTTAGATTACTACTCATCAATACTAAATTAAATTTCATATACAACAAAAGACATCAAAAAAACTATCTAAACTATATATTGTTTCATTTCTTTTTCTTTTTTTTTTCTTTCTTTCTTTAGGAATGTCGGAAACTTGCATTCACGGCTTATCAATCTCGTCGTTGCATTCTGCAACAACTTTCCCAAAACTGCGTTCCAATCTCCTGAAGGAACTGAGTGAAGACAGGCTCTTGAAGCTACCGCTTCCTTCACCGAGATTGAATGATTTTCTTGTTCTTGGCTTTGTAGGGCTGTGAACTCCGACTCAATGGTGCTTCAGCAAAAGGGGCAGATGGAATCTTTTAATGGTGCGGAGGAATTCGGTTTGTTGTGGCAAGACTGTGTTTACTGTTGTCACTAAACACATATTTTTTTTCTTCTTATTACACTTAACATTCTTTAATTAAATCTTATCATCCACTCACCTCTCAAAGCGTATCCCAATATAATTTAAATTCTAAACGTTTAAATTATCATAACTTGTTTCACTACAAAAATTCCCTGAAATCACGACGGAAAAATCCGTCGTAATAGGGCAAAAATCCGTCGGAAAAGTACATTTCCGACGGATTCCCGACTTAAACCCACGACGGATTTTACGTCGGATAATTCCGTCGGACAGTAAAAATTTATTAAAATTAATTGAAAATAAAAAATAATTACATACACGACGGATACATATTCGTCGTGCACACATCTCCGTCGTCAGTTCCTCGGAAACGCGTCAGGGGTATTTCGCGGGAAAATTTCCCGGCATAAACCGTCGTTTATCCGTCGTCAACTCCGTCGTCAGTCGCCGGTGAGGAATTCCGCCGAATGTCCGTCGTTAATCCGTCGTGGAATTACGACGTATGTTTTTTCCGTCGGAGTATCCGTCGGAGATCGAGTAGTTTTTTTGTAGTGTTTGTTTGTTCTCTAATTTTTATGATTTTTTTTATACCAAATTAAAGGTCTTAATACAATCTTTCATTTAAGATCAAACATCAATATATTTTATGCATCTATGATGCTATAATTTTAAAACATGGTTAAATACATAAACTACATTATATTCCTAAATACAATACACTTTATACACTAAACACTCACGCTTAAATCACATGCCGAAATGAAAAGTGTCGGAAATTGTGAAGCAGAGGGAGTATAAATCATTAATACTATACTATCAACCATATATTATATTTAGCTTGATCTAATCCGAACTGAATAATCGAAAACCCAATAAAACTGACCATAAAATCGAGCAAGTTGGAGCTATTGACATTTATACTCTTCATATCAATGATATATTAGTTTTATCTATTTTTAATACCACTAAAAATTAAAATTAATCTCTATTTAAATAAAAAAAAAAATCAGTATAGAATTTCAAACTTCGAAAATTAATTTATATAAATATACATTTGCATTTTTTAAGCAAAAGTACACAGCTACCATTTACAATATGATGAAATACGGAGTATATATTTTTATACAAATCTTAAGTTCAACTTTACCATTAACAATTAATCTGTTTTATTAAAATAAAATGAACTAGCTGAATTGCGAATACCACTTCTTGCCATTGTACAATTATCTTTTCTACGTGTGTGTGTGTGGAACGGCAAATATGACCGTTGGCAAGGTCGAAATTCCTGAGAGAGAGTGAAAAATTTGACCGAAAAAGTGAAAATTGAATTTATGTTCAGATTAAACAAATTTAATTCGAACTTCAAACGGAACCTACACCCAAAATCCAAACGGTTATTCTTCTTCTTCTTCTTCCCTTCTCGAATCACCGGCGGCCGGTGAGCATAGGCAGCCGCCGCTGCCTCTCTCTCCTGCACTCTCTAATTATAAACCCAAAAATTAATTTCCGAAACTTCAAAGTCCAAAAGTTTGCAGAAGTCTGGCGATTCCGACGGGTACAACCCCGTCGTCCAGACGCGGCCGACCCTATAAACATATTCCACGCTCATCCAAACTCCAGCGGCGGTGGCGTCACCCCGGCAGCAACGGCGACGAAGGGTGGGCTATTCATAATATAATGTGACTCAATAGTATTACTATTTCTCTCTCCCAAAACGCCAATTCGAACCCCCTTTAACCTATTCCACGCTCATCCAAACTCCAGTAGCGGCGGCGTCACTCCGGCAGGAACGGCCGATTCAGCGAAGCGGAAAATCGTGAAGACGGTGAAGGGGCAGAAGCTGTGCGATCAGGGTTGGGAGAGTTAAGGGCTGTCGAAATCAAACAATTTCTGATTTTTTCCAGACCTACTAGTTTGAAGATCTCTTCGCGATGAGGAATACACCCGTGAACTTCGGTATGTTCGTTGCAAACTCTGCATCTCAAACCACTCAAAACTATTGTCCTTCCCATTTCTGTTCACTAGAAACAAAGTTGCCTTTTCTATATGTATTTTCTAATCAATGTTACTCAATTTTTTTTATTATATGTCCATTTCGGGTTATTTTCAATGATTTGTCATATTTCCGTTTCCTTATCACCACGGCTTCTAAGATAAACTTTAAATTTGACTGCGAGATTTATGAATAGCGTCTGATAGTATGCAATAGAAGCAAGAGAATATGAGGAAATGACTTTAAGATATGAGAAAAGTCTTTTTATTTGCTTCTACTTCTTATTTTCAAGATTCTTGTTTCTAGCTCTTTATATATTGTTATTGCTTCTTTTTTTTTTTGTTCTCTCTGTAGATTGATGTGCATGTTCAGAGGGAGATCATGAATCACAGGTCTCTGAAGCATCCCAATATTATCAGATTTAAAGTGGTAATTAACATTAATAAGCTCCATTCTTCTTGTTTGAAAACAGTCAAGCACACACGCACACAGTAGTGTTTGACTGCAAGTGTTTATTCAAGTTGATGCTGGAGTGAGTTCCTTAAAACAATTTGAATATACAAGTTGTGTTAGTTGTTGCTGCACATTAATTTGAAACTAATAGTATGCAGTTGGCTTACTCTGAAAAGTTGATATTTATTTAAATCTTGTGATAACTTTTAATATGAAAGTGCTACTTGTATGCTGGTATCTCGATGAACTCAGAGAGTTTTATAGTGTTCTTGTTTTGTTTTCACTATGTTGTGAATTAGAGCAATGAGTTGGCGTAATCTTGATGCTTGAAATTGATCCTGTTGTATGCAACATCAGAATATGCAGCAGGTGGAGAACTCTACATCTATTAGCCATTTCATATGATTGCAATTTCCGATCATTGTAGAGATCAAAAGCAACATCACTAAGGAGGAGATCTACTTGATCAAAGAAAGTATGCTACTAGAAAATGGTGTTCCAGCTCAAGCGTGGCTCCGCCCCTGCATGAAGCAGATAAGTGGACAGCAGGAGTCATCGTTTATACATTGTTGAGTGGTGTACCCTTTTGGGCTGGTAAGTTTATTTCATATACATATTGACCAGTTTTGTCTCTAGGTGCATTTAATTGATGATTTCTGCTCAACAGGGGCATTTTTTTATGCGATTTTGAGGGGTCACATTGATTTTTAGAAACTACAACACCTACCACCTCCAAACGCCAGAAAAAAGTAGTCCAGTGCTATCATATTTAAAATTTATTCAGGGCAGTTTTCTTTGTCCCTTACTTTGGTTAATTTTTAATTGTGGTCTAAGTTTTTATTTTATATTCTATGTGCTAGTTTCTCTCTTTACACAATGGAGAGCATTGTGTTGCCTAAGTGGGGTATGTTTAGGTTTACTCAATTTAGTTTTCTATTATGCTTAATAAAATAAAATAAAAGAGTCTTGTTTTTGTTGAGCATTGGCATTTGTGCAACAAATAAGTTGAATAGGAGAGATTAGGATTGAATGTTGGTTTGCTTGGTTGAGTTCATCCATGAAAATTTATATGTTATTTGCCTAGATGATTTCTTGAATGAGAAAAAGAATGCAAAGTTGATCAAAATTGAAAACTTACTTAAACGGTGAGATTTGAGCCTTGAGCAAATATATATGCTCCTTGTTTCTTTGTTGAGAGATAATATCTCGTAGTCTTGACTGCTCGATATTTGGTTTGCCCCGTTGCCATAATTGAAACTACTTTTTGTTAGTTTTGCACAAAAGTGATTTAGGCATTTTTTTTAATCACCTCTTGACCTGATATATTTCCTAGCCTGTCAATATTCCCTTAGTTTCCCCATTTGAGCCTTTATATCCTATTTTCTTTTTGATGACAGCCACTTAAATGAAACCGTTTTAGCCTTTTTAGCCAATCTTTGTCCCACTGAAAATGTGCAAGTTCTTAGGGCCGTTTGAGATAAGAAGATCATAGTCCGTGGGAACGATTTCCTTGAGCGTGCCGAGGGTAGAATTAAGAGGAAATTTTCAAGAAATGCTTTTGGAGGAAGAAGAAGAAAAGGAAAGAATATGAGGTATGATGAGCTTTGGGAAAAAAAGAAAAGAAAAGAGAGGCTGATCGGAGAAGAAGAGACTGATCAGAAAGTTGAAGAGTGATGGGAAAAGAAAAGAAAAAAGATAAGAAGAAGAGACTCAGCAGAAGAGGAGTAGAGAGATAAAAATGGAAGTGAAGAAAGGAACAAGGGATGTTTGCTGGGAACTAAAAAATGGTGGAGGGGTTACTGGCCAATCTTTGTCCCACTGAAAATATGCAAGTTTTTAGGGCAATTTGAGATAAGATCATAGTCTGTGGGAATGATTTTCTTGAGCGTGCTGAGGGTAGAATCAAGAGGAAATTTTCATGAAAAGCTTTTGGAAGAAGAAGAAGAAAGGGAAAAAATATGAGGAATGATCACCTCTGGAAAAAAAATAGAAAAGAGAGTTGATCAGAGAAGAATAAGCAAGGAAATAATATGAGAAAGTTGAAGAGTGATGAAAAAAAAAAAAAAAAAAAAGAAGAAAAAAAGGAAAAAAAAAAAGAAAAGAAAAAAATGAAAAAGAAGAAGAAAAAGAGTCTGATCAGAAGAGGATTAGAGAAAAAAATGAGGAGAGGTGAAGAAAGGATAAAGGGAAGTTCGTTAGGAATTAATAAAATGGGGTAGGGGTTATTGGCCAATATCTGTACCTCTGAAAATGATTTGAGATAAGATCATAGTCTGTGGGAATGATTTCCTTGAGCGTGCTGATGGTTTAAGAGGAAATTTTCAAGAAAAGCTTTTGAAAGAAGAAGAAGAAAAAAGGGAAAGAATATGAGGATTGAGGGATGATCAGCTCTAGAAAAAAAATAGAAAAGAGAGTTGATCAGAGAAGAAGAAGCAAGGAAAGAAAATGGGAAAGTTGAAGAGTGATGGGAAAGAAAACAGGAGACTGATCAGAAGAGGATTAGAGAAAAAAAAAAAGCGAGGTGAAGAAAGCAATAAGGGATGTTTGTTGGGAAATAAAAAATGGGGGAGAGGTTATTGGAAGTTGTTTTGGGATTTTGGATTGATGGCTTATGCTTTAAGAACTTGCATATTTTCAGTTTATGAGCCTATTCTTATCCTTCTTATTTTATCCTACCTATCACCCTAGCCCCATTACAACCCTATCAAAAGACCTATTGATTTGTGCATAAATTAAATTCTTTGTGGTGGAAATATTGACATAAGGGCAAACTATGATGGAAAGTTTTTCAAGCTATGATTGAGAGTTTCAAATCTGTCCCTATTACTTTTTGAGAGATGTGGAGTGAACTTGGTGAGGTTTGGATTGACTTTGTATTATATTTTGACTTGAATGATGGGCATTTACATATTGTTTTGATTGGAAGAAGGGTTAGTGGTTTGATGGTTGTATCCTAGTCTTAACTATGATTCTTGTTTGTTGAAAAATTGCCAAGCTCATGTTGTGTTTTGTGTATGAATCAGTTTTTTTTTCTTCGTTTATAGTTTTTAATTTCAGTTTATGCTTGAGGGGGAGTTTTGTTTAAGTGTGGGGGAGTTTGATTGGGCGTTCAACTTGTGCTGCAGCTGTAGTTTGATTGGTTATGTTAATGGAATCTGCCATGAAACTGTTCTTTGAAATGAAAACGCAATATGTTTTTATCACATGAACATTGGCTTCTCAATCTTTTAATTGTGTGATTTGCGAAATGAAATCTGAAAATCTTTGTTATCATGTTTCCTATTGGTTGTTGATATGATGAATATACTAAGAGTTTGGCTTATTTTTTTGTTCTTCTGTAAAAATGGCTGGAAGACTTGGTGATGTCAATGAACTTTACAATTCCTTACCTCTAGACAAGGTGGAGGAAGAGTTGGTTACTATTGTTCCTCCGGCTCTTGTTAAGGTAAATGGCTTCAGTTTCCAACAAAAATTGATGACTTAAACAGATGCCGTTGAGAAAGCAAACTAGAACTTGAAGTTGTTTCCCAATTTGAATGTGATATTCTTATATATGAATTGTAACTAGAAGGTGATGGCATTCCTTTTCATGTTGATGACTTTGATAGATTGGAGCAGAAATCCATAACATCTTTTATTTGTTATTGGCAGGGAATCACTGCTTCCAGTGCAGTTATAACTATGAAAACTTCTCTGCATGCAACAGGTGTGAACTTTGGTACGTTCGTTGCAAACTCTGCATCTTACACCACTCAAAACTCTTGTCCTTCCCATTTCTGTTCACTAGAAACAAAGTTACCTCTTCTATATTATGTTATATTTTCTTAGCACTGCTTACTCGAGAAGCTAACTGCTTTGGAACACTAATCAGAAAGTTTGCCCATTTACTGATAAAACTTGTGGCACTTTACTGATATATATTCACATTTTGTCCGTTAAAAAGTTTCCTTATGAGGATGGTGCAAATGTTTCAGATTCTATCTTAATTTTTATTTTATTTTATTATATCAGTCAAATCTGAGCTATTGCTATATTTTGTCCTTGTAATTCTCCTTCAGTCCAAAGGAAAAATAAACTTTTGGTTTCAGAAGGAAGCTACTAAAATAGCTGCAAGTTTATTCTGACTCCATGTATCCGATGATTTTACCAAGTAATCTTTGGATTTAGAATATGCCTTGATTTTGACCTAAACTTTTAGGTTGGTTATTCATTTCACTGTACAAAGAGAATCCCTTTCCTAAACTGTATTATCTTATTCTTTCTTCATTTATTCTCTTTTAATTTTTATTTGTTGGCCACAGTGAGTAGAGGAGTCTTTTGATATTGCAGAAACTTCATTCTGCTTAAAACTTAAAAAGTGCACGGCATGGTGTTGAAAATGTTGTGAGATGCCTGAATTTTAATCTCTATATGTCTTGATCTCTTTTTATTTTTTCTTATTTGTGATTATGTAGTTGAATTAACTGCTGTGGTATAACTTTTTTTTTTTTTGAAAGGACTGCTGTGATATAACTTGATTAACACTTTCCAGGCGACAACCTCAACTACCATCCAACATGTTTTTCACCCACGACCCGGCTGATGAGACAGTTTTTCAGGATGATGGAGTGGCAATAACCCCTCCTCCTAAAGGCAGTGGCCTAGTTCTGCACCACAAACACCGCCAGCAGGTCTTGCAACTCATGGTATTGCAAGTAAGTTAACTGAACTCTGAATAATTAGTTAATAAGATGATTACTAATTTGTTACCTGAGTTCTTATTCGTGCTTGGCGATAATTAGGTGTCACCAGTGTGTCATCTCCTGTAGCTGTGCCAAGTGCTACAAAAGCATCAGGGCTATTAGTAGAGGTGGGTTGCCTAGTCAGCCAACCTCTAACATCCTTCCTAGTTCTAGCAACACAATTTCTAGCAATGGACCCTTGGTATCATTCCCTTGTCACCTGAAATGAGGGAAAGAAATATCTTGGGATCTGATTATCTACCTGGGAGTAGTGGTATGGCGCAGGCTCTTGTATCCCCTCTTAAGTAATTGAACAGTTTTGCCACAACCTTCCTAGTCAAGCAATGGGCTTGGATCATCTGAAACTGGGAATACTAATGATTCTGCAGTCTTGGCAGCAGAACTTTCAATTCTCCTGTTGTTCCTGGTATGCAATGGCGGCCTGAAATCTTTTTTCAAAATCAGACTGAGTTGGTAGGTATGTTGCATAGTTCTGTTTCCGTGTTTGTGGTGCATACTGACTCTTCTCAGCTCTTTCATGCACATTAAACTATTAAATAAAAAATGAGATTTTTATCCTATCCTCTCTTTGCAAAAAAATTGGTTCTTTGTTCATAGTTCCTATAAGTTAGTGAGGGATAGTTGACGTGTGTCCATAAAACTATAAAAGTAAGAAGATAATGATTATTGTTCATTTTTGCATTAGTATTCGAGCTCCTACATTTTGTTAAAGCTATATTTATGCCAACATGAAATTATGTGATATAAGATCCTCATAGAGTGATAAGAGTAGAACATAATCATCAGGAATTTGGACTCATAAATGTTGGTGATACAACTGGTAGATACTAGAAAGTATCAAAGCTACAGATTGATTCAAGACTGAACTTCGGAACAATTGAACTTGATGAAAAATGATTAAAAATAGGAGAAGTGAGGCTGGCATGGAAATTCTTGTCTAAATTATAAATTGCTGTTTCAATTTTATGGTGGGACTGACGTCATGCTTTTTGTCTCATTCTTACCGTTTTTTATGGTATAAAATACAGTGTTTGACAATAATGTTTTTATGTATGGTTTGTATCATCTTTTAGATCTTGAGTCATGTTAATGAATTCAAACTCACACTTTCGTGTAGTTTTCTCTACCCATTGGATCCGTAAAATAAGTTTTTGTACTATGTTTGGGGCCAGTTTCGTATTGCATCTGATCAATTGGAGAAATTTCTGCACTGGTTTCAGCAAGTACAACTACAAGGTCAGACTAATCTTCTGGGTATGCCCTCACTGGAGGAAAGCAGTAGTCTGCACAACAGCAAAGCATTCTCTTACAGCAGGTGCTTCCCTATTTTATTTTCACCAAATACTGTCTCAATCTTTGTTTAAGCAATTTTGGCTTGTGCATATGAATTTCTGCCCGTGAATCTTTCTCTTAACCTTTTACCTGTTTGAGTGGTCTCTTATATAGATTAGAAAAGTGCCATGTCATAATTTCTTGAACAAACCACTCTCTTTCTCTCTTAGTCTCTTGTGAGAGTTGTCATTTTGAGGAGAAAGGAGAAACATAAATTTCATGAGTTTGGCCCTATCGCCAAGTCTCTCAGTAAAGACATATTAATGAGTGAATTGAGAATCTAACCTAATGAAAATTATCATAGCTTTACCAATTAATTGGTCTATTGAATGATGCAATGATTGCTAATGATTCCATTCGCAGTGTAATAATGATTCTAAAATTCTATTATGGATACAAAACATTCATGGAGTGTAATAATGATTCTAAAATTCTATTATGGATACAAAACATTCATTTAAGCTTCGACTGCATTTATGAAAAATTTCTGTTGCAATTGCACTTTTTCAGTGAATTGAAACTTGTGTTCCCTTATTTTCTTATCTCAGTTCAATACCAAAGCTCATCATTCTCACCTCAACTTGGTTTAGGGGTCGCAGTCCAAACTTCAGCAGGTATCAACAGTGTTACGAGTTACGACATCTGCTTCTCAGCAGCCATAGCCAAGTGCAGTCCACGAACCAACTAATTAGCAGACTGTCATATCTTCAACACCTAAGGATGCAGGTAGTGTTACTACATAACTTGATCATTAGTGGATCGGAATTCTGTTATGGTATCCCCTAAAAAAATGAAAAAAAAAAGTAGGCTGTTATCTCAAAATCTGTGTCACTTTTTGATCATGACCATGATTTCCTAGCTCATTCACTCTGAGGAAGAATATATTCCCATTTTCTTTCCAGTTGGGGTTCCCATATATTTAAACAAATTATCTGAAGTTGCCATTAAAAGTTGGTTAACTTGTACAAGCTTTTAAGCTCATTCAATTTGTTGTGGATCCAAGTTTCGTTAGTTTCTATGTCTGCATGATCTTAACATGCAAGAGCTGTTTTAACGAATGTTTATTAACTGTTAAGAAATAAGCTGTAGATATAGAGTACATTGTCAGATGGCAATACATGTTGTAGACCTGCATTCTGACTGTTTATGGTTATTAATGATTAAAGGGATGTGATATTTGATTTCATCATGTGGATACACAACCAAACTTTTTGGTGAACCGTAAAAGTTGTAGGAAGGTAGTTATCTGATTTGGGTAACCGAATTCTGATGGTGAAGTTTTTTCATATTTACAGAAACTGCTCTCATGGAAGATTCTTCTGCAGATTATGCTGTTAACTCTGGGCTTGGAAAAACTCTAGTTGTGGAGGATGATTTAAAATCCCCTTGCTTTAGATGCTGCAGTAAGTAGATGATTTTTTATATTTTTTTAGATCAGTTAGTGTATAGGTACCATTCTTCACGTTTGTCTTCTACTCGATTTTCACTGTCAAAAACATTTCTTTAGGAGCTCTTGTCACTCTTTTGGCTAAGGCTTGCTTATTGTTGCACTTTCTTTGTGAATTTTCTTTCATGACTTCCTTTTCCATTAGGTTGTAAACTAGTAGTTTCTTACGAGTCCTCGAAGTTTTTTTCAGGGGAGGTGCACGAAGTAAATGGTGAGAAAGTAGCTGTTATCTTCAACAATTGTGGCCTTGATAGAAAAGACGAAGAGAAGGAAGATAAAAGCACAAAAAACTGCACAAATAGTTACTTGGCTTGAAGGTGCGCGTATGTACATTTATCTGTAATTAATAATTAAAAAGGGCTGCATTTTATTTAACCATAAAGTTACTAAATTTGATATCCTGTACCTAAAAGCAATAACACAAAGTTCTAAAATATGTTGTACAGCTGAAAATGTGAAACTTGATGATGATGCTCATGTGCATGACTGCTACATTGCTATATGAGGTACGATTATTAGATGTCAAAGATATGCATTAGTACTTATGCAACATGAGATCTCGACGTAGGTGCTTGAATCTGGGCAACCAATTGTCTATTTCCCAGGTTCTTCTTTTCCAGCATGAGTGAAGCTTCATGGACAGACCGCTACTATTTCTTTGACAAGGCGAAAAAGTTATTTGAAAAATTATCAGCACACACGGTTTCGATTTCCAGGCAGAACAAAACAGGACCAAAATAGATTGAGAAACTTGTGAGTACACATCAATCTGCAGTACAAAGAAACTGTGTAAAAAATGTATTCTTCATTAATTAACAAATGATGCATGCTTCCTAACAGCCCAAATTTTGAATCTTCACTATTTTTAGTAGAACATTTTTGTTGGTTTGCAGCTTTAAGACTTTAACTGAGCAAGAAAACAAAAGAAAAGTAGCATTTGTAACTTATTCTCTTACCTAAATTTGTATTCTAGGAATTGATATACTCCGTAATTTTTTTTCTTCTTATTTTTGCAGCCTGATTCTTTGAAGCAATATATTAAAAATTTAGAGGGCTCTGCTAATTTATTCTAATTCAGAGAATTAGGATGAGATTGTGACACTTTTATCAAGCAGATTGAAGAAGACAGGGCAACAGTGATATCACAAAGAAAACTTGAATGTAATGAATCAGGTGTATATATATATATATATATTAAAATTTAAGGTTAAAATAATAAGATTTCCCTATTTCAGGTGCTAAAAGCTCACAGAATATTATGCCCGGACTTGGAGAAAGCAAACACCACAGAAATGATACTGAATATATATGGTAAGAACTTAGAACTAATTAATTTAAAAAAGTCATCTAAATTTCCAATATTATAGGATAAAAAGACCTTCATTCATTTTGATTTTATTTATGGTTGCAGAAGTAGAGAAGTTTGTTTCTTTGGCTACCATCCTTGTGATATATTTCTTTGGTTTGTTTTATAGGACATATTCAAGTCAATGTAGAAAGATGTCCCAGTCATAATTATGATTCTTGTTTGTTGAAAAATTGCCAAGCTCATGTTGTGTTTTGTGTATGAGTCATTTTTTGTTTAATTATCTTTGTTTATAGTTTTTAATTTCAGTTTATGCTCGAGGGCGAGCTTTTTTTTTAATTTGGGGGAGTTTCATTAGGCGTCCAACTTGTGCTGCAGCTGTAGTTTGATTGGTCATGTTAATGGAATCTGCCATGAAACTGTTCTTTGTAATGAAAACACAATATTTTTTATCATGGAATTCAATCATCGGACTTTCCAGCTTGTACTAGATTTTTGGCGACAACAAAGCTCATGACATGATATCTGTTATCTGTTATTTTCCTTGTCTCAATCATAGGAATCATACTTTACCATGTGAATCTTATGTTGTTGCAGACCCATGGATGCGTGGATGCTAAAAGCTTTGATACTATTCTAAAAACTGTTATTGTGGGAAAGCGGACATTTCTGTATCAGAATAAGGGGAAGAGGTAGCTCCAACAAGAGGGACTCAAGGCGGAACTTTTCTTGTTTGGAGAATACCAGATGCAGATCCAACGTATGGCTTTCAATTTTCAAGAGTTATTTGATAGAAATAACTCTATTTTGATACCTCTAAGTTGGGTCTTGGGAAAATCTTTGTTTTTCTACTTTCAAGTAGTTTACACAAAGTTGTGTTCACTAAATTTATTTATTTATTTAATATTTTTTTCAGAGAAGTATTCACAAAATTTAGGTCTCTAATTAAATCTCTTGTTATTTATTAACCCTTACTTGATCGGAGGCTAGAAGGAAATTCCTACTACTGAACAATGGGTGCTATGATTTCAGTTTCCAACAAAATTGATGACTTGAAGAGTTGCCTTTGAGAAGGCAAACTAGAGCTCGAAGTCGTTTCCCAATTTGAATTGAGATTCTTATATATGAATTGTAACTAGAAGGTGATGGCATTCTTTTTCATCTATGACGACTTTCTTATATTTGTCATGGGACAAGTTTGACGCGCTGCAATTGTTTATAAACAGGCTGTAGTTGCTTCTGGGTCTCTTGGTGAGCTTTCTTTAGTGATGCAGAAGATTTGTCTTGCAATCAGTTTCATCTTCTGGAACTCAACCCAAGGATTCAGAACGTGCAAAGACCTATACTCCAGTATGTCATTCATTTTATATTTATTCCTTTTCATTTCCTTCTCTAACTTGTTCCACTGTCCCATTTCCTGCTTGTGATATGTTCAGAGACATCCTGCTGCAACTCCCCCGAGCTATCCTCTAAGTACAAGCACCTATTATTAATAATCATGCCTCTTGGGAGCGTCTTTTCATTTTACTCTCAGAAGGTTGCCTCTTACTTTTTGATTAGATGTCCTGCTGCTTTTGGTCATTTAATGTTCTTGATCTTGTCTTGATGCTACTGATTTACGTAGAATACCTATCGGCAGTATTTTGTTGCTAGGGAATTGAAACCATCCTTTATGTTCCCCTGAAACCCTTATATCCTTAAAAGTTCCCTTCTTTTCTCTATTATTTGGTTAGTTCGAATTGTGCTTCTATCTTTTTGTACCTATCATTTTTTATCATTAAGACATGCAACCATTATTTCTGGCTTTACTTGTATGATCCTCTCATGTTGTCTTTTCTTCTTTGTTCCGCCTCTTCTACGTTAGGTGAAATATTGGAGCTTTAGGAAGTCGGTTTTCTACATTAGGTGACAATATTGGTAATTTTGCAGTTGTTCATGTGGTAGAAGAAGCATCTACCGTAGTTTTGCATTTCCACAGGCCACCAGTGGCAATCTCCCCTATCGGATAGAGAATTACTTGCATGACACTCCTTTAAATTATTATCAGAAGGTTTGTCATGTGTTTTCCCATTTTATCATGTGCAGTTCAGTGTACTGTGATTTTTCCTTTTTCCATATGCATGTATTTCTGAGTGATGTCAAATGCTTGCAGGGTGGTTCATCAGAGCCAGAGACTTTGGGATCTGAAAGACTGTTAACTATATGGGATGACCTGACTCTTCCAAATAAGTTAGTTGTTCAACTTGATGGTAATTCTTGTATTCTGAGCATGAGATACTACACTTTAGGGCATTTCAAAAGTATATAAATGTTAGCCAGACATTTTAGGGCAGAATGGTCATTGAGGAATCCCTAATTAAATGTAATTGCTATTTTAAGTGAAAGGAAAAATGGCTACTTCACTACTCTCTGGTGTTTCTTACTGCTATATTATAGGTGTCTTTGTAATATCAAATATGGAGGAAAAGGGTTGGTGATGAATCAACATTGTTTCTTTATTTATTTTTTTGAACTAACCTTATTTTAATACGAGGCAGAACTTATGTTTCCAAGTTCTTACCAATATAATTCAGTTGAGGCAGTTTGTGATTTTGTTATTTCCCTCTCCCAGATGTGCATCTATTGCGAGAAATCAACCTGGATAAGGTGCGATCATGGAAATAATTTCACCGGAGCAAGCATACCAGAGGTCTAGGACTTCATCTGCCACTAAAGAAGAAGCCTGAAGAAATGAAACAAACTAATATAGTAGGACAATAGGTTTGGAGAGTGCTAAGGTGGGGTTTGAAGTATATGTAGAAAGTACTACAAGAGTGTTGAGGATTTGTGAGTTCTGTGATAGTCAAAAGGTGAAAATAGCATGCAGATCCTGTAAAAAAACTGAGGTCGATGCATGCAAACCAGGTTAATATTCTTCATTGATTTCTTATTTCGACAAAATACTTTTGACTAGAGTCTCATTTTTTGTTTTTCTTGAATTTTTTATGCATTAAACCATCTCTAGATTACTATGCTTTTTCTGTACCAAATTGCCATATCAGCATTAGCTGGTATCTGTTATATTATGATTTAAAGCTCATGTCATTAAATCATATCCAAGATGAAGCAAAGGCCATTTTTTTAGGTGCCTGAACCTTAATTTGTTTCATCAGATGCCTTAAATTACTTTGTTTGTATTTCATTGGCACTTATACTTTCAGATATATATATTTTTTAAATCCTTTATTTTATTTTATATCATTAAGCTCTTGTTCTTTCTATTGTTTGTATTAAGTAACAAAAATAAGATAATTTATGAAATTGCATACGTTCATTAATCTTCTTTAAATATGTAACAGGATAATCCTTAGTTTATAAGGCTAAACTGTTTAGGCTGTATGCTTATAGAATTTTATTCATTTGATTTATTTATTTGTCTTTCGTTTCTGTTTTTGTGTTAGGATATTGTTTTGGATTCTAAAGCTTACATTTGTTTTAAAACTGTTTTCGATAGGAGGTAGATCTAGGTGACCCGTCCAGCTATGCACCCATGGTTATTACAAGGCTTGAAAGAATTAACTGGGATGCTATAATGGCCTATCAGCTAATCTATAACCAAATCAGAGTGCAGGTACATATATGTTGCTGCTAATGTCATTAGTAACAATGATCATGAAAACATTTATTTATCTATTACAACTGTAGATGAGTCATTCTTTTCATAAAGCTCTTTGTCAAAATCCACCATCTTTGCAGCCTCTCGACTTGAACCTTGATGAGGACACAGTGATGAGAATTGTTCCATTCCGTACCTCCAACCAGTACTATTTTGATCATTTTGTAATCGATGTATGAGACCAAATTATTCGTTTTCTTCTCTTTCTCTTTCTGTTTCATGGAATTGGTATGTTGTTTTTGGTATTTGATATGGTGCTCCACGACTTTTCTTCCTCTCCTTCAGATACCTGCCAATCAAATGAAAACCAGTTGAACTTATGGCGTACTCGTAACACATGCTCTGGTGTGAATTATTCATGGTCAGTGCTACTGCCTTCAGTTCTAGCAATTTAGCATCCCTACATCATTTTATAGGAATACTTGTGCTTGTGGTTAAGAGTATGAGATACTGGAAATTTCATCTATAAAAGAAGGAACATCCACTAGTAGCTTCAAATACCAGTCCAACATGAAAAAGTATTTATGTTAAACTATTCTGAGTGCTGAATCCTATACTTTTTAGTAACAATCCTTTTATGTTAAACTATGCAGCCATGCATTCTTCAAGCAGTGTTGAAAAACCAGAATATCTTAAGGGTGAGACTCGTTGAAAACAGGTAATTTCTGCTCGGTAATGTAGCAACCCAAATAGTTTTTTGCTGCATTTTTCTATTTATTAATGACTTATTATTTTTGTGTGATTTATTAAGTGGGGCTTCTAAAAAATTAATTATACATGTATGATTACATGACATTATACTAAGAATTTGTAAGAATTTGAATATTTTAATTTTGGCGCTCTTTTACTTTTAATCCATGAATATGCAGTTTAGTTTGTCTTTACAGACATTTGTTGCTTCAGTGTGTTGCTTCATTGGTTGTGTGCTCTTCTCGTTATCATGGATTTGCTGGAATTATGCTGCGTTGGCTGGAAGTCATTGCTGCCACCCAATTCTCTCCACCGTAGTGCCCTTCGTAGCGTGGTGCAAGAAACTCTAAGAAACCCACCTTCGTGTTGGGTTGAGCCGAGAAGTTTTCCCTCTCAATTTTTTTCTATTTTTATTCCATATCGGTCTTTTAGTTTATTACTTCTTCTAGTTATGTTGCTGTTCTTTTCTCTTTGTATTTACAGATTGAACACAGAAGAACAAGGATTTCTGGCAAAAAAGAATTCGGTTGTTGATGTCACCCTAGAACCTAACACCCTTGAACAACAGAATCCGGAAAGACTATTTCATCTCATTTTGAGGTAGTGATTTCTCTCTTTCCTCGAGATTCTTCCTCCTGCATATTATTTTCTTCTCTTCATTTTGACAATCATTCTTTTTATATGCTTGTTTTAGAGTTAGTGTTATGATATTGATTATGCTTGCTTAGTTCATTTGCTTATAATATTAGTCTTATTTATTTTTAAATTAGTTGTGATATTTTGTATGCTTTTTAAGTGAATCTATTTGCTTATTGGTTATATTAGTATATGCTCTTTAAATTAAGGGTAAGATAGCAAATAAAACCCTATGGTAGACACCTCTATGGTAGACACCTCTATGCCATATTTGATTGAAACTTTGATTTTTTTTTTTTTTGAAACATAAAATAAAAAAATATTACACAAAATATCCATAAAATAGAATTAAAAAACAATAAGACATATATCTAGCCAAATAAAAGTAAATAATATAACAATTTAATTCAAAAATAGATATAACTTTAATTTTAAAAAATCAAGATCTAACACTTGATTTATTATTATTAGATAAAAGTTATAACTAACTAAACATAGAAGCCACCAAAGTTATATCTATTTTTTGCATTAAAATATTCTAGTATGTGTTTTTATTTTGCTAAATCCGTGTCTTATTTTTTCAATTCTATTTTTATGGATATTTTGTGTGATTTTTTATTTTATTTTATGTTTCAAAAAAATAAAAATAAATAATTAAAGTTTCAACTAAATATTAATCAAGTGTAAGGGGTTAATTGCACCCAATATATGACATTAGGGGTTATTTGCACAAAATCTTACCATAGGTTTGTACTAGGGGTACATCACTTTCATTTAAAGAAATCAAATTCTACTCACCCCATTTAATTTACACAAATACTACCCAACTTTTTAAATGTGAGCCTAAAATAGCCCAATTTTTGTCTTTTCCTCCACATGGTCCACCCCTCCTCATTTTGTGCCATTGCACGTGGGCACTCTCTTCTATCTCTACTCTCTTCTTTTTCTTTTCCTTTTTTCTTCTTGTTTTCTTTTTTTATTTAGCATTTTTATTTTTGTTTTTTATTCAGCTTTTTTAATTTGTTTTTTCTCCCCTTTTTTAAATGTTATTTTCGTTTTTTTTCCTTCCTTTTTCCCCTTTTTTTCTTTCTCATTTATTTTCCAAGTTCCCCCCCCCCTTTTTCCTTTTTCAAAACATTTAAGCCTTTTTTTCTTTTTTTGTTCATTTTTATCCCAATCTTTTTTTTCGTTTTTTTAAGTTTTTCTTTTCGTTTTTTTTTTCTTTTTTATGGTTAGAACTTAAAATTGGTACGCGGTACGAAATATTAAATTCATACCAAAATAAGACCAAATGTGGTGCTGCTGGGTACGAATACGAATTTTCGTACTTAGCAGTAGCACAAACATTTGCTTACAAAATATTTTCTAAAAGAGGTACGAAATATAAAATTCGTATAAAAAATCAGGAATAATTACATTAGTAAGTATGATGTTACTGGTACAAATATCAATCAATTCGTATCCAAAAAATGGGGTTCATTATAGATTAAAATGAACAAAACAAAACCAATTGTGATTAAAACAAGGAAGAGTAAAGATCCAAATTAGCTCAGAAATGAAGAAAGGAGACGACAGAGAGAAGGAGTTTATTTAAGGGTGGTTTGCCGCTCTCCGTTTGCCGATGATTTCCTCATTCCATAAACAAACAACCCTGTATCAAAAAAAAAAAAAAGCAAAGAAGATGTACAAAATATATTTGTACCAAAAATCGGGTAAAATTTTTATAACAATATTAGAAAATATATGGTTATTGGTATGAAAATGAGTCAATTCGTACCGATTACTTATAACATAGTACAAATTATATAATTAAGCATAAAATTATTGGTACGAATTGACCAATAAGTTACCTATAATGTAATACGAATTATATATTTACACCATGAAGTTATTGGTATGAATATCAATCAATTCGTACCGATTAACATAAGTAAACATGTATCAGCCCCAAAATCAGTCTCAAAATTGAACACATTCAAATAAAATCAGTCAATCCGTACCAATTGCATATAATATAGTTCGAATTATATAAGTAAATGTATGATTATTGATACTAATATGAGTCAATTCGTATCAATTGCCTATAATCTAATAATAAATATGAAATATTGTACGAATATGAATCAGTTCGTACCGTTTACCTATGATATATTACGAATTATTGAAAAAAACCTTTGCACAAAACCAACTCGCCATTGAGACGAAGTATATACTAGAGAATTTCCTCATAATAAGGAAATAATTTCCTCATAATAAGGAAATAAATCTAGAGTCATAATTTAACAAGGAAAGCATTAAATAATATTTTATCTAATACTACCTCCGTCTCGTTGATTTCGTCCTGTTTCTTGAATATATGTGAGGTATAAAATAATGAAACAGGCTGAAGTCAACGAGACGGAGGGAGTAATATTCAAAAGTCTATTAACTAAATAAAAATACTAAAAATCTATTAATCCCGTCAGAAACTAATTAGAAGCCTTCAAATTCTTCAAAATCCCGAAATTTATTTTTCTCGCCACCAACAGGGCTCCTGATACGGTATGGGCACGCCGCCTGAATTTTCAGCAGATTATGCCTTTCTTCACTTCAGTTCCAACTTCAAAAACATCTTCCAAACTAGCTCCAAAATCACCAAAAATCCTCTTTCTCCTACAAAAGCACGTTACTTCACAATTAATCCGCCAATATATCCAAAAAAAAATACTAGATAAATTATGCCCAATCAAACTCCCCCACATTTAAACAATGCTTGTCCTCGAGCATAAACTGAAATCAAAAACTAAAAACAAAGATAGAAATAGACTCAAACACAAGACACAACATGAGCTTGGCAATCCCTTCAACAAACAAGAATCATAGTCAAGATTAGGATACAACCATTCAAACCGCTAACCCTTCTTCCAATCAAAACATGTAGATGCCCATCATTCAAGTCAAAATATGATGACAAATTAATCCAAGCCTCACCAAAGATCACTCCATGTCTCTCAAAGAAGAATAGAGACAGATTTGGAACTCTCAATCATAGCTTAAAAACTCTCCATCATAGTAACGCCCATATGTCAATATTTCCACCACAAATAATGAAATTCATTGCACAAATCAAGAGGTCTTTGAAAAGGTTGTAATGGGGCTAGGGTGCATAGGTAGGATAAAAGAAAATGGTATGCAAGTTATTAAAGCATAACCCATCAAACCAAAACAACTTCAAAATCCTCTTTTTTTCCTTTCTTTCTTTTTTTTTTTTTTTTTTTTTTTCTTTTTTAAACTCCCTTCACCTCTTCTCATCATTTTTTTTGGATTAGTTTTCCCTCTTTTTTTATTTATATTTATTTATTTTAATGATGAAAATAAAACTGATCGAACCCCCCCTATCTTCTTCCTCTTCCATCCTAATTCCCATCATGATCTTCACTTCTTTTTTATTGATCATCCCTTCTTTCCCTTCTTCTTTTTCATTCCCAATCAACCACCAAAAGGATTTCCAACTCTCCTTTTTACCCTTTTAACAAACACACAATCAAGCACTCCCACCATTTTTTTCTTTACCTTAATAACTTGCACAAAATCAGTGGGACAAAAGAAGGCTAAAAGGCTTTCATTTAAATGGCTGAAATCAAGAAGAATATAGGATATTAAAGCTCATATGAGGAAACTAGGAGAATATTAATAAGATAGGGAACATATCAGGCCAAGAGGGGTAAATCCTAAGTGCCTAAATTATTTTTGTGCAAAAACATCATATAGTAGTCTCAATTATGGCAACGGGGCAAACCAAATTTTAAGCAATCAAGACTATGATATATCTCTCAACAAGGAAACAAGGAGCATTTTTAATTTAATTGCTAAAGGCTCAAATCTCAACATTTAAGTAAGCTTCATGTTCGATCAACTTAGCATCAAGTTTCTCATCCAAAAATTCCTCTAGGCAAATAACTTACTCTTTTTCATGGAAGAATTCAACCAAATATATCATCCTAATCTTTCATTTCAACTTATTCATCTCAAAAAGACTACCAAAACTCATCAAAAACTGACCAAGACTCTTTTATTATTTATTTATTTATTATTATTTTTTTAAACGAACTAGAACAGACAAACATAGATATCCTCTTCCCCACACTTAGGCAACACAATGCCTTCATTGTGTAAAGGAAGAAAACAACACATAGAACTGGACAACTATAACACATAAACTGAAATAAAAAAAGACAAAGAAACTGCCCTGAACAAGTTTTCATGAATCCGATGAGAGAATCAGACGGCGGATGGCTTCATCTAGGCTTGTTTTGTGCTCTCCCAACACCTTGATCGCAGTCAGCTGTGAGACCCATTGGGGAGTGGAATCAGTGGTTGGGACAGCAGATGAAGATGCTCCAGAAGGACCTGCAAAAGAAGAATTGCTCGGGCCTTTCATACCCGGCTTCAACAGCCGGTAAACTCCATTATTATTCACATAAACCAACCCTATATACTGAAAATCCACATCAGTAAAAAGAGTAGGAGGACGTGAAGTAGATGCATCAAACTCAACATCTAATTTCTTAGCCAGAAGCATGACAAAACCTCCTAAAGGGATTTTTCCACTAAAACGAGTAGAAGACAGACGCCATTGATTTGCAACCCAATAACCCAAATTCATTTTCACACCCTAAAGTATATTAGCTAAGATATGAACTTCCTATTGTGTCACAACATTAATAGAATCCGCACAGCCATAGAAATTATAGACAAGAAATCGATGACACAATCGCAGCCCTTCATCCACTATATTAGCTCCCTTAGAGCAACCTTTGGTATGCTGAGACTCTACAGATATTTTCTTCCATTGCTCATTGAAAGTGCTTTTCATTTCACTAGGAACATCACACATGGCATGAACATATTCTTCACTAAGCAAAGAGTCATCAGTTTCAAAACCAAGTAAAACATTCAAAGTGTTCACCGATAAACTGAATTTATGCCCGTTCAATGTGAATAAAACATCATTGGAATCAGAAAGCTCTAAATGAGGCCTAAACTGATATGAAGACAAAAACTCCACAACCAAAACAGAATGGACATGCTCATGTATACTCAGAAAAGGTTCACAACAAATATTTGCAAACAAACTCTTAATTCTCATATTCACACCTTGGCATTCAATATCCGTCCAATCAAATAATCGAGGAGTTACTACAGTGTGAAGAGAATTTTTACCCGCTCTCACCTTTACCTCATTATCGGAGAAGAAAACTGGAACTTCCGGAGGTTATTCAGTGTCTGCAGCTTCTCCTTGAGACTCGTCGCAACTCATGGTTCTGATGCCGACGAGTCTCAAGGAGAAGCTGCAGACACTGAATCACCTCCGGAAGTTCCAGTTTTCTTCTCCGATAATGAGGTAAAGGCAAGAGCGGGTAAAAATTCTCTTTGCACTGTAGTAACTCCTCGATTGTTTGATTGGGCAGATATTGAATGTCTAGGTGTGAATATGAGAATTAAGAGTTTGTTTGCAGATATTGGTTGTGAACCTTTTCTGAGTATACATGAGCATGTCCATTCTGTTTTGGTTGTGGAGTTTTTGTCTTCATATCAGTTTAGGCCTCATTTAGAGCTCTCTGATTCCAATGATGTTTTATTCACATTGAACGGGCATAAATTCAGTTTATCGGTGAACACTTTGAATGTTTTACTTGGTTTTGAAACTGATGACTCTTTGCTTAGTGAAGAATATGTTCATGCCATGTGTGATGTTCCTAATGAAATGAAAAGCACTTTTAATGAGCAATGGAAGAAAATATCTGTAGAGTCTCAGCATACCAAAGGTTGTTTTAAGGGAGCTAATATAGTGGATGAAGGGCTGCGATTGTGTCATCGATTTCTTGCCTATAATTTCTATGGCCGTGCGGATTCTATTAATGTTGTGACCTAAATAGGAAGTTCATATCTTAGCTAATATGCTTGAGGGTGTGAAAATGAATTTGGGTTATCGAGTTGCAAATCAATGGCATCTGTCTTCTACTCGTTTCAGTGGAAACATCCATTTAGGAGGTTTTGTCACGCTTTTGGCTAAGAAATTAGGTGTTGAGTTTGATGCATCTACTTCACTTCCTCCTACTCTTTTTACTGTTGTGGATTTTCAGTATATGTGGTTGGTTTATGTGAATAATAATGGAGTTTACCAGCTGTTGAAGCCGGGTATGAAAGGCCCGAGCAATTCTTCTTTTGCAAGTCCTTCTGGAGCATCTTCATCTATTGTCTCAGCCACTGATTCCACTCCCCAATGGGTCTCACAGCTGACTGCGATCAAGGTGTTGGGAGAGCACATAACAAGCCTAAATGAAGCCATCCGCCATCTCATTCTCCCATCGGATTCATGAAAACTTGTTCAGGGCAGTTTCTTTGTCTTTTCTTATTTCAGTTTTTGTGTTATAGTTGTCCAGTTCTATGTGTTGTTTTCTTCCTTTACACAATGAGGGCATTGTGTTGCCTAAGTGTGGGGGATGGGATATCTATGTTTGTCTGTTTTAGTTCGTTAAAAAAAAAAAAAAAGTCTTGATCAGTTTTTGATGAGTCTTGATAGTCTTTTTGAGTTGAATAGGAAAGATTAGGATTGCATGTGGTATGTTTGGCTGAATTCTTCCATGAAAAAGAGTATGTTATTTGCAGATGAATTTTTGGATGAGAAAACTTGATGCTGAGTTGATCGAACATGAAGCTTACTTAAATGATGAGATTTGAGCCTTGAGCAATTAAATTAAAAATGCTCATTGTTTCCTTGTTGAGAGATATATCATAGTCTTGATTGCTTGCAATTTGGTTTGCCCCGTTGCCATAATTGAGACTACTATATGATTTTTTTGCACAAAAATGATTTAGACACTTAGGATTTACCCCTCTTGGCCTGATATATTCCCTACCTTATTAATATTCTCATAGTTTCCCCATTTGAGCTTTAATATCCTATTTTCTTTTTGATTTCAACCATTTAAATGAAAGCCTTTTAACATTCTTTTGTCCCACTGATTTTGTGTAAGTTATTAAGGTAAAGAAAAAAATGGTGCGAGTACTTGATTGTGTGTTTGTTAAAAGGGTTCCAACTTCAAAAATATCTTCCAAACTAGCTCCCAAACCACCAAAAATCATCTTTTTCCTACAAAAGCACATTACTTTACAATTAATCCAAATCAAAGTGAATTCACTCAAAATAACACTAAAATTCGTCAATATATCCAAAAAAAAAAAAACTAGATAAATTATGCCCAATCAGGAAGATAACAAAGTTGAATTCGATGCCATAAATCTAAGCCGACTACATAATTATCAACTTCCCACTACCCAATCTCAAGAATCTATGCAAGAACACATTACTTTAAGCTGCAATCATACTTCTACAGTTCTGATATTGGATAAATCTCTATTTCCATATTACTCTCTCCGTCCCTTATATTAGTGTGCATATTTCTCGTTTGAGACGTCCCCCATATTAGTGTATATTTTAAATATGGAAAGATTTTCTATGCAAAAAGATATATCTACCCTCACTTTATTTTTATTTTTCTCACTTTCTACCTATTTTTTCCACTTTCTCCCTACTTTATTTTACTTTTCCCACTTTACACCAATTTCATCTTATACTGCATGTCGTTTCTCTCAGCACACACGGAGGGAGTAATATTTGAAAACTTTGCAACAAGCTCAAACATAATGACGGTACAAATAAAAAAAAGGATCTGCAAGATAAACACTCTAAAATGCAAACATGAAGAAACATAGATTAAAAAACATATCTCAATGAATTGTTATCAGAGAAACAAATCAAATGCATCATCATTCGTCTTGGTCAACGTCGACTTCACAAGTTCCTTTAAAGCCCCAATGAAAACCTCCCTAAAATTGGCAAAAATTAGCTAGCCCATACAATCATTTATATCAAATCTAAGCCACCTAAACTTATACCAACATTTCAGAACATAAATTCCATTAAAAACAATGTTTTAAAACCCGGATCGGACCGGGCGGTTGAACCGGGAACCGGGCATAGTGCCGGTTTCCGGGTTTTCCCGGTTTTTCCCGGTTTTGGCCGGTTCAACCCCGGGTCAACCCCGGTTCGACCGGTTGAACCGGGAACCGGAGGCCTCGCCGGGTCGACCTCCGGGCCGGGTTTTAAAACATTGATTAAAAAGGAAAAATAAAAAAGAACCTCGTTCGACGAAAGTTCTCCTACCCACGACGGCTAGAAACTCGGATCCTCCCAGTAAACATTGTGGCTGCGGATCACGACGCCATGGGATCTCGCGAATATCGAATCTGCAAATTGGGGGTGCAACGAGCTCTGAAACGGCGGCGTTTTCTTCAAGCTTCTCGAAGCGATCCTCAAAGCCGATGACCTCTCCCCTGCTGCTGCTACTGTAAGACGATGGTGAAGACCCGGCGAGCGTAGAGAAAAAAGGGGACGGTTTCTAGGGTTCTGAGGAAAGAGGAAAAAGGAAAAACCAAAGAGAAATATAGAGAAAGAGAGGAAGAATGATCGCTGAAACAATTATGAAAAGATGGAGAATAATAAAAGTAGGAAATAGAATAAAAGGAGGGTAATTTAGTCCATATAGAAAAGTTGAGTATTTGGAGTGTTAATTAAAAGGGGCAAAATGTAAAATAACCATTTAAGATAATGGAAGAAAAAAAATAACCACCAACATAAAAATATATAAAAAGTAGCCACATAGACAAAAATACCCCTAAATTTTAATTTTCGTATTATTTTAATTTTAATTTAATAATAGCAGAATTTGGAAACATAAAATTGACCAATATGCAAGAGCAAAATTAAAAAAAAAAAATCGCAGAATTGGCAGCCACAAATGTTCATCAACGCTGACGATAGTCACCACCATGTCGGAAAACAAGCCACCGATTGAGCCCGCCGTCAATCTTGCTGCCGGCGCACCGTCGTCGATCGCACTAAACTACCGGAAAACACAAAATACAAAAGTTGCCACCACTGTTCACTACCGCAGACAACCATCATTGTGCCGGAAAACAAACCAAAAATTGAGCTCGCCTTTGCGCCGTCAATCTAGCTGTCGTCAATCGCACTGCCAAATTGCCGCATTCCCACCCGTCACCTACGAGTCTACGACCAACATGAGCAGGTACCGACGGCGAAACTCGGATAGGGATCGAATAGATCTATAGGCTCGATTGAGATCTATTCGTTCCCTAGTTCAACCATTGGTAGGGGTCGATCGAGCTATCCAGGATCGATCGATCCCAAGGTGAATGCTTGATCGATCCGAAGGTGAATGCCCGATCGATCCCATAGTGCACGATCGATCACAAGGTGAATGCTCGATCGATCCCATAGTGCACGATCGATCCCACATTATGAAAACAGCAGCAGAGGCTCCAATAGACAACATGTGGCTTGATCGAGTAGATCTCAAACAGATCTCGATCGACCCCTTCGATCCCTCTTCATTTTGCTTCTCGCTCGCCGGAAAAAATGATAAGAGGGGAGTGTGAAAGTGAAGGTTCCGTGAAGAAGAAGAAGAAGATGATGAAGATTTGCTGCGATATGGAGGAAGGGTTGCAGTATGCTGTGAAGATGATGAAAGAATAAATGAAGTCGCATTTTTTCTGTTCACGTTTATGTGAGTTATAGGCTAGGTTTACTTTCTTTTTTTGTTTTTATTTTATTGCATTTTCATTAAGGGTATTTCAGGTAATGCATATAAAAATGGCTAGTTTTTATATATTCTTATGTTGGTGGCTATTTTTTTGTTTTTGTTATCTTAAGTGACTATTTTATACCATTACTACTAATTAAAAAGTGTGGGTATATTTTGATTTTACTATCTAAGAGTGGGTATTTGACTCTAATACATCTTTATACTATATGCGTAGGGATGTCTACCATAGGGTTCTATTTGCTACTTTACCTTTAAATTAATTCTATTACAGTAGCTTATTATTCTAATTAAATTAGAATTTTATTTATTTTATTGTAAAATATGCTTGGTTAGTTCATTCACTTATATTTGATTTTGTGTTAGTTATATCTATTTGCTTATAGTAGTATCTAAATTTGTTTTTTTATTTATTGGTTATATTAGTATATGTTTTTTAATTAATTCCATTAGTTTATTATACTAATTAAATTTGTTTTTTTTAATTAATTGTAGTATCTACACGATTTTTTAAATTGTATTTATTTGCTTGATATAATAATTGGATTTGATTTTGTGTTCTTTTTTATATGCTTCTTTTAGAGTTAGCGTTTATGTGCCATAATTTTTAAATTGTATTTATTTGCGTGATATAATAATTGAATTTGATTTTGTGTTAGTTATATAAGTTGTAATTATTCTTTTTTCCATATTAGTCATATTTATTTTTAAATTAGAAGTGATATTATTATTATTATTATTATTATTATTATTATTATTATTATTATTATTATTATTATTATTATTATTATTATTATTATTATTATTATTATCCCGACTTTTCAAAAATAGGGAAATTTAAAATTTTTGAATATTACTTAAGAATTCTTAAATTTGATAAGACTTTTAGAGTTCAATCTAGAATTATAGAATTTTATTAGAGATTCTTAAAAACGATTATATTGTTCGCTACGACCAAGAATAAATGTATTTATATATTCGTTTAAGTTAGTTAATTAAAATTTTAATTCGTGTTGCTGATTTCGAAATAATTATATACATAGGTCTATCGAAAAATTCCTCATGTGATAAGTCGCAGATTGCAAGTCAAGCTTTATAATATAGTCGTAGTGTTAGGAATATCGAATTCTAGTATTTCAAATTTGATATAACGACTTTTGGTATTTGAATACTAAGAAAACTTGTTCTAGTTTTAAACCCAATTATATTTTTTTTTTAATCATGAAGGCCCATGAATGAATGCAAGTCCAATTCCTTAAAGCCCATAGGTACTTCTTGATGATCACCATCCCCAAAACTTTACCATTATTACAGTAAAATAAAATAAGCATGCAGAGGAGGTGAGTAAGAGAGAAGCTAATAGAGAGAGCAGAAGAAAAGGAAACGTAGAAGAAGAAGAAGAAGAAGGAGAAGTAGGAGAAGAAAGCCCATCAGAATACTCAATGTCTTAAAAAACTAAATCGGGAACCGAGGCGTAAGAATTGATTCGAACCGAAGCGTAAGAATCGAGGCATAGGCCTTAAATTTAAAAATAAAAAATAGTTTCATAGCTAAATAGACTCAAAAGATACTAAATTCATAACATGATAACCAAGTCCAATCCCAGAAACTTAACACCAAATCAAGTATTCAAAATGCAAGCTAAAATAATAAAAATCCACATATTTATAGAGGAGAGGAGAGAGCGGCAACTTGCAAAGCGTAAATGAAGCAGGTTACTTCCTCTTTTTTCCAAAATTAATGTGAATTAAGGCATAATCTATGAAGCCCATTAGTAATTGGGTGTTAAAATTATAAAGCCCAAATGAAATTGGGCTTAATTAAACTAAAACAAATTCAATTTTTACGCTGTCATCTAACTCTTACGCCTCGTCCGCATCGGAATGCTTTCGAACCAGTTCTTACGCCTCAATCAACAGAGGCGCACGTTCCAATTTCAGTCATTGAGGCGCCGCCTCTGATGCAGTTTTCTGCCGTTAGGGTTTTAGGCGAGCCTTAGTTCGTACGCCTCAACCGTTTTTTGAAACATTGAGAATACTTCCTACTGAGGAGAGCACGAATTTAGAAGAAAGAAGAGTTCCCGTTAATTAGTTCTTCACTACCAACAAGCACCCATCAAAATCAAACCCACAACCAGTAAGCATATCTTCTATTCCTTCCAATTTCCATATACAACATATACCCTCGAAATTGAAAAACTAAAATTTAAAATCTCAATAGCAGAGTCTATATAACTAAATATATAATTTTGTTGCATAATTTCTTCAAGGACCGAATGGTGTAGAAGAGGAGCAGACCTCAATCAACGTTATTGTCATAATTTATTGGGATGAGGATGTAGTTACAATTCAGCCATCAGTTTATATAATTGGGTTCTTGAGTTATTAATTCAGACAAAACGTAGCAATATGTGGGAGATTAAATAATTTTAGGCCTACGATCTTGCAGTTGATCTCGAAAGTTTAGTGTCCATTCGTACGTTAGTAGAATATTCCTGAATATAACATTATGTTGGCTTATTTATTTTTTAAGGATCGAGTTTAGACCTACTACATTGATAACTATAAATAGATTGTCTAGCCAAGTCGGTAAATGTTTGCAGTTTATTGACACGAACTGCGAACCTATGCGAGGTTGGAACATTTTTAGGATTTGTTTCTCAGATAACAAGATAACGAACTTTTTATTACTTGGATAAATATTATAGTTTTGAATCAAATCTTGGGAATAGTTCAAAGGGAGAAACGAAGTTCTCATTGAGCTAGTCGAATATTTAGCTGATGCTTGTCTAGTTAAGAATCTAGAGATCTTTGGAAAAGCTTAACATATGCGAGTACCATGCCAAAATCCCCGTAAGACTTTTTCACGCCCTTCTATTCAAACCCGTATAACTTTTGATTCATTACTTCTTTTCTATTACCGATTATTTAATATGAAATTAGGTTCGAGTGAATTTCTAGGCTACTTATCTATTACCTATGTCTTCACGAATGGAGGAGTATCTTTGCAAAGCGAGCAATGTGATAAGTCCTATAATAAGGATAAGAACACTTCGGTTGATTATTTGCCTCTTAAACGAAGAAAAACTTAGATTAAGCTATAACTAATGATTTTTCTTAGAACAGAACCTGTTGAGTTTAGCAATTTGATCGAGCTAAGATTAGGAAACTCTAAATCAAGAGATTAGCTAGAAATGGATACGAAATCCTAAAGTCATAAGTACAGTAATGAACTTGAGCTAAAAATAAGATATTTCTCTAAGATTACTCATTTCTAAATTAGTAGCACTCGTTACTTGAAGGTAAAGAACAACGTGGAGGCCAAGGGATGTAGAGAGAGTCTGGAAATCGTTCAATCACGTATATAGCCAGGTGGGTGTTATTTTCATGAAGCATGTATTGACATGAAATGCATGTTTCTAAGATTATTCATGCATAAAATATTTGTATGATTTCTATCTGTATTGGTTTGCCAACGACGATCGGCTCTGTGTTAAGTAAGAGTTGTTAGCTAGGGAGTGTACACGAAGTTGTAAACTATGTGCCCGGGAGGTGAGAGCTGGTTTACGAGAATAGTTGCGATCGTGAGAGGTGGCTAACTTTCATGGCGCGAAATGAACATATATGGATAATAAGTTAGGAATGCGAAAGGGGTTGTATATCCGAGCACGTGCTAAAGAAATAAGATTTAGTATGCATGAGTTATTTTCCTAAAACCTTGTGCAATACTGTGGTGAATGCATGAATAATACTGTGGTGAATGCATGAATAATAATAAAACCACGGGGTAAATGGAACGGACTAAAATGGCAAACGTAGCTAATTAAGTGGGACGGGGGGAGTATTTTTTATAAACAATGTATAACAGCTACTTATAACATGGAACTAAAAAATTAGTTACAAGAATGTAGAAACATAGACAATCTAATAACTTAAACACTTAAATTAATCTTATTTAGATTTTTTAAGTGTGTATTAGTAGTATTTGATTTGTGTTTACTTAAGATCAATTTTATATAATATTGGAGGTTCTTAAGTTCGAACATATTTTACTATCAAAACTTAGAATGCATTTTTAGTATAATTTAGTAAAAATAATAGATAAATTTAAAGGATATTTTATAATTTAGTTTTTTGGTAATTTACCATAACCAAATTTAAATTTTGGGTCTGAGTTTAATTTGGTTTTCATATTATATGATTTGATTTTTGTTTGTAATAATAATAATTTCGGTTTTTTTGATTTTAGGTTCGGTAACTCAACCGAGCCATGCTCAGCCCTATTTACAATCTCCTAGTTGAAGAAAGTTTACGTGCCGAGCGGGTCATAAAGAGTATGAGTTCTATGCATTCCTTTTTTTTTTTTTCTTGTTTTTTTTCTTAAGTTGTTTGTGATATTGAATATTCTTAATTTAAAAGCGAAATACATTTATTGGTATGAATATGACAAAATTGAAACTTTGTACTTAAATACTAAAAGCCCTACTTGGTAACGTACTATAGTAAGAAAATGGTAGATAAGATGAAATCATGATAAGCTATCTTTAACAAAATGAAAGTGTTTCCTCCCATAATGTCGTATCTATGGATTTTCATTGATTCTCTCCCAAAATTACACTCTCCAAAATCTCTCCTAACAACTAGAGATTTCACAAATCCTGTACGGCTCCACCATCCTTGTTGCCGCGGCACGCAATCTCCTTCCTCTTATTCGCTGCCTCAATTCAACAGTCGATCTACTTCAAGTATGGCCTAACCGCAATTGATTCGGTAAGTGCGAAGCCTAAAATAGCATAACCAAATACACAATTTATTAAGAATCATAGCAGGACACCCATACGCAAAGAATCATAGATTGGGAATTAGGGGATTTCTTAATTATTTGAAAATTGATTGTGTCGATCCTTGTTCGTTGGAAGCAATGGTCCTCGTGGTAGGTAGTGGCGGCAAGTAGTGGTGGTGGCTGACGACGGTCGATGGGGAGATAGAGGGGAGGGTGGTCGATGACAATATTTAGTTTTTTATTAAACTGATAAGAATATCATACTACACTTGATCTTATACTAAACGAGAGGGGAAGGCTAGTCACAAATCCTGTACGGCTCCACCATCATCAGTTCTCCGACGGTGGCGTCGCACGTCTCCACTGGATTCTTTGGTTCGAGCATCATCTTGCTCTTCACGCCGGTGACTCCCTTCGTCGGAGCCATTTCTACGGCCGGCCATTTTCATCCTTCAATTCTCCGGCGCCGACATCAAGTTCGGCAGTTTATTTGAGTGAATTTGAATAGATGGGGCCGGATGGTAGGGTTAGGAGAATATTCAATTTTGTTTTTTAATGGGGTGGGGCCGGTTGTTGTAGTGTATTTATTATGTATTCTCTTTTTTTTTTCTTTATAAATAAATGTGGGGCCAAAGACTAGGGTTATTTTTGTAACTTCACTACAAAAGTGGCTATAAAAGATACACAACTAAAGTTGTGGTTATAAAAGTTATAGTCTTATTTTTTTTGGCTATATATGTTTTTCACCCAAATTTTAATGCCTCGTTTGGTAGTTAAAAAAAACGAAAAAAAAAACCTAGATAAATAAAGTTATTGATCTTTTTGTCTGGAGTATATCGATAACATGTGAAATAGGTATGACCCTTAATAAAAATTTATATTTCTCTTTTGATAAATTGTGCTTATATCGATTCACTGCTCGTCAATAAATTGCAAGAGACATTTTTTTGGTTGTGTGACTTGTTTAGATAAAAGTTTGTTTGAGATTGGAGAAAATTGGATGGTTTGATAATATTTAGGGTTTGATTGATATTGACTTATTGAAAATTTAGATCAAAATTTTAAATAATTTGAAAGTTTGGATAATTTTGGAAGCTCGATAATTTTTGAAGTTTGAAAAATTCTCAAAATTCGGATTACCTTGGGAATTTTCATAATCTTGGTGGTTTGAAAAGTTATTTGGAGTCGTAAGCTTCAAATGGTACAAAGAAATTGAAAACTCAAAATTAAAATTGAAATGTACGAAAAGGTGAGAAAATGGATGAAATCATGCTCAAAATATATGAAAATGGTACTCTATTTATAGAGAATTGAAGATCAAAAATTTTGGATTTTTTTTTTTGATAAATATTTATCTAAAATATTACTCTCTCGGTCTTAAATCAATTGTCCCATTTTATTATGACAAAAACTTGTGTCAGCCGGAGGCACCGTGCGGCCGGGCCCAAAGTGCCAATCTTTATACAGAAAAGTGCCAATTTATATGAATAAAAGTGCCAATCTTTAACATAATTATTTTACGAATAAAATGACAATTTTTAAAAGTGTCAATCTTTATACAGAAAAGTGTCAATCTATATGAATAAAAGTGCCATTATTTTAGCCCGGCCGCACGGTGCCTCCGGCTGACCCAAGTGTGTCCCTTTTATTATTGAGGCAAAAAATAAAATATCCAAATATACATTATAATATCAAATTTATATTTGGAATATAAAAAACATAAAATTTACCCATATTTTGGTATGTGTGGATAATAATACCCTTTACTTTTGAGCACATGACCACTCTCTCCCCCTTCTCTCTCTCCTAGGGTTGGTAAAGTAGCAGCCCAGCCCAGCCCGACCCGGCCCTGCCCGAAAAATTTAATCCATTTTTTTTCTTCTAAAATGTGCAATTACACAGTACGTTTATGTTCATTTAGTACTGCTTACCCGGTAAGTGGTAAACGAATAATGTCAATTTGTAACTGCATTACACAATATGTTTATGTTCTTTTAGTACTGTTTACCGGTAAGTGATAAGTGATAAATTGATAATATCAAATTGTAACTGTATTACGCAGTACGTTTATGTTCTTTTAGTACTGTTTACCAGGCGGGTCGAGCCAGACTGGGCGGGCCGGGCCGGGCTGGGTTGGGCTACTACTTTACCAACCCTAGGGGAGAGAGAATGACATTTTTATCCTCCAAAGCAAAAATTAAGTATTTTTTGTGTAAATTATATTCCAAAGCTAAAATTAATTTTATAAAGTTAAATTGGGTAAAAAGATATATTATTTCTTTATTATTTATATCTCACATATATTTAAAATATAAAATAACTTCTAACTAGGATATTACGGTACATAATAAAATATAAAATAACTCCAGCATGTTTCACAGTCTCCTAGTTGAATTGAAGAAGGTTGTTGCGCCGAGCCCGTCATGAAAAATATGAGTTTCATAAAAATGAAAAAGAAAAATTAAAAGTTGTTTGTCTTATATGATGAGCTGAAGCTGAAGTGTGAGTTGTGAATAAACATAGTCTTAATTCTTAAAAATCGAAATCTACACCATAATATATATACATATCGAATATTCTAGATTTAAAAACGAAATATATTCATTAATAGTATTAATATGTCAAAATTGAAAGCTTATACTTAAATACTAAAATGAAAGTGTTTCCTCCCATATGTCGTATCTAAATTCTAGACTACGTGCGTGGGAACGAAATTGAAATGCTTCTAGTCCTCACCTCAAATTTAGAACTCGCGTACCCCATGTCATCATACACTATAATTAGATTTCCGGGCCGGGTTAAGTACCAAATTTGCAGCCTACTTTTTTTTGGGCCGAACGAGGATGGCCCCATTACTTTGGCAGATCTAATAGTACACATTAAAATTAGAGATAATTGTCGCTAAATATACTCCCTCTGTCATTCATTTACTGACCATATTGATTTTTTAGATGATTTTGGAGCTTCGTAATGATAGATTTTAAATTAAATTTTTGGAGATTAGTTTTTTTGTACACGATACTACAACACTCGTAGTACCTTGTAAAAAACTAAATTCCAAAAATTCGATTTTAAATCTATCATCACAAAGCTTTAAAATTATCTAAATAGTCAACAGGGTCAGTAAATGGAGGACGGAGGGAGTACAACATTTCGTTCTACACACAAATTTTAAAATTTATCTATAAGTATGTAACCTTTTAATTGTATTTGATTTTGCACATGATTTTAATTTTTCCCCAACTTTATCAAATTTGTCGAATGATTAGTGAGATTCTAATTTCTCACATATATGAAAGACATGCTTGTACTCACATATATGAAAGACATGCTTGTATTCCAATGGATCAAATTTTCGATTTCCATATCAGCTTGTACTCTGATAAAATTGGAAAAAAAAAAAAACAACCTTTTGTTCAAAATCAAACACAATTGAAACTTATAGGCATATTTTTAAGTTCGTGTACAAAATCATAATTTAACGAAAAATTATGTATTTATGGGCAATTTTTCCTAAAAACTAATATAAAACATTTGAAAAGTCATCGTGACTCATGTTGTCAAACTGCGAGCCTCAAGATGAAAAATATATTTGGCTGTTTGTCGTCTTTAAAATTTAATGTTGAAATTGTTAACAAAAAAACAATAGATCAAAATACAAGACATTTTTTAACTCGCGCGTGTGTTGGCGTAACAGTATAATTTAATGTTTAAAATTAAAGGTTCCGAGTTTGAGATCATCGTGGCGTGATCTTTAAATTTTAATTAAATATTTTCTTAAAATTATAAAAAGAAAAAAAAGACAGAAACTCACCTCAAGCAGACACTAACATTGTATACATGTACAAACACATTAATAAATAAGTTGACATAAAATCTAAAATTTTACGAGTCTTCCTCTTTGGGTCACCACTCTCCATCACTAATTTCAATAACAATTAAAAGCTTTGAGAGGAATAACATAAAAATAATCTAATGTCTTCATCTAAATATGATTGGTAGGGTAGATCAATGAGTATTGTGCGGAGGTAGGTAAGAGATAAATGAATTCATTAAAACGAGTTCGTGCTCCTTGATAATAACCCCATCAATAATAACATATTTTATGCTCTCGCGCTTTGAAAGTTGAAGAAAGAAATAAGATAATTAGATTTCCTGTCCCTTCCGGAATCTCGCGGTATCAAATTTAATGCAGAAAAATTCAACGAAGCCCTCAGTATACACTATACACCTACCAATTATCTATTGATATAATAGAATATATACAGTATAAAAATGCAATAAAAGAAATGAAATTATATATCACTTTATATGGATGAAATTCTATACAAAATAAGTTTTTCGTAAAAATTAATGCACCTTGTACACAACTATAATGTACTATATTATACGATATGCACAATTATAATGTATCATTATGCATTATCAATATTATTATAACGTATCGGTCATCATAATACATTTTCAGTACAAATATAATACACCGATTAATTTGAACCGCATATCGCATAAGAATTAAGAGTTCTAATCATTTTTCATTTCCTATAAAATATTCATTTTTTGACAGCAAAGTGCAGTTCAGTTGATAAGACGTTTCCGCTTCAATCCAATATGTCGGGGGTTCGAGTCACGTTGGGTGTATATGTGTGAGAGTATGTTGTGTTTGACTGATTGAAAAAAAAAAAAAAAAAAAAAATCCATTTTTTTATTTAATCTATCAGCTCGCTTCATATATTATATAGAAAGTGCTGTCAGAGAGCACCAACATACAATAAAAAGATATAAATCGATTTCTATATATATATATAGAAAAGCTGATATAGAACACCAACTTCCGGCCTAACACCCAGCCATGGGCGCTCTCCTCCTCCCACTACTACCAGCCGTGCTCCTCCTCCTCCTCTACCTCTACTACTTCCTCCGCTTCCGCCTTCCGCCGGGCCCACGTCCCTTTCCGATCGTCGGCAATCTCTTCGACCTGAAGCCGGTCCGGTTCCGGTGCTACGCGGAGTGGGCCGAGTCGTACGGGCCCATCATATCCGTGTGGTTCGGGTCAACCCTAAACGTCGTCGTATCCAACGCCGAGCTGGCCAAACAAGTCCTCAAGGAGAAGGACCAGCAGCTGGCGGACCGGTACCGAGACCGGCCCACCGCCCTCTTCAGCCGGGACGGGCAGGATCTGATCTGGGCCGACTACGGGCCCCACTACGTGAAGGTGAGAAAAGTGTGTATGGTGGAGCTCTTCTCACCCAAGCGCCTTGAAGCTTTGAGGCACATTAGGGAGGATGAGGTCACCGCTATGGTTGCTTCCATTTACAACGATTGCTCTGCTCCGGGTATGCTCTCTCTTTTCGATTTTTTGAAAATATTGTTAACACGTGACGATACAATACGGAAATACTATAGAGGATTGGAATCATTCTCTTTACGTGAACGGCGGAAATTATGTTTGATTGCTTTGTCCACAGTTATGTTTCACTCTTGTCATAATATTAAAGAAACTGATCTAACAATTTTATCGTAAAAATAGAAAGTATTGTAATATAAGGAATCCTAATTAATTCATAGGATTAGTATGGTAGAACGCTTCTTACAAGTTCATGTAAGCATCTCTAGAAAAATGTGGCGTGTCACCACGATTTTTTCACATGAGATTCTCTATCCCCATTAAGTGTATTAACTGTATATCAAAATCTATTTTTCTTAATTTTGATTTATTTTTTTTTTCCATCAATTTTTTGAAATTATGATTTAATCTAACCTTTTACTAATTGGCTATGGTTCATCAATCCAATTAGAGTTTTATTTATTTTTTAGTATTTAACCATTTGTTGTTAGTACTATAATATTACATATCATAATTCAATTAATGAACCATTTGTTGTTAGTACTATAATATTAAACTAAATTATATTACATCGAAATTGAATAAATGTATAAATAAATCGATTTTGATACCAAGGACAAAGCATCCTATATGCAATTTTTTTAATTGTTCTTATTATGTATAAATTCACAAAAAACATATTAATAAATTTGAAGAACTATTTATTACTTCTTGAATTTACATTAGTGTATCGAGCACATTGTTGTAATCTTTGAAATTAATGTACAGGTAGTGTACGGAAGAGCGTAGTATTGAGGAAGTATCTTGGTGCAGTGGCGTTCAACAACATCACCAGGCTTACATATGGAAAACGATTCATGAATTCTGAGGGAGTACTAGACAAACAAGGACAGGAACTGAGGGCCATATTCTCCGATGGACTAAAGCTCGGCTCTTCTCTACTTACACTCGAGCACATTCCGTGGCTCCGTTGGATGTTCCCGCTCGATAAAAAAGCATTCGCCAAGCAAGAAGCGCGGAGGGACAAGCTGACTCACGAGATCATGGAAGAGCACACACTCGCTAGCCAAAGAGACGGGGAAGAAAGGGCAAAACATAACTTCTGCAGCGTTCTTTTCTCTCTCAGAGAAAAGTACGACCTGAGTGACGACACCATCGTCGTCCTTCTCTGGGACATGATCACCGCAGGGAAGGACGCGATCGCGATATCCGTCGAGTGGGCCATGGCCGAGCTGATGAAGAACCCGAGGGTCCTGACGAAGGCCCAAGAGGAGCTAGACCGCACGATTGGTTACGAGCGTGTGATGAATGAAGAGGACATCTCGAGCCTTCCATATCTACAGTGTGTGGCTAAGGAAGCGTTGAGGTTGCATCCTCCGACGCCTTTGATGCTCCCTCACCAGGCCGGTTCTGACGTCGAGATCGGCGGGTACGACGTTCCGAAAGGAACGGTCCTGCACGTGAACGTGTGGGCGGTGGCACGTGATCCTGACGTGTGGAAGAACCCTCTGGAGTTCAGACCTGAGAGGTTTCTCGAGGAGGATGTGGATATGAAGGGGCATGATTTTCGACTTCTTCCGTTCGGTGCGGGGAGAAGAGTATGCCCTGGTGCGCAGCTAGGTATAAATTTGGTGACATCTATGATAGGGCACCTTTTGCACCATTTTAAGTGGGAGAGCAAGGGCGAGATCGACATGGGAGAGAATCCTGGTATAGTTACCTACATGAGGACTCCGTTGGAGGCGATAGCTACTCCGAGATTGCCTGCGAACCCGTACTGATGCACCATCGCCGATGTGATTGCACCTGTTTTGCTTCAACAAAACCTTATCAAACTATGAATATTCTCATGCATTTGTTTTACTGATATGAAGGAAATTTGAAATTTGACTTGCTTCTAAACTTTAAACTTTCACCTTACACAAAATCAAATTACAACTTGATTCTATCAATCAGTGTTAAATTCAGCATCACATTAGTTAAATTGTACTCCCATTGCTTAAAACCTAGCAACCCAACATAAATCACGAACATGTATGTGTGCGAGTTGGCCTAGTGGTAGTGTAGTTAATGCTTGAGACCTCGTGAGATGAAAAATCTATCTGGCTGCCCATGAGCTCAACTATGCCACTAGGTATGAAATTAGATAAGAATATCATCATGACGCTGTCTTTAAAATTTAATGGTAAATTTTTTCAAAAAAAGTAGATTAGAATCGTGCACAAAGACGTCACAAGACATACTTTGAACCTTAAGACAATCATGCCTAAGTTTTTATAACATTACTAACCTGCTCAAAAGGTAGGATGAAACTCATATCATATACACGCATACATTGCATACTCCTACAAACACATTAATCTTCTTCTTTGCTTTTGCTGATCAACGCTCTCCATCACAGCACTTCCACCAACAACAAACAGTGCTCTCACATTCATATGTTTCCGCATGGACGAAAACATTGCGACGTGAAAAGCTCGAAATAGCCCATTATCTGCATCGGGAAATATCAAGACGTGAGGTGACGAAACAAGTCAGCAGAAGGAAAAACGAAGGAAAGTAGCAGTACCAAGGCTGGGACAGTAGCGGAGATTTTCTTAAACGCACTCTTGAAATCTGCATTTTTGATGGTCCATGGTTCCCTGCAACCCCCAACGAACAATGTTGGCCGATCCATGGCCGCCACACCAGCTTCTGTCATCTATCAGTTAAAGAAGATGGTGTTAATTGCCGGAAATAAATTTTACCGCATTTGTGATTCTCACACGACTTCCAAAATGTGGACAAGAATCCATTTTTTTCAGTTAAGATAAAATTTGTTGTTTCATTGGTAAACCACAAACTTTGGTCAGAAGGAGTTGACAAGAATGAGACGTACCAGGGCAAATAGATCATCACCATTGAAACTTTCACAAGCAACGTCTTTTCCTAGGGCCATGAGGTCCACATCGGCAGCTATTGGCCTGTTTTGAGCAAGGTTTTTCAATATCGCTCCTCGTTCTTCTGGACTAGGAAGAGGAACATACAGAATCTTATCAAACTGATCTTTGATCAAGGGAAAAAGCACCCCAGCATGTGCCCTGCCAAAATACAGCAAGATAAAAGATGCCAACATATTTTTAGCAAAATATTTTTCTGGATCTTGAACCATGAAGAGTTCCGGACCTATTTGTGGCACCAATTACGTAATCACCACTCAGATCTCCTTTTACATCACCCAACTGTTTCAGTAGCTGCAATAGAAGATATTCTTTGTTGCTAAATATGTGCATATGTTGAGTGGTGAAATACATTAATAGAAAAGGCAATATTGGAGAAAAGCAATTCGCGGACCCGTCTAATGTCCGGCCATCGCCTTTCATCTTCACCACTTTGGGTTATTACATCCAACTGACAGAAAGACGGGTGCGAATGAGATTATGAGAGATACAAGTCATTCAATGAATCAATAAATATAGATACATACATAATGGATGAGTCAAGCACGTTTTAACTAATGAATTTGGCAAGAAGATAGGATAAGAAAGAACATGTCTAACACTGTTAAAATAGTCATGCTGGAGACAAATGACACATAAAAGCCAAAGATAGTTCTTATCAATTAATGGGATGTTAGGAATTTCTATCAACTAGGGAAACTCAAATTAGCATTTCATTTTCTTGAGAACATTTTGATGTCTCCTTTCTTGTTCAATAACAACAAAAGAAACAAAGCCTTTATCCTGTCACGGAGCTCAGCTATATGGATCATATATCTGATCATTGTATTAGGAATAATACAATTATCAGTGAGACAGAAACAAAGTAAAAGGAACTACCTCATCGAAGAAAAGTATACATGGAGAACAAGTCCTTGCATAACTGAATAGATTTCGCACCACCAACTCACTTTGATCACCCTATTTCAATAGTTCAGGGGCCTTCATGCAGAACAAGAGTAACCCAATAAGAAATCAAAGTATTTTATAATTACCACCTGATTTATTAAGTAAAAAATGTAATCAAAGAGATAACCTTGATGTGTATGAGATTAGCTCCTGCTTCATTAGCTAAAGCCTCGACAATCAATGTCTTTCCGGAGCCAGTAGGACCATGAAGGAAAATTTTGGTATATAAGCCGTACGAAAGATCCTATAAAGAGATATACTTATTAAAAATTGCTTACCTCCAAGTGTTGAACAAAGAAATGGATAATTGGGAAATCTTATGGCACCAATTTTTTGTTCTCAATGATTTTAGGTGGCTTAGTTTCTAAATATACAAGGCAAAAGTAAAGGGGATTGACAGAAAAACTAGAATAAGAAATTGATTACTAATACTGAAGAACGAAAAACAAAAGCCAAAGAGGAGTTCCATAGTTCAGAACCCTCCTATTCCCAAGCATGGAAGCGCCACTAATTCTATTTCAATTCCTAGCCGTCTCTCTCCTAATGTGAGAGTCCCCTATTTATGCTAATAAATCTTTCCTTATTTAATAAGATTCTAACCTCTATTCTAACTTAGGCTTCAAGAAATAGTAAGATACTGCATATACTAAAATAAAATAGATAATTAAGTATAAACCTAATAATACAAAAATATATCTCTAAAACAAAATCGTACAATTTGGCAGAATAGCAATAAAGTTTAATAGAAAGGCAAGCATATGACAGAAGAAGACTTGATATAAAAGCATGTAAAAACTTAAGATAGAAAGTTGCTTTATGTGAAGATCAACTATAGAGCAGCTTAATAAAGTAGGAAAGGTGATACTACCTAATAAATTTCAGAGACTTTGTACTCGTCTATTTAAATGATGGTGTAAAACTCCTGTCACAGTAATTGAAGGCCTCCAACTATAAATCAGCTCAACAAATAGAATGCAAACTACCTTATAAACTTCAGGAAACTTTATACGGTAAAGTATCTGGCGTTCAAACACAAATTTCAAGAACCCAAGGCCTACAACATCATCCCACTTTGCATTTGGTGTGGTGGAAAAACCTTCGATCTTTGAAGAAGGCTGAACCATCTTACTAGCAGCCTGCCATCAGTTAAATGGAAAAATCTCAAACATCAACAAAACACAAAATATAGAATAAACTAATATATAAAGCTGAATTTGTCGCCATGCATGTGGCAAAACTAATCCTGAACAAAAAATTCTAGTTTCAGGTGTAATTTGGAAAAACTGAAAGATAGCAACACTATACAGAGAAGGTAGCCAGATTAGGAAATGGTGATTGGACAAGGTAAAAGGCTTATATTTGTATAGCAAGAAAACATGATGCTGAAATTAAATAAAATAAAAAATCTGCAAGGGAGACCATGGGATTAAACACAAAAAAAGAGGAGAAACGATCTCCATGACATAACCCCATCAGTTAACTCAGTTAAGAGACAAAAAAGATGAAACTCCACCAGCTAAAGAAGTCAAAACAAAAAAGAACCAAACCAGAAGCAAGTCTAGGCAAAGGTACTTCATTTCATAGAATAATTATGGAAATCATGTGCACATGTCCATGCCTATGTATGACATGAAACAGGAAGAACTGAAACCTAATAAAAGATGAAACCCCTCCATATCACCATCGTATTCCCATGATTCTGTTTATGCCACCTAGGTTAATACACATCAAGGCAACAACTCCACTATCCCCCATCCCCATCCCCACCCCCACCCCCACCCCCACCCCCACCCCCACCCCTCAAACCAAACATAATTATACTTTCTGCATGCTACACTTGGCGGCTGTTCACCACATAGAAAAAGAATAGCATAAAGGTAAGGTGGTAACCAATAACTGACCAGCAAACCCAGACAAAATGAAGAAAATACTTTTAGTGGTAATATAGCAGTCATTGCACATCAGTAGTGCCTTCTCATATTGTCACATTACTTTTGTCAAGCAGCAGAAAAGAAAAAGGGTTCACTGGTCCACACATAATATAGTTAAAAAAGATTCTTCGAGGATACAAAAATAAGAAAGGAAAAAAGGAGAAAAAGATATAATTGTATCCAGTATGGCAGTATCAATGCTCAAATCCTCTTTTCATCAACTTGTAGAGAGTACAAGAATAGGATACCTCAAAGTCACCCATGGTTAAGCTGAGGTTCTCCAATTTTTCATCAGAAAATGGTTGTCTGTAACAATTTTTGAGGTCATCTTTGAACTGAACCCCGACCATCTGTTCTTTGTTATGAGAAGAAATTCTCCCATCCATGGTTCTATTTACAGCATGGATGCCTGCCTGTTTTGCTAGTGCTACCAAATCTCCTGCTACAAATCCCAGAGTCCACCTTGCTACTTTTGCATGATCAAAACCAACTTCAATCTTCAGATTGCTTGTTAGAGCTAATAGTATGTCGCGTCGTGCATCTTCATCTGGAGAATGTATAAGAATTTCACGATCAAACCACTGCCTGAAGGCAGGGTCAAGAGCATCAATTTTATTGGTAGCTCCAATCACCAGAACATGGCTCGCTCTAGTGTTAGAACTTTCAGAATCAGCACCATGAATTACAGGTTTGACGAGTCTGCATGCTTCATCGATGCAAGCCAACAACTGATTGGCTACATGCGGCTCTATTTCATCAATGAACACAACAGATGGTGTTCTCATGAAAGCTGTGGAGAATAATTCTTGAGTATTTTCTTTTGGTGCACCTGAACATGGTTCAGACAAGTCAAACAGGAAGGGAAAAGGAAACTACGTGTAAATTCCTGAGGACTAATTATATTAAACATATATGCAAATCTAGAGTTTACGCTACGGGCAACTATGAAAGCTTAAAGATATAGATAAATGGATAACTTAGAAGTAAGCCGAAGATGAATAATAGAAGCTCTATTTGGTAATACTGAACAGCAATGTATAAGGGAGTAAAACAAAGCTGTTTTTGGAGCATAGGACTCTAGCATAATCTACATAATTTGAGATTTGGAATCAGGTAGCCCAATCACATACAGAAAAGGTCAAGGTAGCACATAATCCACATGTTCATATATGCCAACTTTCACCCAAACAAGACTCGGCGCTACTCTCACGTACAAAACAAGCACATCACACTCGAGTCTTACGATGCAATCCCTCTAAATAAACAGCATACAATACACACCATCATTTCAACAAATGCTCAATTAAGTTGTACGATGCAATCTCTCCAACCAAACTGCAGTCGATCGCATAATTTGCACAATCAAGTCATACAATGCACTCACTCTCTCTAGATAAACCGCATTCAATGGCCATAGGCATTGCAACAAACACATTACACAATCTGCACGATTAAGTCAGCACAATGCAGAAACCTTTACATGAGATGGAATACCTGAAACTCCAGACAACAAAGCAGCAGCAGAGATTTCAGAAAATGGCACTCCAGCCTCATTGGCAATGGCTCGGGCCAATGTGGTTTTCCCACAGCCCGGTGGCCCGTGCAATAGAATTCGGGCCGTAGGCTCGACTCCAAAGTGGCGACATAGCTTCAACTGATTCAGTGGCAGGATCACCTCCCTATTCAACATGTCAATCAATCTAACGTCTCTGTCCATCCCATGTAAATCACTAAGCAATGGCCGATTATTCCCACTCCCATCCCTCCACCCACCGTGGCCATTCTTTTCCATCTCTCTCCTCCCATCACCTAATTCATCAACCACTGCTAAATCCCTAGTTACAATGGGCAGACTATTCACATTCACATTCACATTCTTCCTCACGGCGTCGCCGTTCTCCTTCATTCCTTTAGAACCCGACGCATTAGCAGAGCAGGCTGAGCTCATTACCTCATTTTCCCCACTCGCATTTCCAGTCTCGTCTACTTTTCGCCGTTTCGCTGTGACAGGTGTATCCTCGTCATCGGCGTCTTCTCTCCTGATTTTGGCGACGCGTTCGGCTAGGAGCTTGCGGTTGCGGCGCGAGTAGGATTGCGGGAAGGTGGAGAGGAGGAGTACCACCAGTTGCTCGTCGGTGAGGTTGGTTTTGACGCCGGCGGCGGACTCGATGTGGCCGCGCAGAACTTCTTCGTCGCAGGTACGGAGAGTCACGGCGCTGCCGCTCTTTTCTCCTACCATCGTCGCGCGTTGCCGGAAAAACGGGATTTCAAGTGACCGGTGCGGATTTA
>CM038117.1:33949312-34201812 GCA_001642375.2 Mentha longifolia | reverse complement strand
AGTAACACACAAAAGCATATATACTCCTCCTACTTCAGTAACACACACACCATTTATACTTATCAAAATCTGAAACACTAGAGAGTGAGATAGAAAGGAAGCTGCAGTAGAAAAGGAGAAGAACAGGAGCAGAGCTCCAACCATTTTCACTACAAAAAGCCCCAACACTACCACTCCCTTAAGGTATACATTCAGATACCACCTCTTTTAAGTTTGTTCCATCAATAGATTTATAAACCAAGTAGTTCACTCCAAGATTTGACAAACAAAGCATGTTGTTCTTATTCAAGTTTTAAACCACACCTAGCATGTACACAATTTTCTCCAAAGCAATTCTACTCCAGTTTAAGTTGCTTCAGTTTAGTGAGCATACTCATTTTATATAGGAGTACTAAGAATAAAAGCTGAAACAGAAAATATGCTAGTGCAATAAATCGATTGCTTTAGATTACAGAACTTCAAGCATACGTAAGTTCTTGAACCAAGCATCGAAAACACTCAGCATGTTTCCAAACCATAATCTTGAACACACAAGCTAAGTATTAAACATGCTCTTGAACAAGAGTATTTCTTAAGCATTAATCCACAGCCGAAATCTTTTTCAAAAACAAAGCAAGAACTGAAAGTATAATATACTCTACTCCACTAACCAGTAACTTACAGAACATGTATTAAATTCTGGAAATTTCTAAAGGTACGAATCAACAAGCTTTAACCAAAATCTAGATTAAAGCTTAAGCACACAAACACACACATACATACCTACTGTTGAAAATTTGATAAACTAGAGTAAAACAACTAAAACGAGAGGTAGAGTAAGAGAGGAGCAGAATTCGAACCTCCGTCGAGGCTCGAAACCCCGACGGCAGAGGAGGTCAGCAGCAGCGGCGAACTGCTACGAGCAACGTCGGCGCCTCCGTCGTGTTAGTATTCGAAACCTGCGAAAAGGGAGAAAATGAATCAGCAACTTCAATAAATATATAAAAAAAAAAAAGAAGAAGAAAAGAGAGAAGAAGATAGGCGGCAGAGGCAGGAACCGCCACCGGCGGCGCTGCCATCAACTCAACGGCGTCCCCGCCGTTGCCGGGATGAGCAATTGAGGGAGAAAAATGGGGCTATGTCTCCTCAACCGTAGATTTTAATTTCAGGGTCGAAGCCCTAGAGAGAGAGAGAGACGAGAGAGAGAGTGTGTCGCCCAAATGAGAGAAAGAAAGGGGTTTGGGGGTGTTTTTGTCTCAGCGGGTCGGGTCTCGGATCGGACCGGGTCGAGGATGGTCTTCTAGCCGGGTTTTGGTCTGGGCTGAAAGTAGTTGGGCCGGATTTAGTGATGCATGAGCCGTGACCCAATTGTCAAATTATTAGCCCGATTCCCGATTAATTACGAATCGACACGCCATCAAATAAATCGTATTCCACTCTCGATTAAATTCCGATAATTCATAAATGAATTACTTCGCAATTAATAAATTAGAGATTAATAATTCTCGAGTGAATTATTTTTTACGAGTTTAAGAAATTAGCTTATAGAATTAGTTATTTAATCAAGCAGTTAATAATCAAGATTTATTGATTAAGCTAATCAATCATGCAAGTAGAATTAATTATTGGGAAGCCTCTCAACTTTTTAATCCCAAGTTAATAAATCAATTAATTGATTTATTAAGGAAACAGTCGAATAAACCGTACGTATAATGGGAGTTATAACTCGAGCTTAGCAGTGAAAACAACACTTAAAATTAAGAATTTCCTTAAGCTTCGATTAATTATGTGGATTAAGATACCACTAATTAGCTAGCTTACACCTATATAGAGATTAATAATAATATAGAGATTAATAATTCTTAATGAATTATTTAATTAAAGATTAACTTATAGAAATAAGTTTATTAAGCTAAGTTATTAATCAAGAATAAATTGATTAAGGTAATCAATTGAGCGATTAAGATTAATTAATTGGGAAGTCCCCAATTAATTGAAGTATTGGTTAGCCGTAACCAATCAAGGTTTTATTCTCGCATAATCCGTTCCCTTAACGGAATAGAACTTAGATAACAGTAATTGTGTTACTGGAATTAAGATCAAATAAACATGAGATTAGAATTTATTTCGATAAGTTTATATCGATAAGCGAGAATCTTATTTCAATCTCCAATCGAAGGTCAAGCGAAGAAGGAGCAGTAACCAAGGTGACGTAGAGTTCCTTAGCAGAAGAAGAGCAGACGAGGTGGGCTTTCTTTTAAAACAAAGCATGTTTTATTAGTTGATATAGCTCTTTTAAAGATTGTCATGCCATAAAATGTTTTATTTTTGTATGATGCCTATCTGTTATTGGCTATGCCAATTTTATAAGAATCGAATTCGGGTCCTTGTATGGCGAACTACTATACTTGGACTAGTGTACACAAGTGGTCGACTCGCTTAGTGTGGCGATCGATCAGGTGACGAGTGAGGTGGCCACCTCCTCGGGCACCACAGATCAGATATGGTAGATTACAACAGAAATTTGACTGCAGTCACTTTTGAGAACTAAGAGATTTTAGTGAACATAGACTTTTAAGCAAAACTCTATGTTTCACTCAGTATATGGATGACAATAAAATCAGTTTTGGGCAAACTGTTCACTGAGTACAATTTGTACTTAGCCCTGTACATTGTTTTTAATGTGCAGGTTGAGCAGGTTGAAGCGGAGTGACCGGCGGAGCTTTTGTCAATTTAGTGAAGATTAGCTGTTGAAAACTCTTGGTAATACATGTCTTCATACATGTATTCACAACCATATTTCCGCTGCGTACTCTCTGATAGTCTCTAGTTTATTTCAATTTGGCTGTATCTTAAGTCAGAATCATGACAAGCATTGCCCTACCCTTTCAGTCATGAGTATCAGTTTATCTAGTAATAAAGTTGCCCTGAGAGTCATTTCCAGAGATGTTCTTCATTTATCTGTTATTTCACATTCATATTTTATAGTTACGAATTTACCAAGCTTAGCTATCAATTAGCTAAGGGCGGTCGTGACAGCTCCGGAAGCTACATATAGTAAGTTCAGTTCATTTATTACTTATATTCAGTTACATTTATGTCAATTGTTAATTATTAATTACATAAATAATATATATTAATCTACATAATTTATCAGTTTATTAATTACGTCTCATTATATATATTTATATCAATAAAAAAATGATAAATATTGTATAATAGCAATTTCATAGACGTATATTTATATTTAGTTTGATTTAGATTATACACTATTTATTTTGACTATTTCTTTTTAATATAAATAATAAATTATACTTAGGTTATTCAGAATTAATTACTATCATATGTATTATTATATTTATTTTAAATCTTACTTTTTAATATAAATAAGGATAAAGACAATATAAAATTGCAAATTTTTATCAAATCATATATAAATCGGTGCTCTGATCATGCTCCTTACTTGATGTTGTCCTTATCCTTATCGTAATCAACATACTTATACTTAATTTTAGCCCGTAAAATTACTTGGGCCCAGATTAAATTCACTGTTACACTTGCATATACTATCCTGCCTCTACCCCGTCATAAGTCGTGATAAGTATTGTTTAATTTTAATTATAATTTTTTATTTTTAATTTTAATTATCAATTTTTTATTTTCAATTTTAATTTTAATTTTTTTATTTTCAATTTTAATTATCAATTTTTATTTTCAATTTTAATTATCAATTTTTTATATTTCTTATCCAAACTTATCTATGTTTGTACCAAACACACAATATATTTCTTATCCCAACTTATCATACTTTTTTTTATCGCAACTTATCACACATTTGCTTATCTGTCATTTTTTCGGTATTGCTACCAAATGGGCCCTAAGTATAATATTTATATTAAAAAAACAGAGTGAAAAAAAAAATTGTATAGTCTAAATCAAAATAAATAATACGAATTACAAAAAACTGCGAGTATATAAGTGTGTATAAAATTATATGTACACTACTGCTATATATTGTTTATCATATTTTTATTGACACATAAATGTATATAATCGAACGTAATTAATAAACTAAAAGATTATATAGATTAATATTATATTATTTATATAATTAGTAATTGACATAAATGTATATAAATGCATAAATTTAATGAACTGAACTTTCTATATGTAGGCTCCTGTAATAATTAATGTTAGTAATTAATGAACTGACTTACCATAAATTGACTTCCATAACTACTATTAGTTAGTATATAGATTACTCACTTCCCTCTATAAGAAGGCAAGGTACTAATCCCCCATTAACATTCCACTCAAATTAACAAGCATGAAAATGGAAACAAGCTTTAGCTTCGAGTTTTCAACGTTCCTAGCATTATCATGTTTAATTTCCCTAATCTACTTCAAACTCAAATCCATCAAGAGAATTATATCGGCGGAGGCGCCGCCGCTTCCGCCGGGGCCCACCGCCTTCCCTTTCGTTGGCAGCCTCCCGCAGAATGCTGACAAACAAGCTTACATTCCGATGGATACACAAACTCATGCAAGAATTCGACACCGAAATCGCATGCATCCGCCTCGGCGGCATCCACGTCGTCGCCTTCACTTCTCCGGAACTTTCTAGAGAGTTCTTGAAGAAGCACGACACCGTCTTCACCTCACGGCCCGACTGCATCTCGGGCCGGATAATCAGTGATGGCTACTTGACGCCGATCTCACGTAGATATACTCCCCCTAATATCTAAAATTAGCTTAAAACTTTGCAAAAAAAGTCTTGTAGTGGATTTAATTCAAGGACCATAAGTGCATTAAACACAAATTAGTCTATTAATTAGAAAGCCGAAATAAATTAACATGTAGCTATGGATAATATCATTACTCACTTCCCTCTATATGAAGGCAAGGTACTAATCTCCCATTAAAAGTCAACTCAAATTACCCACCATGAAAATGGAAACAAGCTTTAGCTTTGAGTTTTCAACGTTCCTAGCAATATCATGTTTAATTTCCCTAATCTTCTTTATACTAAAATCCATCAAGAGAATATCGGCGGCGGCGCCGCTTCCGCCAGGGCCCGCCGCCTTCCCTTTCGTCGGCAGCCTCCCGCAGATGCTTTCAAACAAGCCCACATTCCGAAGGGTACACAAACTCATGCAAGAAATCGACACCGAGATCGCATGCATCCGCCTCGGCGGTGTCCACGTCATCGCCGTCACTTCTACGGAACTTTCGAGAGATTTCCTGAAGAGGCACGATGCTGTCTTCGCCTCCTGGCCCCGCTGCGTGTCGGCCCGGATCATGAGCGATGGGTATTTGACGCTAGCCCTCTCTCCTGCCGGCGATCAATGGACGAAAATGAGGAGAGTCATGGTGTCGGAGATTCTCTCGACGCGCATGCATGGGAATCTCCATGCAAAGAGGAGCGAGGAAGCTGATCATCTATTGCGATACGTGTACAATCAGTGCAAGAATCCGTGCGAAAATGGAGGTGTGAACGTGAGAGATGCAACAAGGCATTATTGTGGGAATGTGATAAGGAAGATGGTGTTTGGAGAGAGGTTTTTCGGGCCGGGAACGGCGGACGGGGGCCCGGGAATCGATGAGAAGGAACACGTGGATGCATTGTTCACGATTCTTTCGTATGTCTATGGATTCGCCATTGCTGATTTTATGCCGTGGTTGGAGGTTTTGGATTTGGATGGGCATAAAAAGATTATGACAAATGCTGTCAAGAATGTAAGGAAGTATCAAGATCCAAGAATCGATGAGAGAGTAAAGATATGGGAGCTAGGGTTTAAGAGAGAAGAAGATGATATTCTTGATCTCTTGATTAACCTAGGAAACTCAGAAAATAAGCCCTTGTTGTCGGTTGATAATCCATCGAATTTAGTCGAGTGGGCTCTTGCGGAGATGATGAATCAACCACACCTTCTTGCTAAGGCATGCCTAGAATTGGATCGAGTTGTTGGCAAGAACAGACTTGTCCAAGAATCGGATTTGCCTCAATTGAACTACATCAAGGCTTGCTCAAAAGAGTCGTTAAGGTTGCATCGACTCCCACCTTTCAATATCCCTCACGTCTCGAGCAAAAATACAGTTGTGGGCGGCTACTCCATCCCGAAGGGGGAGCTATCTAGTGTTAAGTCAGTTGGGCCTAGGGCGGAACCCTAGGGTTTGGGACGATCCTCTCAGGTTCTGACCCGAACGGCGCCACTTTTCAGACGAAGAGTCGGAGGTCGAGATCGTGGATCCCGAGTTGAACATGATATCGTTTAGTACCGGAAGGCGAGGATGCCCAGCAATTGTGCTTGGTTCTACTATGACCACAATGCTTCTGGCTAGACTTGTTCAAGGTTTTTGCTGGGGACCGCCACTTGGTTGCTCATGCTACACCTAGGCTGGAATCACAAATTTATTTCCGACTTCTTGAAAAATAGTTATATATATCTAATACTCCCTCGTTTCATTTCATTTTATTCACCTAGGATTATTTATGATCAATACTTTTATTTATTTTATTATTGGATAGTGGATTTTGTGTATGTGGATTAGATCGGATTGGACCTATTGGTTCTAAATAAAAAAGAAACACATTTTTTTTTGGCTTTTCACAAAGATTATGGATATTGCATGGAAAAGTAGATTATGTACGTACATTACTTTTACAATATTATTTTATGAATTAGGTGCATAGAAGCTTATCTACAATGAAGACGAAAAGATAGCTTTGGCTTGACAAATCTAACCAATTTTTAATTCATCTGGTTACTAGGTAACTTGTTCATAATATTATACCTTGTAAAAATCAGGTTAGAGATCAAACAAAAAATGGAGTTCTTGTAAAAAAAAAAAAAACATTATAATTGATGCATTATAATGTGTGATTTAGGTCCAGATTAACTGATGCATTATAATTGTGAAGAGAATGCATTATGATAATTGATATATTATAGTTGCACATAAGATGCTTAATTTTTTAACTTTTTTTTTTTTCCCCCAAAAAACTTACATTTTACAAAAATTTCACACCACTAAATATCTGATAACCTTGCTTGATTTTATTCAAGATGAGACGGTGGCCACAAGTGATTACGTGTGGCTTTAAATCTATTATGGCATACTTCCATTAAGTTTTAATGAAACACACTATACATGCATATAGTATGAGTGAGAAAAAAAATAAGTTGTCTTTTTCCACAACTTTACCCTTATAAAGAAACAAGGGCAAAACCCAACTTCAAACATCCTCTCAAACGTACGAATCAAAAATCTTTTCAACCATAAAAAAACAGCCATGAAATTCAAAACAAGCCCCACCACCATCGAACTATTAGTAGCCATGCTATTTTTCTTTATCCTCTACAAACTCAAACCTATCAAGAAGAGAACGGCGGCGGCGCCGCCTCTTCCGCCCGGGCCCACCGCCTTCCCCTTCGTTGGCAGCCTCCCGCAGATGCTGATGAGCAAGCCCACGTTCCGATGGATACACAATCTCATGCAAGAACTCAACACGGAGATCGCATGCATCCGTCTCGGCGGCGTCCACGTCATCGTCGTCGCTTCCCCGGAGCTCTCAAGAGAGTTCCTGGGGAAGCACGACGCCGTCTTTGCCTCCCGGCCCGACTGCCTCTCGGCCCGGATCACGAGCGACGGCTATCTCACGCTGGCCCTCTCACCCTCCGGCGACCAGTGGAAGAAGATGAGGAGGGTTATGACGTCGGAGATTCTCTCGAAGCGCGTGCATGAGAATCTCCATGCAAAGAGGAGAGAGGAAGCCGACCATCTCTTGCGATACGTGTACAACCGGAGCAAGTATCCGTACAACAGTGGAGTCGTGAACGTGAGGGATGCAACGAGGCATTATTGTGGGAATGTGATAAGGAAGATGGTTTTTGGAAAGAGGTTTTTCGGGCCGGGAATGGCGGACGGGGGCCCGGGAATCGAGGAGAAGGAACACGTGGATGCGTTGTTCACAATTCTTTCGCATCTGTACGGATTCGCCATTGCTGATTTTGTACCTTGGTTGGAGGTTTTGGATTTGGATGGGCACAAAAAGATTATAACAAATGCGATTAAGAATGTAAGGAAGTATCAAGATCCAATAATCGATGAGAGAGTGAAGATGTGGGAGCTAAGGTTTAAGAGTAAAGAAGATGATATTCTTGATCTTTTAATCAATCTCAAGAACTCTAAAAATAAGCCCCTCTTGTCGGTTCGAGAGATCAAAGCACAAATTGTTGTAAGTATGAAGTATTTAATTTTCTAGCTACTTTAATTTGTTGTGTGTAATGTCCTAAAACTATAAGTTAATCATGGAATGGTATTTATTTTATAGGAAATAATGATCGAGACGGTTGATAATCCATCGAATGCAGTCGAGTGGGCCATGGCGGAGATGATCAATCAACCAGACATTCTCACCAAGGCATGTGAAGAACTAGACCGAGTCGTAGGAAAGGACAGACTCGTCCAGGAATCAGATCTGCCTCAACTGAACTATATCAAGGCTTGTGTGAAAGAGTCATTCAGGCTACATCCACTGGCATCTTTTAACGTCCCTCACGTCTCGAGCAAAGACAATGTTGTGGGTGGCTACTTGATCCCAAAGGGGAGCCACGTGATGCTCAGTCGCCCGGGCCTAGGGCGGAACCCTAGGGTTTGGGATGAGCCTCTCAAGTTCAGGCCCGGGCGACACTTTTTTGATGAGGAGGCAGAAATCGGGCTCGTGGATCGTGAGTTGCACATGTTGTCGTTTAGTACCGGAAGACGAGGATGCCCGGGAACTGTCCTCGGCTCTACCATAACCACGATGCTTCTGGCTAGGCTCGTTCAGGGTTTTAAGTGGGGACCACCGCTTGGTACGGATAGCGTTGACTTGGCTGAGTCGGGACATGACTTGGCATTGTCAAAGCCCTTGACTGCTCATGCTATGCCTCGATTGGACTCACAAATTTATCTTTCACTTATGTAAATCTAGTAGTATTATACATGTGTGCACGTACTACGTTGTATGTCATTGATATATATGTATTGTATGAATAATTTAGTTTGGCCGGTTTCCTCATTTGGTCGTATTATAAATTTGTTTCCTAGCTAAAATAGAAATTATAACAATCAACACACATATAAAAAAGATTCTCAATATTTTTGTTTAGCTAAAATAGAAATTATAACAATCAATACACATAGAAAAAAAGATACTCAAGATTTTTTTTAAACTACATTATGTCGTTGCCTAAAATAATTGAAATTGAAATTTAGCCTAAAGCAGTAGTATTACATTGAAATTGAATCCTTCGCTGTTTTGAACTCAAAAAACTGAAGAATCAGCACTTACTTTCTGCATAAAGATTTCATATGTTCGTTGCAAAATATGAACCTATGAAATTGACGTAAAAAGAAAAGGGTCACACTTCAGTCAGCCGGAGGCACCATGCGGCCGGGCTAAAACAATGACACTTTTATTCATATAGATTGACACTTTTCTGTATAAAGATTGACTCTTTTAAAAATTGTCATTTTATTCGTAAAATAATTATGTTAAAGATTGACACTTTTATTCATATAGATTGACACTTTTCTGTATAAAGATTGACACTTTGGGCCCGGCCGCACGGTGCCTCCGGCTGACACAAGTTTTTATTCGCCAATATGAGAAGTGGGGCCAGCTTGAATAATATTGGGCTTTTCTAACCGAGTGGGCCTGAGTTATAAATGAAGGCCCGAAATCTGAACCCATCGGGCCAATACAAGAAAGTCGGATTTATTTGGGCCGACACTAAGTTATTTGGGCGTCGATGTAATATTTTATCATATGCGATAGCTCCTCTCCATGCATACGTACAAATGATTTCTCAAATACATTTGAAATATTTTTTTCCATGCAATACGTACAACTTACATCATATGTAATTAAATAACTATTGTCCAATAAGTCGTAGATAAATTCTTGGTATGCCTTCATAAAAGATTTCTGGTTGATTGATCATCTCTTCAAGGGCCCACTCAACTGCATTCGATGGATTTTTACCACTTGCTTCAAGCATTATTTCCTACAAATTAATAACATTATTATTGACTCCAAGATCAAATTGCACTTGACAGCAAAAACTAAAGACTTACTAGAATTTGTGCTTTGATCTCTCGAACTGACAACGAGGACTTACTTTCTGAGTTCTTTAAAAAAAATTATAACTTCAAATTTTTTGGGTGAATCAAATTTTGTGAATTAAAATATACTTTCACAATTCAATTTTGAAGCGTAAATACTTGTAGTATTAATTAATGGGTTAATCCAAGCCCACTGGGCCAGTCTGAGAAGTGTGGCCAGCTCAAATATCTATCGAGCCACTATTCGGCCCAATAATACACCACATACAAATGTAATGGTGTTTTATTTTCTTCATCATTTATTTTAATATCCACAACATGTATAATTGTTGATGTGATAGCTCCTCTCATATGATAACACATACTAATAAACATGCATCCAAGTAGTACATATATATCACAACTAAGTGTAGCTAGTGGGTAAGATGTTTTCCGTCCAACCAAAATGTCAGGGTTTCGAGTCACCTTGAGGGGAAAATAGAGAACCATTATTGATCCTCCTTTATAAATAAATAAAAAAGTCAGACATAAGAAAATAATATATATATATATATATATATATATATATATATATATATATGAATGTATATATTGATTCTTCGGCTCTCTAATTGACTTTTTGCAAGTATATTTTTTTTTTTATGGTCGTGGAATTAAATCCGTTAAATTCACGCTAGATTTTCATCTTCGTTTTTCAAATTAAAGTGTTGAAGTAATTAATACTATGAAATATCAGATGGTGTGTATATGTGTGTGAATAGGGCTGTCAAACGGGAATCCGGTATTCCGGGATTCCCGGTACCGAACCGGAACCGGTACAGGATAACTTGATTCCGGTCCGGTAACTGGTTCCAACCTCAAGCAAAATTCCGATACTCGGGTAACCGGTACCGAACCGGGTACCGGTTAATATTTAACTTTTTAATATATTTTTATAAATAAATTATATATTATATTAATATTAACAATTACTAAAAATTTTAAATACCCTAAATCATTAATTATATATTATTATTTTTATAAATAAATTATATATTATTATTTTTTATGTTTAATCATTGTTTAATTTGCTTTAGACTTTAAAAAAATAGAAAAAAATACATTTTGATTTTTTATAATAATTTTCCGGTATCTTAACCGGTAATCCGGTATAACCGGTACCGGAACCGGGAACCGGCTAGCTTATCCGGTTCCGGTACGGGTTCCTAAAAAACATGAATAACCGGTTCCGAGTACCCGGATTTCCGATTCCGGTTAACCAGAACCGGACCGATAGTCAGCCCTATGTGTGAATTAGTAATTTAAGTAGTATTTTCTTACTCTCAATTAAAACAGAAGTTTACTTTTCTAAATTTTGACATAGTGAGAATATAATAAAAATTATCTTTCAAGATAATAAGTTCATATTTAAAAAGATGAACTAAGCCTTGCGTGAGGTAATACTTCTTTAACATATACACATTTTACGGTGTAATAATAGAAGATACAACATAAAATTGCCATAGAATATCTGAATCGGCATATCGTACTAGAATCTCTCTAACAATAATTTTATATGATAACTATATTATTTTATTTATCTTGTTCATTTTATTTCGGAAACATAATTTTTAATGATCTCTTCTCCTCGTAGAAATCGAAGACAAGAGGCTTATCCCACATGACGAGGATGTCGTCGAGTTTTGGATGGGGAGGTTTGTTAGACCTCTAAATCGGTAGATGCAGCAGTGCGCCTAGCCACGAACTACTATATCCAATTTTAAGGTGCCCATTGGCCAATATATTTTTGCCAATAGGACTAGCCCGTTTTGCTAGTGCTACCAAATCTCCTGCTACAAATCCCAGAGTCCACCTTGCTACTTTTGCATGATCGAAACCAACTTCAATCTTCAGATTGCTTGTTAGAGCTAATAGTATGTCGCTTCGTGCATCTTCATCTGGAGAATGTATAAGAATATCACGATCAAACCACTGCCTGAAGGCAGGGTCAAGAGCATCAATTTTATTGGTAGCTCCAATCACCAGAACATGGCTCGCTCTAGTGTTAGAACTTTCAGAATCAGCACCATGAGTTACAGGTTTGACGAGTCTGCATGCTTCATCGATGCAAGCCAACAACTGATTGGCTACATGCGGCTCTATTTCATCAATGAACACAACAGATGGTGTTCTCATGAAAGCTGTGGAGAATAATTCTTGAGTATTTTCTTTTGGTGCACCTGAACATGGTTCAGACAAGTCAAACAGGAAGGGAAAAGGAAACTATGTGTAAATTCCTGAGGACTAATTATATTAAACATATATGCAAATCTAGAGTTTACGCTACGGGCAACTATGAAAGCTTAAAGATATAGATAAATGGATAACTTAGAAGTAAGCCGAAGATGAATAATAGAAGCTCTATTTGGTAATACTGAACAGCAATGTATAAGGGAGTAAAACAAAGCTGTTTTTGGAGCATAGGACTCTAGCATAATCTACATAATTTGAGATTTGGAATCAGGTAGCCCAATCACATACAGAAAAGGTCAAGGTAGCACATAATCCACATGTTCATATATGCCAACTTTCACCCAAACAAGACTCGGCGCTACTCTCACGTACAAAACAAGCACATCACACTCGAGTCTTACGATGCAATCCCTCTAAATAAACAACATACAATACACACCATCATTTCAACAAATGCTCAATTAAGTTGTACGATGCAATCTCTCCAACCAAACTGCAGTCGATCGCATAATTTGCACAATCAAGTCATACAATGCACTCACTCTCTCTAGATAAACTGCATTCAATGGCCATAGGCATTGCAACAAACACATTACACAATCTGCACAATTAAGTCAGCACAATGCAGAAACCTTTACATGAGATGGAATACCTAAACTCCAGACAACAAAGCAGCAGCAGAGATTTCAGAAAATGGCACTCCAGCCTCATTGGCAATGGCTCGGGCCAATGTGGTTTTCCCACAGCCCGGTGGCCCGTGCAATAGAATTCGGGCCGTAGGCTCGACTCCAAAGTGGCGACATAGCTTCAACTGATTCAGTGGCAGGATCACCTCCCTATTCAACATGTCAATCAATCTAACGTCTCTGTCCATCCCATGTAAATCACTAAGCAATGGCCGATTATTCCCACTCCCATCCCTCCACCCACCGTGGCCATTCTTTTCCATCTCTCTCCTGCCATCACCTAATTCATCAACCACTGCTAAATCCCTAGTTACAATGGGCAGACTATTCACATTCACATTCACATTCTTCCTCACGGCGTCGCCGTTCTCCTTCATTCCTTTAGAACCCGACGCATTAGCAGAGAAGGCTGAGCTCATTACCTCATTTTCCCCACTCGCATTTCCAGCCTCGTCTACTTTTCGCCGTTTCGCTGTGACAGGTGTATCCTCGTCATCAGCGTCTTCTCTCCTGATTTTGGCGACGCGTTCGGCTAGGAGCTTGCGGTTGCGGCGCGAGTAGGATTGCGGGAAGGTGGAGAGGAGGAGTACCACCAGTTGCTCGTCGGTGAGGTTGGTTTTGACGCCGGCGGCGGACTCGATGTGGCCGCGCAGAACTTCTTCGTCGCAGGTACGGAGAGTCACGGCGCTGCCGCTCTTTTCTCCTACCATCGTCGCGCGTTGCCGGAAAAATGGGATTTCAGGTGACCGGTGCGGATTTATTGATTTAGGTCCGATATATTTTTGTAAAGATTAATTACAATTTTCGACGTTTAGCGGGTTAGGCACTCGTCGGTACTACACATAGTATAAATTAAATTAATATCTGCAAAATCAACACTTAAATAAAGGAAGATTTTCCTAATCAAATATATTTCCTTCCTTTTAATTCTAAACTCATGCAATATTTTCATCTCAATTTGAAATGACTACATGTGAATTTTATCTTTTATCATAACAAGATATATAAAAAAAATTGGAAACTACATTATTGGATAATATTTTCTACCATTTTTCTATCCATCCATTTCATTTCCATCAAAGTGAACACAACCTAAAATATAAACTTAAAATTTAATATTTTATTGTAGATTTGATTTTTTTTTTTTTATAAAGAGAATATCATATATCTCATCTATCTATAAGATGAATGTTTTTCTTTCCCAACATACTTATTATTTTCATAGTTGTGTGATGATACTATATTTAAGAAAAAATATTATTAATATGTCTTATAAAAATAAATATTGACTCTATATACTATATAATAGTAGCTCCGGAAGCTACATATAGTAAGTTCAGTTCATTTATTACTTATATTCAGTTACATTTATGTCAATTGTTAATTATTAATTACATAAATAATATATATTAATCTACATAATTTATCAGTTTATTAATTACGTCTCATTATATATATTTATATCAATAAAAAATGATAAATATTGTATAATAGCAATTTCATAGACGTATATTTATATTTAGTTTGATTTAGATTATACACTATTTATTTTGACTATTTCTTTTTAATATAAATAATAAATTATACTTAGGTTATTTAGAATTAATTACTATCATATGTATTATTATATTTATTTTAAATCTTACTTTTTAATATAAATAAGGATAAAGACAATATAAAATTGCAAATTTTTATCAAATCATATATAAATCGGTGCTCTGATCATGCTCCTTACTTGATGTTGTCCTTATCCTTATCGTAATCAACATACTTATACTTAATTTTAGCCCGTAAAATTACTTGGGCACAGATTAAATTCACTGTTACACTTGCATATACTATCCTGCCTCTACCCCGTCATAAGTCGTGATAAGTATTGTTTAATTTTAATTATAATTTTTTATTTTTAATTTTAATTATCAATTTTTTATTTTCAATTTTAATTTTAATTTTTTTATTTTCAATTTTAATTATCAATTTTTATTTTCAATTTTAATTATCAATTTTTTATATTTCTTATCCAAACTTATCTATGTTTGTACCAAACACAAAATATATTTCTTATCCTAACTTATCATACTTTTTTATCTCAGCTTATCACACATTTGCTTATCTGTCATTTTTTCGGTATTGCTACCAAATGGGCCCTAAGTATAATATTTATATTAAAAAAAAGATTGAAAAAAAAAATTGTATAGTCTAAATCAAAATAAATAATACGAATTACAAAAAACACGCCTATAAAACTGCGAGTATATAAGTGTGTATAAAATTATATGTACACTACTGCTATATATTGTTTATCATATTTTTATTGACACATAAATGTATATAATCGAACGTAATTAATAAACTAAAAGATTATATAGATTAATATTATATTATTTATATAATTAGTAATTGACATAAATGTATATAAATGCATAAATTTAATGAACTGAACTTTCTATATGTAGGCTCCTGTAATAATTAATGTTAGTAATTAATGAACTGACTTACCATAAATTGACTTCCATAACTACTATTAGTTAGTATATAGATTACTCACTTCCCTCTATAAGAAGGCAAGGTACTAATCCCCCATTAACATTCCACTCAAATTAACAAGCATGAAAATGGAAACAAGCTTTAGCTTCGAGTTTTCAACGTTCCTAGCATTATCATGTTTAATTTCCCTAATCTACTTCAAACTCAAATCCATCAAGAGAATTATATCGGCGGAGGCGCCGCCGCTTCCGCCGGGGCCCACCGCCTTCCCTTTCGTTGGCAGCCTCCCGCAGAATGCTGACAAACAAGCTTACATTCCGATGGATACACAAACTCATGCAAGAATTCGACACCGAAATCGCATGCATCCGCCTCGGCGGCATCCACGTCGTCGCCTTCACTTCTCCGGAACTTTCTAGAGAGTTCTTGAAGAAGCACGACACCGTCTTCGCCTCACGGCCCGACTGCATCTCGGGCCGGATAATCAGTGATGGCTACTTGACGCCGATCTCACGTAGATATACTCCCCCTAATATCTAAAATTAGCTTAAAACTTTGCAAAAAAAGTCTTGTAGTGGATTTAATTCAAGGACCATAAGTGCATTAAACACAAATTAGTCTATTAATTAGAAAGCCGAAATAAATTAACATGTAGCTATGGATAATATCATTACTCACTTCCCTCTATATGAAGGCAAGGTACTAATCTCCCATTAAAAGTCAACTCAAATTACCCACCATGAAAATGGAAACAAGCTTTAGCTTTGAGTTTTCAACGTTCCTAGCAATATCATGTTTAATTTCCCTAATCTTCTTTATACTAAAATCCATCAAGAGAATATCGGCGGCGGCGCCGCTTCCGCCAGGGCCCGCCGCCTTCCCTTTCGTCGGCAGCCTCCCGCAGATGCTTTCAAACAAGCCCACATTCCGAAGGGTACACAAACTCATGCAAGAAATCGACACCGAGATCGCATGCATCCGCCTCGGCGGTGTCCACGTCATCGCCGTCACTTCTACGGAACTTTCGAGAGATTTCCTGAAGAGGCACGATGCTGTCTTCGCCTCCTGGCCCCGCTGCGTGTCGGCCCGGATCATGAGCGATGGGTATTTGACGCTAGCCCTCTCTCCTGCCGGCGATCAATGGACGAAAATGAGGAGAGTCATGGTGTCGGAGATTCTCTCGACGCGCATGCATGGGAATCTCCATGCAAAGAGGAGCGAGGAAGCTGATCATCTATTGCGATACGTGTACAATCAGTGCAAGAATCCGTGCGAAAATGGAGGTGTGAACGTGAGAGATGCAACAAGGCATTATTGTGGGAATGTGATAAGGAAGATGGTGTTTGGAGAGAGGTTTTTCGGGCCGGGAACGGCGGACGGGGGCCCGGGAATCGATGAGAAGGAACACGTGGATGCATTGTTCACGATTCTTTCGTATGTCTATGGATTCGCCATTGCTGATTTTATGCCGTGGTTGGAGGTTTTGGATTTGGATGGGCATAAAAAGATTATGACAAATGCTGTCAAGAATGTAAGGAAGTATCAAGATCCAAGAATCGATGAGAGAGTAAAGATATGGGAGCTAGGGTTTAAGAGAGAAGAAGATGATATTCTTGATTAACCTAGGAAACTCAGAAAATAAGCCCTTGTTGTCGGTTGATAATCCATCGAATTTAGTCGAGTGGGCTCTTGCGGAGATGATGAATCAACCACACCTTCTTGCTAAGGCATGCCTAGAATTGGATCGAGTTGTTGGCAAGAACAGACTTGTCCAAGAATCGGATTTGCCTCAATTGAACTACATCAAGGCTTGCTCAAAAGAGTCGTTAAGGTTGCATCGACTCCCACCTTTCAATATCCCTCACGTCTCGAGCAAAAATACAGTTGTGGGCGGCTACTCCATCCCGAAGGGGGAGCTATCTAGTGTTAAGTCAGTTGGGCCTAGGGCGGAACCCTAGGGTTTGGGACGATCCTCTCAGGTTCTGACCCGAACGGCGCCACTTTTCAGACGAAGAGTCGGAGGTCGAGATCGTGGATCCCGAGTTGAACATGATATCGTTTAGTACCGGAAGGCGAGGATGCCCAGCAATTGTGCTTGGTTCTACTATGACCACAATGCTTCTGGCTAGACTTGTTCAAGGTTTTTGCTGGGGACCGCCACTTGGTTGCTCATGCTACACCTAGGCTGGAATCACAAATTTATTTCCGACTTCTTGAAAAATAGTTATATATATCTAATACTCCCTCGTTTCATTTCATTTTATTCACCTAGGATTATTTATGATCAATACTTTTATTTATTTTATTATTGGATAGTGGATTTTGTGTATGTGGATTAGATCGGATTGGACCTATTGGTTCTAAATAAAAAAGAAACACATTTTTTTTTGGCTTTTCACAAAGATTATGGATATTGCATGGAAAAGTAGATTATGTACGTACATTACTTTTACAATATTATTTTATGAATTAGGTGCATAGAAGCTTATCTACAATGAAGACGAAAAGATAGCTTTGGCTTGACAAATCTAACCAATTTTTAATTCATCTGGTTACTAGGTAACTTGTTCATAATATTATACCTTGTAAAAATCAGGTTAGAGATCAAACAAAAAATGGAGTTCTTGTAAAAAAAAAAAAAACATTATAATTGATGCATTATAATGTGTGATTTAGGTCCAGATTAACTGATGCATTATAATTGTGAAGAGAATGCATTATGATAATTGATATATTATAGTTGCACATAAGATGCTTAATTTTTTAACTTTTTTTTTTTCCCCCAAAAAACTTACATTTTACAAAAATTTCACACCACTAAATATCTGATAACCTTGCTTGATTTTATTCAAGATGAGACGGTGGCCACAAGTGATTACGTGTGGCTTTAAATCTATTATGGCATACTTCCATTAAGTTTTAATGAAACACACTATACATGCATATAGTATGAGTGAGAAAAAAAATAAGTTGTCTTTTTCCACAACTTTACCCTTATAAAGAAACAAGGGCAAAACCCAACTTCAAACATCCTCTCAAACGTACGAATCAAAAATCTTTTCAACCATAAAAAAACAGCCATGAAATTCAAAACAAGCCCCACCACCATCGAACTATTAGTAGCCATGCTATTTTTCTTTATCCTCTACAAACTCAAACCTATCAAGAAGAGAACGGCGGCGGCGCCGCCTCTTCCGCCCGGGCCCACCGCCTTCCCCTTCGTTGGCAGCCTCCCGCAGATGCTGATGAGCAAGCCCACGTTCCGATGGATACACAATCTCATGCAAGAACTCAACACGGAGATCGCATGCATCCGTCTCGGCGGCGTCCACGTCATCGTCGTCGCTTCCCCGGAGCTCTCAAGAGAGTTCCTGGGGAAGCACGACGCCGTCTTTGCCTCCCGGCCCGACTGCCTCTCGGCCCGGATCACGAGCGACGGCTATCTCACGCTGGCCCTCTCACCCTCCGGCGACCAGTGGAAGAAGATGAGGAGGGTTATGACGTCGGAGATTCTCTCGAAGCGCGTGCATGAGAATCTCCATGCAAAGAGGAGAGAGGAAGCCGACCATCTCTTGCGATACGTGTACAACCGGAGCAAGTATCCGTACAACAGTGGAGTCGTGAACGTGAGGGATGCAACGAGGCATTATTGTGGGAATGTGATAAGGAAGATGGTTTTTGGAAAGAGGTTTTTCGGGCCGGGAATGGCGGACGGGGGCCCGGGAATCGAGGAGAAGGAACACGTGGATGCGTTGTTCACGATTCTTTCGCATCTGTACGGATTCGCCATTGCTGATTTTGTACCTTGGTTGGAGGTTTTGGATTTGGATGGGCACAAAAAGATTATAACAAATGCGATTAAGAATGTAAGGAAGTATCAAGATCCAATAATCGATGAGAGAGTGAAGATGTGGGAGCTAAGGTTTAAGAGTAAAGAAGATGATATTCTTGATCTTTTAATCAATCTCAAGAACTCTAAAAATAAGCCCCTCTTGTCGGTTCGAGAGATCAAAGCACAAATTGTTGTAAGTATGAAGTATTTAATTTTCTAGCTACTTTAATTTGTTGTGTGTAATGTCCTAAAACTATAAGTTAATCATGGAATGGTATTTATTTTATAGGAAATAATGATCGAGACGGTTGATAATCCATCGAATGCAGTCGAGTGGGCCATGGCGGAGATGATCAATCAACCAGACATTCTCACCAAGGCATGTGAAGAACTAGACCGAGTCGTAGGAAAGGACAGACTCGTCCAGGAATCAGATCTGCCTCAACTGAACTATATCAAGGCTTGTGTGAAAGAGTCATTCAGGCTACATCCACTGGCATCTTTTAACGTCCCTCACGTCTCGAGCAAAGACAATGTTGTGGGTGGCTACTTGATCCCAAAGGGGAGCCACGTGATGCTCAGTCGCCCGGGCCTAGGGCGGAACCCTAGGGTTTGGGATGAGCCTCTCAAGTTCAGGCCCGGGCGACACTTTTTTGATGAGGAGGCAGAAATCGGGCTCGTGGATCGTGAGTTGCACATGTTGTCGTTTAGTACCGGAAGACGAGGATGCCCGGGAACTGTCCTCGGCTCTACCATAACCACGATGCTTCTGGCTAGGCTCGTTCAGGGTTTTAAGTGGGGACCACCGCTTGGTACGGATAGCGTTGACTTGGCTGAGTCGGGACATGACTTGGCATTGTCAAAGCCCTTGACTGCTCATGCTATGCCTCGATTGGACTCACAAATTTATCTTTCACTTATGAAAATGTAGTAGTATTATACATGTGTGCACGTACTACGTTGTATGTCATTGATATATATGTATTGTATGAATAATTTAGTTTGGCCGGTTTCCTCATTTGGTCGTATTATAAATTTGTTTCCTAGCTAAAATAGAAATTATAACAATCAACACACATATAAAAAAGATTCTCAATATTTTTGTTTAGCTAAAATAGAAATTATAACAATCAATACACATAGAAAAAAAGATACTCAAGATTTTTTTTAAACTACATTATGTCGTTGCCTAAAATAATTGAAATTGAAATTTAGCCTAAAGCAGTAGTATTACATTGAAATTGAATCCTTCGCTGTTTTGAACTCAAAAAACTGAAGAATCAGCACTTACTTTCTGCATAAAGATTTCATATGTTCGTTGCAAAATATGAACCTATGAAATTGACGTAAAAAGAAAAGGGTCACACTTCAGTCAGCCGGAGGCACCATGCGGCCGGGCTAAAACAATGACACTTTTATTCATATAGATTGACACTTTTCTGTATAAAGATTGACTCTTTTAAAAATTGTCATTTTATTCGTAAAATAATTATGTTAAAGATTGACACTTTTATTCATATAGATTGACACTTTTCTGTATAAAGATTGACACTTTGGGCCCGGCCGCACGGTGCCTCCGGCTGACACAAGTTTTTATTCGCCAATATGAGAAGTGGGGCCAGCTTGAATAATATTGGGCTTTTCTAACCGAGTGGGCCTGAGTTATAAATGAAGGCCCGAAATCTGAACCCATCGGGCCAATACAAGAAAGTCGGATTTATTTGGGCCGACACTAAGTTATTTGGGCGTCGATGTAATATTTTATCATATGCGATAGCTCCTCTCCATGCATACGTACAAATGATTTCTCAAATACATTTGAAATATTTTTTTCCATGCAATACGTACAACTTACATCATATGTAATTAAATAACTATTGTCCAATAAGTCGTAGATAAATTCTTGGTATGCCTTCATAAAAGATTTCTGGTTGATTGATCATCTCTTCAAGGGCCCACTCAACTGCATTCGATGGATTTTTACCACTTGCTTCAAGCATTATTTCCTACAAATTAATAACATTATTATTGACTCCAAGATCAAATTGCACTTGACAGCAAAAACTAAAGACTTACTAGAATTTGTGCTTTGATCTCTCGAACTGACAACGAGGACTTACTTTCTGAGTTCTTTAAAAAAAATTATAACTTCAAATTTTTTTGGGTGAATCAAATTTTGTGAATTAAAATATACTTTCACAATTCAATTTTGAAGCGTAAATACTTGTAGTATTAATTAATGGGTTAATCCAAGCCCACTGGGCCAGTCTGAGAAGTGTGGCCAGCTCAAATATCTATCGAGCCACTATTCGGCCCAATAATACACCACATACAAATGTAATGGTGTTTTATTTTCTTCATCATTTATTTTAATATCCACAACATGTATAATTGTTGATGTGATAGCTCCTCTCATATGATAACACATACTAATAAACATGCATCCAAGTAGTACATATATATCACAACTAAGTGTAGCTAGTGGGTAAGATGTTTTCCGTCCAACCAAAATGTCAGGGTTTCGAGTCACCTTGAGGGGAAAATAGAGAACCATTATTGATCCTCCTTTATAAATAAATAAAAAAGTCAGACATAAGAAAAATAATATATATATATATATATATATATATATGAATGTATATATTGATTCTTCGGCTCTCTAATTGACTTTTTGCAAGTATATTTTTTTTTTTATGGTCGTGGAATTAAATCCGTTAAATTCACGCTAGATTTTCATCTTCGTTTTTCAAATTAAAGTGTTGAAGTAATTAATACTATGAAATATCAGATGGTGTGTATATGTGTGTGAATAGGGCTGTCAAACGGGAATCCGGTATTCCGGGATTCCCGGTACCGAACCGGAACCGGTACAGGATAACTTGATTCCGGTCCGGTAACTGGTTCCAACCTCAAGCAAAATTCCGATACTCGGGTAACCGGTACCGAACCGGGTACCGGTTAATATTTAACTTTTTAATATATTTTTATAAATAAATTATATATTATATTAATATTAACAATTACTAAAAATTTTAAATACCCTAAATCATTAATTATATATTATTATTTTTATAAATAAATTATATATTATTATTTTTTATGTTTAATCATTGTTTAATTTGCTTTAGACTTTAAAAAAATAGAAAAAAATACATTTTGATTTTTTATAATAATTTTCCGGTATCTTAACCGGTAATCCGGTATAACCGGTACCGGAACCGGGAACCGGCTAGCTTATCCGGTTCCGGTACGGGTTCCTAAAAAACATGAATAACCGGTTCCGAGTACCCGGATTTCCGATTCCGGTTAACCAGAACCGGACCGATAGTCAGCCCTATGTGTGAATTAGTAATTTAAGTAGTATTTTCTTACTCTCAATTAAAACAGAAGTTTACTTTTCTAAATTTTGACATAGTGAGAATATAATAAAAATTATCTTTCAAGATAATAAGTTCATATTTAAAAAGATGAACTAAGCCTTGCGTGAGGTAATACTTCTTTAACATATACACATTTTACGGTGTAATAATAGAAGATACAACATAAAATTGCCATAGAATATCTGAATCGGCATATCGTACTAGAATCTCTCTAACAATAATTTTATATGATAACTATATTATTTTATTTATCTTGTTCATTTTATTTCGGAAACATAATTTTTAATGATCTCTTCTCCTCGTAGAAATCGAAGACAAGAGGCTTATCCCACATGACGAGGATGTCGTCGAGTTTTGGATGGGGAGGTTTGTTAGACCTCTAAATCGGTAGATGCAGCAGTGCGCCTAGCCACGAACTACTATATCCAATTTTAAGGTGCCCATTGGCCAATATATTTTTGCCAATAGGACTAGCCCGTTTTGCTAGTGCTACCAAATCTCCTGCTACAAATCCCAGAGTCCACCTTGCTACTTTTGCATGATCGAAACCAACTTCAATCTTCAGATTGCTTGTTAGAGCTAATAGTATGTCGCTTCGTGCATCTTCATCTGGAGAATGTATAAGAATATCACGATCAAACCACTGCCTGAAGGCAGGGTCAAGAGCATCAATTTTATTGGTAGCTCCAATCACCAGAACATGGCTCGCTCTAGTGTTAGAACTTTCAGAATCAGCACCATGAGTTACAGGTTTGACGAGTCTGCATGCTTCATCGATGCAAGCCAACAACTGATTGGCTACATGCGGCTCTATTTCATCAATGAACACAACAGATGGTGTTCTCATGAAAGCTGTGGAGAATAATTCTTGAGTATTTTCTTTTGGTGCACCTGAACATGGTTCAGACAAGTCAAACAGGAAGGGAAAAGGAAACTATGTGTAAATTCCTGAGGACTAATTATATTAAACATATATGCAAATCTAGAGTTTACGCTACGGGCAACTATGAAAGCTTAAAGATATAGATAAATGGATAACTTAGAAGTAAGCCGAAGATGAATAATAGAAGCTCTATTTGGTAATACTGAACAGCAATGTATAAGGGAGTAAAACAAAGCTGTTTTTGGAGCATAGGACTCTAGCATAATCTACATAATTTGAGATTTGGAATCAGGTAGCCCAATCACATACAGAAAAGGTCAAGGTAGCACATAATCCACATGTTCATATATGCCAACTTTCACCCAAACAAGACTCGGCGCTACTCTCACGTACAAAACAAGCACATCACACTCGAGTCTTACGATGCAATCCCTCTAAATAAACAACATACAATACACACCATCATTTCAACAAATGCTCAATTAAGTTGTACGATGCAATCTCTCCAACCAAACTGCAGTCGATCGCATAATTTGCACAATCAAGTCATACAATGCACTCACTCTCTCTAGATAAACTGCATTCAATGGCCATAGGCATTGCAACAAACACATTACACAATCTGCACGATTAAGTCAGCACAATGCAGAAACCTTTACATGAGATGGAATACCTGAAACTCCAGACAACAAAGCAGCAGCAGAGATTTCAGAAAATGGCACTCCAGCCTCATTGGCAATGGCTCGGGCCAATGTGGTTTTCCCACAGCCCGGTGGCCCGTGCAATAGAATTCGGGCCGTAGGCTCGACTCCAAAGTGGCGACATAGCTTCAACTGATTCAGTGGCAGGATCACCTCCCTATTCAACATGTCAATCAATCTAACGTCTCTGTCCATCCCATGTAAATCACTAAGCAATGGCCGATTATTCCCACTCCCATCCCTCCACCCACCGTGGCCATTCTTTTCCATCTCTCTCCTGCCATCACCTAATTCATCAACCACTGCTAAATCCCTAGTTACAATGGGCAGACTATTCACATTCACATTCACATTCTTCCTCACGGCGTCGCCGTTCTCCTTCATTCCTTTAGAACCCGACGCATTAGCAGAGAAGGCTGAGCTCATTACCTCATTTTCCCCACTCGCATTTCCAGCCTCGTCTACTTTTCGCCGTTTCGCTGTGACAGGTGTATCCTCGTCATCAGCGTCTTCTCTCCTGATTTTGGCGACGCGTTCGGCTAGGAGCTTGCGGTTGCGGCGCGAGTAGGATTGCGGGAAGGTGGAGAGGAGGAGTACCACCAGTTGCTCGTCGGTGAGGTTGGTTTTGACGCCGGCGGCGGACTCGATGTGGCCGCGCAGAACTTCTTCGTCGCAGGTACGGAGAGTCACGGCGCTGCCGCTCTTTTCTCCTACCATCGTCGCGCGTTGCCGGAAAAATGGGATTTCAGGTGACCGGTGCGGATTTATTGATTTAGGTCCGATATATTTTTGTAAAGATTAATTACAATTTTCGACGTTTAGCGGGTTAGGCACTCGTCGGTACTACACATAGTATAAATTAAATTAATATCTGCAAAATCAACACTTAAATAAAGGAAGATTTTCCTAATCAAATATATTTCCTTCCTTTTAATTCTAAACTCATGCAATATTTTCATCTCAATTTGAAATGACTACATGTGAATTTTATCTTTTATCATAACAAGATATATAAAAAAAATTGGAAACTACATTATTGGATAATATTTTCTACCATTTTTCTATCCATCCATTTCATTTCCATCAAAGTGAACACAACCTAAAATATAAACTTAAAATTTAATATTTTATTGTAGATTTGATTTTTTTTTTTTTATAAAGAGAATATCATATATCTCATCTATCTATAAGATGAATGTTTTTCTTTCCCAACATACTTATTATTTTCATAGTTGTGTGATGATACTATATTTAAGAAAAAATATTATTAATATGTCTTATAAAAATAAATATTGACTCTATATACTATATAATAGTAGCTCCGGAAGCTACATATAGTAAGTTCAGTTCATTTATTACTTATATTCAGTTACATTTATGTCAATTGTTAATTATTAATTACATAAATAATATATATTAATCTACATAATTTATCAGTTTATTAATTACGTCTCATTATATATATTTATATCAATAAAAAATGATAAATATTGTATAATAGCAATTTCATAGACGTATATTTATATTTAGTTTGATTTAGATTATACACTATTTATTTTGACTATTTCTTTTTAATATAAATAATAAATTATACTTAGGTTATTTAGAATTAATTACTATCATATGTATTATTATATTTATTTTAAATCTTACTTTTTAATATAAATAAGGATAAAGACAATATAAAATTGCAAATTTTTATCAAATCATATATAAATCGGTGCTCTGATCATGCTCCTTACTTGATGTTGTCCTTATCCTTATCGTAATCAACATACTTATACTTAATTTTAGCCCGTAAAATTACTTGGGCACAGATTAAATTCACTGTTACACTTGCATATACTATCCTGCCTCTACCCCGTCATAAGTCGTGATAAGTATTGTTTAATTTTAATTATAATTTTTTATTTTTAATTTTAATTATCAATTTTTTATTTTCAATTTTAATTTTAATTTTTTTATTTTCAATTTTAATTATCAATTTTTATTTTCAATTTTAATTATCAATTTTTTATATTTCTTATCCAAACTTATCTATGTTTGTACCAAACACAAAATATATTTCTTATCCTAACTTATCATACTTTTTTTATCTCAGCTTATCACACATTTGCTTATCTGTCATTTTTTCGGTATTGCTACCAAATGGGCCCTAAGTATAATATTTATATTAAAAAAAAGATTGAAAAAAAAAATTGTATAGTCTAAATCAAAATAAATAATACGAATTACAAAAAACACGCCTATAAAACTGCGAGTATATAAGTGTGTATAAAATTATATGTACACTACTGCTATATATTGTTTATCATATTTTTATTGACACATAAATGTATATAATCGAACGTAATTAATAAACTAAAAGATTATATAGATTAATATTATATTATTTATATAATTAGTAATTGACATAAATGTATATAAATGCATAAATTTAATGAACTGAACTTTCTATATGTAGGCTCCTGTAATAATTAATGTTAGTAATTAATGAACTGACTTACCATAAATTGACTTCCATAACTACTATTAGTTAGTATATAGATTACTCACTTCCCTCTATAAGAAGGCAAGGTACTAATCCCCCATTAACATTCCACTCAAATTAACAAGCATGAAAATGGAAACAAGCTTTAGCTTCGAGTTTTCAACGTTCCTAGCATTATCATGTTTAATTTCCCTAATCTACTTCAAACTCAAATCCATCAAGAGAATTATATCGGCGGAGGCGCCGCCGCTTCCGCCGGGGCCCACCGCCTTCCCTTTCGTTGGCAGCCTCCCGCAGAATGCTGACAAACAAGCTTACATTCCGATGGATACACAAACTCATGCAAGAATTCGACACCGAAATCGCATGCATCCGCCTCGGCGGCATCCACGTCGTCGCCTTCACTTCTCCGGAACTTTCTAGAGAGTTCTTGAAGAAGCACGACACCGTCTTCGCCTCACGGCCCGACTGCATCTCGGGCCGGATAATCAGTGATGGCTACTTGACGCCGATCTCACGTAGATATACTCCCCCTAATATCTAAAATTAGCTTAAAACTTTGCAAAAAAAGTCTTGTAGTGGATTTAATTCAAGGACCATAAGTGCATTAAACACAAATTAGTCTATTAATTAGAAAGCCGAAATAAATTAACATGTAGCTATGGATAATATCATTACTCACTTCCCTCTATATGAAGGCAAGGTACTAATCTCCCATTAAAAGTCAACTCAAATTACCCACCATGAAAATGGAAACAAGCTTTAGCTTTGAGTTTTCAACGTTCCTAGCAATATCATGTTTAATTTCCCTAATCTTCTTTATACTAAAATCCATCAAGAGAATATCGGCGGCGGCGCCGCTTCCGCCAGGGCCCGCCGCCTTCCCTTTCGTCGGCAGCCTCCCGCAGATGCTTTCAAACAAGCCCACATTCCGAAGGGTACACAAACTCATGCAAGAAATCGACACCGAGATCGCATGCATCCGCCTCGGCGGTGTCCACGTCATCGCCGTCACTTCTACGGAACTTTCGAGAGATTTCCTGAAGAGGCACGATGCTGTCTTCGCCTCCTGGCCCCGCTGCGTGTCGGCCCGGATCATGAGCGATGGGTATTTGACGCTAGCCCTCTCTCCTGCCGGCGATCAATGGACGAAAATGAGGAGAGTCATGGTGTCGGAGATTCTCTCGACGCGCATGCATGGGAATCTCCATGCAAAGAGGAGCGAGGAAGCTGATCATCTATTGCGATACGTGTACAATCAGTGCAAGAATCCGTGCGAAAATGGAGGTGTGAACGTGAGAGATGCAACAAGGCATTATTGTGGGAATGTGATAAGGAAGATGGTGTTTGGAGAGAGGTTTTTCGGGCCGGGAACGGCGGACGGGGGCCCGGGAATCGATGAGAAGGAACACGTGGATGCATTGTTCACGATTCTTTCGTATGTCTATGGATTCGCCATTGCTGATTTTATGCCGTGGTTGGAGGTTTTGGATTTGGATGGGCATAAAAAGATTATGACAAATGCTGTCAAGAATGTAAGGAAGTATCAAGATCCAAGAATCGATGAGAGAGTAAAGATATGGGAGCTAGGGTTTAAGAGAGAAGAAGATGATATCTGATCTCTTGATTAACCTAGGAAACTCAGAAAATAAGCCCTTGTTGTCGGTTGATAATCCATCGAATTTAGTCGAGTGGGCTCTTGCGGAGATGATGAATCAACCACACCTTCTTGCTAAGGCATGCCTAGAATTGGATCGAGTTGTTGGCAAGAACAGACTTGTCCAAGAATCGGATTTGCCTCAATTGAACTACATCAAGGCTTGCTCAAAAGAGTCGTTAAGGTTGCATCGACTCCCACCTTTCAATATCCCTCACGTCTCGAGCAAAAATACAGTTGTGGGCGGCTACTCCATCCCGAAGGGGGAGCTATCTAGTGTTAAGTCAGTTGGGCCTAGGGCGGAACCCTAGGGTTTGGGACGATCCTCTCAGGTTCTGACCCGAACGGCGCCACTTTTCAGACGAAGAGTCGGAGGTCGAGATCGTGGATCCCGAGTTGAACATGATATCGTTTAGTACCGGAAGGCGAGGATGCCCAGCAATTGTGCTTGGTTCTACTATGACCACAATGCTTCTGGCTAGACTTGTTCAAGGTTTTTGCTGGGGACCGCCACTTGGTTGCTCATGCTACACCTAGGCTGGAATCACAAATTTATTTCCGACTTCTTGAAAAATAGTTATATATATCTAATACTCCCTCGTTTCATTTCATTTTATTCACCTAGGATTATTTATGATCAATACTTTTATTTATTTTATTATTGGATAGTGGATTTTGTGTATGTGGATTAGATCGGATTGGACCTATTGGTTCTAAATAAAAAAGAAACACATTTTTTTTTGACTTTTCACAAAGATTATGGATATTGCATGGAAAAGTAGATTATGTACGTACATTACTTTTACAATATTATTTTATGAATTAGGTGCATAGAAGCTTATCTACAATGAAGACGAAAAGATAGCTTTGGCTTGACAAATCTAACCAATTTTTAATTCATCTGGTTACTAGGTAACTTGTTCATAATATTATACCTTGTAAAAATCAGGTTAGAGATCAAACAAAAAATGGAGTTCTTGTAAAAAAAAAAAAACATTATAATTGATGCATTATAATGTGTGATTTAGGTCCAGATTAACTGATGCATTATAATTGTGAAGAGAATGCATTATGATAATTGATATATTATAGTTGCACATAAGATGCTTAATTTTTTAACTTTTTTTTTTTCCCCCAAAAAACTTACATTTTACAAAAATTTCACACCACTAAATATCTGATAACCTTGCTTGATTTTATTCAAGATGAGACGGTGGCCACAAGTGATTACGTGTGGCTTTAAATCTATTATGGCATACTTCCATTAAGTTTTAATGAAACACACTATACATGCATATAGTATGAGTGAGAAAAAAAATAAGTTGTCTTTTTCCACAACTTTACCCTTATAAAGAAACAAGGGCAAAACCCAACTTCAAACATCCTCTCAAACGTACGAATCAAAAATCTTTTCAACCATAAAAAAGCAGCCATGAAATTCAAAACAAGCCCCACCACCATCGAACTATTAGTAGCCATGCTATTTTTCTTTATCCTCTACAAACTCAAACCTATCAAGAAGAGAACGGCGGCGGCGCCGCCTCTTCCGCCCGGGCCCACCGCCTTCCCCTTCGTTGGCAGCCTCCCGCAGATGCTGATGAGCAAGCCCACGTTCCGATGGATACACAATCTCATGCAAGAACTCAACACGGAGATCGCATGCATCCGTCTCGGCGGCGTCCACGTCATCGTCGTCGCTTCCCCGGAGCTCTCAAGAGAGTTCCTGGGGAAGCACGACGCCGTCTTTGCCTCCCGGCCCGACTGCCTCTCGGCCCGGATCACGAGCGACGGCTATCTCACGCTGGCCCTCTCACCCTCCGGCGACCAGTGGAAGAAGATGAGGAGGGTTATGACGTCGGAGATTCTCTCGAAGCGCGTGCATGAGAATCTCCATGCAAAGAGGAGAGAGGAAGCCGACCATCTCTTGCGATACGTGTACAACCGGAGCAAGTATCCGTACAACAGTGGAGTCGTGAACGTGAGGGATGCAACGAGGCATTATTGTGGGAATGTGATAAGGAAGATGGTTTTTGGAAAGAGGTTTTTCGGGCCGGGAATGGCGGACGGGGGCCCGGGAATCGAGGAGAAGGAACACGTGGATGCGTTGTTCACGATTCTTTCGCATCTGTACGGATTCGCCATTGCTGATTTTGTACCTTGGTTGGAGGTTTTGGATTTGGATGGGCACAAAAAGATTATAACAAATGCGATTAAGAATGTAAGGAAGTATCAAGATCCAATAATCGATGAGAGAGTGAAGATGTGGGAGCTAAGGTTTAAGAGTAAAGAAGATGATATTCTTGATCTTTTAATCAATCTCAAGAACTCTAAAAATAAGCCCCTCTTGTCGGTTCGAGAGATCAAAGCACAAATTGTTGTAAGTATGAAGTATTTAATTTTCTAGCTACTTTAATTTGTTGTGTGTAATGTCCTAAAACTATAAGTTAATCATGGAATGGTATTTATTTTATAGGAAATAATGATCGAGACGGTTGATAATCCATCGAATGCAGTCGAGTGGGCCATGGCGGAGATGATCAATCAACCAGACATTCTCACCAAGGCATGTGAAGAACTAGACCGAGTCGTAGGAAAGGACAGACTCGTCCAGGAATCAGATCTGCCTCAACTGAACTATATCAAGGCTTGTGTGAAAGAGTCATTCAGGCTACATCCACTGGCATCTTTTAACGTCCCTCACGTCTCGAGCAAAGACAATGTTGTGGGTGGCTACTTGATCCCAAAGGGGAGCCACGTGATGCTCAGTCGCCCGGGCCTAGGGCGGAACCCTAGGGTTTGGGACGAGCCTCTCAAGTTCAGGCCCGGGCGACACTTTTTTGATGAGGAGACAGAAATCGGGCTCGTGGATCGTGAGTTGCACATGTTGTCGTTTAGTACCGGAAGACGAGGATGCCCGGGAACTGTCCTCGGCTCTACCATAACCACGATGCTTCTGGCTAGGCTCGTTCAGGGTTTTAAGTGGGGACCACCGCTTGGTACGGATAGCGTTGACTTGGCTGAGTCGGGACATGACTTGGCATTGTCAAAGCCCTTGACCGCTCATGCTATGCCTCGATTGGACTCACAAATTTATCTTTCACTTATGTAAATCTAGTAGTATTATACATGTGTGCACGTACTACGTTGTATGTCATTGATATATATGTATTGTATGAATAATTTAGTTTGGCCGGTTTCCTCATTTGGTCATATTATAAATTTGTTTCCTAGCTAAAATAGAAATTATAACAATCAACACACATAGTAAAAAAGATTCTCAATATTTTTGTTTAGCTAAAATAGAAATTATAACAATCAATACACATAGAAAAAAAGATACTCAAGATTTTTTTTAAACTACACTATGTCGTTGCCTAAAATAATTGAAATTGAAATTTAGCCTAAAGCAGTAGTATTACATTGAAATTGAATCCTTCGCTGTTTTGAACTCAAAAAACTGAAGAATCAGCACTTACTTTCTGCATAAAGATTTCATATGTTCGTTGCAAAATATGAACCTATGAAATTGACGTAAAAAGAAAAGGGACACACTTGAGTCAGCCGGAGGCACCGTGCGGCCGGGCTAAAACAATGGCACTTTTATTCATATAGATTGACACTTTTCTGTATAAAGATTGACTCTTTTAAAAATTGTCATTTTATTCGTAAAATAATTATGTTAAAGATTGACACTTTTATTCATATAGATTGACACTTTTCTGTATAAAGATTGGCACTTTGGGCCCGGCCGCACGGTGCCTCCGGCTGACCCAAGTTTTTATTCACCAATATGAGAAGTGGGGCCAGCTTGAATAATATTGGGCTTTTCTAACCGAGTGAGCCTGAGTTATAAATGAAGGCCCGAAATCTAAACCCATCGGGCCAATACAAGAAAGTCGGATTTATTTAGGCCGAAACTAAGTTATTTGGGCGTCGATGTAATATTTTATCATATGCGATAGCTCCTCACCATGCATACGTACAAATGATTTCTCAAATACATTTGAAATATTTTTTCCATGCAATACGTACAACTTACATCATATGTAATTAAATAACTATTGTCCAATAAGTCGTAGATAAATTCTTGGTATGCCTTGATAAAAGATTTCTGGTTGATTGATCATCTCTTCAAGGGCCCACTCAACTGCATTCGATGGATTTTTACCACTTGCTTCAAGCATTATTTCCTACAAATTAATAACATTATTATTGACTCCAAGATCAAATTGCACTTGACAGCAAAAACTAAAGACTTACTAGAATTTGTGCTTTGATCTCTCGAACTGACAATGAGGACTTACTTTCTGAGTTCTTTAAAAAAAATCTATAACTTGAAATTTTTTGGGTGAATCAAATTTTGTGAATTAAAATATACTTTCACAATTCAATTTTGAAGCGTAAATACTTGTAGTATTAATTAATGGGTTAATCCAAGCCCACTGGGCCAGTCTGAGAAGTGTGGCCAGCTCAAATATCTATCGAGCCACTATTCGGCCCAATAATACACCACATACATATGTAATGGTGTTTTATTTTCTTCATCATTTATTTTAATATCCACAACATGTATAATTGTTGATGTGATAGCTCCTCTCATACGATAACACATACTAATACACATGCATCCAAGTAGTACATATATATCACAACTAAGTGTAGCTAGTGGGTAAGATGTTTTCCGTTCAACCAAAATGTCAGGGTTTTGAGTCACCTTGAGGGGAAAATTGTCACGACCGCACTTTACTAATTGATAGCTAAGCTCGGTGATTCGTGACTATGATGGAAATTAACGAATAATTTACGAAAGGTGGGAAATTCGAGAATTTGGTACGAACATATTATAGAACAAACACCGATAGACGGAATAAGTATGACATCACTCGTCATGATCTTAAATTACAACCATATAGAAGGTTTTGAAGTATCAGAGTATACACAGCGGAAATGTGTTTAAGAATACATGTATGGGGACATGTATTACCAAGAGAAATCTTCAACTAATACTACTTTCTAACTTTGACAAAAGCATCGCCGGTCACTCTCCCTTCATCCTGCTCAACCTGCACATTGGAAATAATGTACAGGGCGTGAGTACAGAGTACTCAGTGGACACATGCCCAAAATATTCTCTTATTGTCAAGCCATTCATAGTGAAGCATAGGGTTTTATTGAAAGGCCTATGTTCACGAAAAACTGAGTTATCTTAAAAGCGTCTAAAGACTAAGTTCTGTAGTATTCTACCATATCTGAGTTTGTTGTGCCCAAGGAGTTGGCCACCTCACTCGGTCACGTGATCGGTCACTATCTGCAATGACACGATCGATGTGTACACTAGTCCAAGAACAATAGCTGATCATTCAAGGACCCGAATTTGATTTATGAATTGGCCTTGCGCCATTTAACAGATAGGCATCATACAAAAACTGAAAACATTTATGGCATGACAATACTTTAAAAGAGCTATTAATCTAATAAAACATGCTTTGTTTTATAGAAAGCCCACCTCGTTATTCTTCTCTACTGCAACGAGACTTGATCTCTGTTTCAGCTACTGTCCCTCCTTCGCGTACCCTTTGATAAAAATCGAGGTAAGATTCGTATTGTAACGAATAAAATCTTATCTAAGATTTTAGCTTTAGTTCTGATCGGAGGTTATTCTAAATCCAGTAACGTGGTTACTGTTATCTAAGCTCGAGTTATGAATCCCGTTATATGGACGGTTCATATAAATTTTTATATTAATAAATCAACTTGATTTATTGCTGAACTCGATTAATTCTATCTGCGTATTTGACTAGCTTAATCAATTATGATTAACTATTAAATCTGATTAATTAACTTATTACCATAAGTTAATAATATGCTTAAGAATTTCCAAGTCTTAATCTCTTAATAGATCATTTTTGATTTATCGCTAAACTGGGTTAATTCTGCTTGAAATTGTGTAATTGATCAGCTAAATCAATTAATCTAAATTATAATTTTTGGTTAATTAACTTTTCTAAAGTTAATTATTACAAACGTGAAATAATTCATTATGAATTATCGAAAATTAATCGAGAGTGGAATACGATTTATTAATGACATCTTGATCTATAATCAATCGGGAATTGGGCACATGATTTACTCGCTAGGCCGTGGCCCAAAACTTAAGGTGAAAGCTGGCCCACTCGTGGTCCAGCCCAGGGTTCGGCCACTTCCGGCCCGAACTCGCGACCTGACCCGAGATCCGGCCCAGTGGAACTAAACCATCACAATCCTTCTTTCCTCTTCATCTCGCGATTGACGAGCTCTTTCCCTTTCTCCCGCAATTCTCATCTCCGACTCGACTCTAGTTCCCTTCTCCGATCATCTTCTCCGGCAATTGTTGCCGTCGAGTTGTTGCTAATCCGTCCTTTATAAATCGTTCTCTTCCCCAAATTGATTACTTGGAGAAATAGCCCTAATTCAAAAAAAAAAATAGGGCAGAGATACACCGGTCTTTCTCCCGTCAGTCTTCGGCTGAAAATTCGCCGCTTCCGGCTTCAGGAAGGGCTCCGCCGCATGTCGAGATGGCGTCGACCTTGGGAAGGTCTGGCGGTTCGATTCTCGTGTTATGTCCTAGGCTCTCACCGGCGCGTTCGCTCTGCTTCGATGGTTCCAGATGGCCGGTTGCAACTCCCGTGCCCCGGTTGCCTCTCCGAGAGTCACAAATATCAAAACCTTAGTTCTTTTGAACTAAGGAACATTCGTCCCTTTCGGTTTCGTTTCGATTCCAACATTTCTCTCTCTAATCCTATTTGTTAATCTCACTCGGTTTAGTAAGGAGTTCGATTATTATTTAAAGAGTTCATTCGATTCGAATTATTGACTTTTAGTTTCTCCGTTTCTTGCAGCTCCAGTGACCTGATGATGAAGGCCGTGGTTCGCTGCTGCTGGTTCGGTACTGTTCGGCTCCGTCGTCGGAGCCCTGTGAAGGACGGGTGCTGCTGCCGCTTTGTTTCTCTACCGTCGAGGCCTTGTGCCTCGACGGAGGTTTAAATTCTTGTCACTCGACTCTTTTGCTTAAGCTACGTTACTAAGTTAATTGTTTTAGTTCATTGAAAGATTAGGCTTGGTTTCTGAACTGAAGGTTATGGATATTACCATGCTTGGTCATGGATTTAAGGTTTAAAGATTTACTTCTTATGCTTTTTCATAGGCTGATGTTTTACTTAAAATCTGCTGGGGTTTCACTATATAAAACTATAACATGCTTGTGTGCTTAGAGGAGTTAGGTTCTTGAGAATTAACTTGAGCGATGATAGCATGCTTATTCACAGGCTGAATCTTTACTAATTTATGCTTGAGGTATGAGAGTTTGAGTGTTGTGCTTTACCTTAAAGGAGAGGGGCTGTAGTTGCTAGCTTTCTCCTCTTCTCTTCCTAGTTGCTCCTTCTTCTTCACTCTCTATCACTCTCCCTATTTGATTATTTGAATGGGATGGTGTCGTCTGGATCTGGGGAGGGAGGGTGGTGATATAGAGAGTCGTTTGGAGTTCTTGGTTTAGAAGGGGAAAGTTGACCTGAAAGAATTGGGTTGTAGTCTATCGAGGCAACCTATTTTTGTGTCATGTTTGTTCTTAGCAAGTGATTCCCTGCAGATTTCATCTTGTTCTTTTGCTGCAGATTTTAAAAACCCTTCTTGTTTTATTTATCTTTGTTCTTATACAGCAGCTGACCTTTCCTTTTCTCCCCTTTGTTTTATTGACACGCTAATCCATTCATCTCCATTTGCAGGTTGTTGCTGTGGTGATGCTGTGTTTCTGCCGCATCATTTGGCATTCAAAGAAGCTGATTCTCTTTCATAGGCTAAACAATTAGGGAAGTGCTAGAAGCTGCAAGTTGGGTTTAGTCTCTCAAGGAGTTGTTCTTTTCCTCCTTTAAGCTAAATGTTGTTTTGTGTAAGGCTTCTTGTTTGTATAGTCTAGTGTAGTAGGTGTGGTTTCAGAATTCAGGCTGTAAAATTTGGATAGGCTGTAATAAAGGTTATTTGGTGGATTTGATTTCCATCCCTTTGTCTATTCGAACATTCTTGGAGCAACTAGCCAAGGATGTAAATATTTTATTTTAATTCTTCTCTTGCTTTATAAAAAAAGAAGAATATATATATACATATATACATATTCTTATTTTAGTGTAGTAATTATGGGCTTACCCCAACTCGTGATTACTTGGACCTTGGTCCGATCTAATAAATCAATTGGGCCTTGGCCCAATTAAATAAAATCGAGAAGTCGACGACCATCTCTTACTCGAGCTTATTCGATCAACATTTAGCAAATGTGATCGAGAATAATAACGATTTATTTATTCGAATGCTAATTACTAATTGAAAACTAAATAATATAGAAATCAAGTTGCTACTTGATTCTATCGTCATTGTTCAATCGATTTCCTCGAAAGAATTAACTATAGAAGTCGAGTCGCTACTCGATTCAATTATTGCTCTCTAAGCAATTGTTCTAGAATTTTGGATACTAAAAATTGATAATATTTCTTAACTATCGAGATTAACTACTAATTTAGTTAACTTAAATTACGGGGCGTTACATCCTCCCCCCCTAAACAAAAATTTCGTCCCGAAATTTACGTACCTTAGTTAAATAATTCTGGGTACCTCTCTTTCATCTTATCCTCAAGCTCCCATGTGGCTTCTTCCTAACCGTGGTGCTTCCACAAAACCTTCACCGAAGTGATGGATTTATTTATGAGTTGTTGTACTTTTCGTTCTAAGATTGCTTCTAGTTTATTCTCAAATCTGGATTGAGAACTACTTTATCTTGATGGAATACGTGCTTTGGGTCATGTACGTACTTTTGAAGTTGTGAAACATGGAAAATGTTGCGCACGTTTCCAAGGCTTGGCGGCAACGCCAGCCTATGAGCTACTGGTCCGATTCTCTCTAAAATTTCGTAAGGTTCGATAAAACGGGGTCTCAGCTTTCCTTTGACTCCAAATCTCACTATCCCCTTGGAAGGAGATACTTTCAGAAACACTTTGTCTCCTACTTCAAACTGAATCTCGGTTCGACGATTGTCGGCATAAGACTTCTGTCTATCCTGAGCTTCCTTAATTCGGTCTCTGATTTGGCGCACGATCTCGATCATGTCGCTAATTGCATCAGGGCCTAACATCTTTCTCTCACCGACTTCATCCCAGTAAAGCGGTCACCTGCACTTTCTTCCATACAACGCTTCATATGGTGCCATATCTATGGTCACCTGATAGCTGTTGTTGTAGGCAAACTCGATCAGTGGTAACACTGGCTCCCAATGACCACCTCGATCAAGTACTACCATTCTCAACATGTCCTCTAAGGTCTGTATGGTCCTTTCTGACTGCCCATCGGTCTGAGGGTGAAAGGCAGTACTAAAATTCAATCTGGTTCCAAGTTCTCATTGTAAGCTCATCCAAAATCTAGAGGTAAATTTTGAATCTCGGTCTGACGTGATCGAGATTGGTATTCCATGGAGGCGTACTATCTCGCGAACATACAACTGAGCTAACTTCTCTGATCCGTACGTTATCGGGATCGGAAGAAAGTGTGCGCTTTTTGTAGGTCAATCTATGATCACCTAGGTGGCTTTATTTTTTCTTTTTCACTTCGGTAGTCCTATTACAAAATCCATGGCGATATGCATCCATTTCCACTGCGGAATTTTCTGGGGTTGCAATTTGCCATAAGGTAATTTGTGCAGAGCCTTCACCTGCTGACAGGCTAGGCATTTTCTAACGAACGAAGCTACATATCTCTCTTCATTCTATCCAATCATAATTTATTTTCAGGTTGGTATATCTTCTTGCTACTAGGGCGGACGGTATATGACGTATCGTGAGCTTCACTTAAAATCTCATCCATAGCTCCTTACTGGGTGGTATTCAAAGTCTTCCTTTGGCAATAATTGCATTGTCCGCTTCCTTAAGCATCTAGTATTCGACCTTTCAAGTTAGGTGCTACGGTTAGGATGGCGATGATCCCTTAACTAGGAGATGGATTATAGAGATAACTGTTAGTTCTCTTGAGTGTAAGATTAATGGCTTTAGTTTCTAATTCATATAGATTGCCCAGTTAGATAGATTAACTAATGGCTTAGACCCCATAATCTGTATACTCACTAATGATAAAAACTACTTGTTTGCTTAACTAGATAGTCCATTCGTATACTTGATCGTTGGTGCGGTTCTTATCTAAGAACCATAATAATCAAATTGCTATTTGATTTTTTTCTAGAAAGTACCACCAGAAAATCATATTCTTGAAGAAATCCTACCTTGGTTACACTTCTACTCAACTTGCCAGAACTACTAGACACCTACTTGATCATGGGACTCTAATACTAAATTATATCTAGATACTCACGTAAGAAACAATTTGCTAATTGCTTCCACCCAAATAAAGATTTAGGGAATTTTCTGTTTTAGATTCCATTCCAGACGGAATAAGAATATAACTAACATTCTTTCTGGCGAAGTTTTCATATCAGTGTAACTTAATTACTGGAAGGGTGGTCTCAAATATAACACAACTTCTAAGTTCAATTCTTGAAACTCCGGGAGGAGTGTTTCTTAGTTGGTCAAACGGAATGATGGTTTTAACTGAGTTGTGCAATGAAAAGCACCTGCCAAGATGTTAGCTTTGCCCGGTGATAGTTGATTCCACGTTCACAGCCTTTCATAGTCATAGTCTCTCTGCTTGAAGAAGTATTTGGGACTCTTGTGATCCGTGAAAATCTCACACCGAACTCCGTAGAGATGGTGTCTCCAAATCTTCAGAGCATGCACGACTGCTGCTAATTTCAAGTCATGAGTTGGGTAATTGTGCTTGTGTGGTCTAAGATGTCGTGAAGTATAAGCTATCACCTTCCCTTCTTACATTATAACACATCCTAGCCCATTATTGGAGGCATCTGTGTAAACGACATACTCCTTGTCCGGATCTAGGACTGCCAGAATTGGGCGGTGGTCAATTTCTATTTCAACTGTTGAAAGTTTGACTCGCATTTCGATGTCCATGTGTATTTGAACCCTTTCCTCAGGAGTTGTGTCATTGGTCTGGCTATCTTGGAAAATCCCTCTATGAATCTTCGATAGTAACCAGCTAATCCTAAGAAACTTCGGATTTCGTTTGGTGTTGATGGGGATTTCCAATTCTGAACTGCTTCAACTTTTGCAGGGTCCACTTTAATTCCTTCAGCTGTCGCAACATGACCCAAAAATACTAGTTTTTCTAGCCAAAACTCACACTTGCTGAATTTGGCGTAGAGCTTCTCTATTTTTAGAGTTCTTAACACTACTTCTCAATTGTTTCTTGTGTTATCTTTCATTCTTTGAATAGGTTAGCATACCATCTATGAAAACTAGGGTGAATTTATCTAAGTAGGGGTGGAAAACATAAATCATGAGGTCTACGAATACTACTGGTGCTTTGGTCAAACCCAGCGGCATGGCTACGAATTCATAGTGGCCATATCAGGTTTGAAAGGCCGTCTTAGATATATGCTCTGGTCGGTTCTTCAGTTGATGGTGACCCGATCCTAGATCTATCTTAGAAAACACGCTTGCCCTTTTGAGCTAATCAAACAGGTTATCGATTCCAGGTAATAGACAATTATTCTTGAGGGTTAACTTGTTCAGTCCTTGGCAGTCTATACATGTTTTCATGGAGCCGTTCTGCTTTTTCGCAAATATTACAGGCATTTCCCATGGTGATACGCTAGGCCCAATAAAGCTCAAGTCCGGAAGATCTTGGAGTCGCATTCGGTATGGTACCTTGAATAAAGGGCTTATCTAGGCTCTACATCAGTGTTATGTTTTTTTTTTTTTCTATCTAGTGATCATGGTGGGATGTTCGGAAACAACTCAGATAATCCTCATATGATTTCCATATCTCCCATCTTCAGCTTTGGCTTTCGACTCTTGGCTCAGGTGAACCAGATAGATTGGGTAACCTCTCTTCATCACGGTTATTGCTTTGATTACAAAGATGACCAGTTTTCACCAACCTATAGTGTTTTCGTTGGAAGTCGTAGGCTCTTTACTTGGCATTCTAAAGGGAATTCTGTCTTTTCTTTCGGAGGATGGTGGCGTAGTTTTCAACTAGTCAGTCCATACTTAGGATTCTATGCACATTCTTCATAGATATGCTGCGGAGATGGTTCTTTAGAGATTACTGTGAACATATGTTCAATTCTAGATTCCCCACCTGTGAGGTAATCCTCATATCTATCTCTATTTGTTCCGTTCATATTCTTAGGTTATCTATGCATACGTTTGCTATAATGGAAAGTGAAGTATTGTTTATCAAACAAGATTATTGCAGGTGTATCGAGGGGTTGGCTCATACCTACCAAGTTTTCTTGGCCCTTAGCGAATTTCTCCTGCCTCATCGCATAGGCCTTCGCCTTCTGTCGTTGCTTGTACCCAAAGCATTCATGGCTTTGAGGTGGGAGTCGGGGTGGTGGTGGGGAAAACTATCATGGTATTTTGAGTTGTTCTCCACCGAGAAGAGCAATTGAACTTGGAGACTCTAGGTGGCGGTCGTAGGATCTCTGATACGCCATTATTTCCTACTTCTCATTTTCCTTGTGATATTCTCTTTTACTATCATACTGTGATTATGTTTCACCTTTCCTTCTGTGAGATCTTAAATTGGGCATAATATTTTCTTCCACTTGTACTTTTCTTGACATCTTGATCTGCTTAAGGTTCTCGACGATCTTGTACATTAGTATACTATTTCCGTCCTCAGTCAATGCCCTTTAGAGTTCCTTATTATTTCTCACCGAGAAAATCTTGGTTCATTACCTTAATATAGGGTAGCTACCCTCATCTCGTATTCTGTCGTACTTCTTTACTAAGTCTCAAACCTAATCATGCTATCATTTCTCCATGTTTCTCCTCCTTTAGTATTTAGGTATTGGCATATGTCGTTATTCCTAATAACGCCTTACTATTATCACCTTACCTCTCTGATAGAGAATAAAACAAATTATACTTTGACTTGTATGGACTCTTTTACATGTCCTTCTCCCTTGAAACAAGGGAATTCTTAACTAGATCTATTGATTTATCATATGTTACTGCATTTTCTTTGCTACTTCTGTGGATTCTAACTTGCCGACTATTTTCGGTCTCCTCAATCTGACTAGAAGCTTTTCTCGTGTGGTTACGATATTTAATTTCTTTTATATCCTAGAAATTCTCAAAAACTCTTTATAAGGGATTAACCTTTATAGGTTTGGTTTTACTCATCTGCTTACTCGATCTAGTTTAATTCGTATTTCACTGCTACTAATTTCCGATATACTCCTCTAACTCATGAGTATGTCGTCTTCATTCCTTGAACTTAACAGTTTCTTACTGTTAATTGGTCTTGCACCACCAAATAAACAACTTATTTGCTCTATTGATTTACTTGGTGCAAATATCTCTAAAACTGATCCCATCACGATATGGGTTATAACGCTTGTATTCGACTCTTCTGCTCTTCATCTGGGTTCCTGAGATTTTCTTAAGGGCTCTCTAAGGTTCTTTACGACTCCGTATCAATCTAAATTTCTTGTTGATATGTCTCAATTATCTATATTCCCTTGGTTTATCCTTATTTGGATACTAGGTCTCAACCCTTCTATTTTAGGTCTTAATTTCTATTCATTTGATCTATCTACAATCTTTTGGCATCCCCAATCAACACTATGCTTCTTGTCATACCTTGAACTTTCAAATGGACTAATTTATTCATTCTCTTTGGTTAAAGAAATGTAATACGTACGGAGTGAAATAATTTGTGAACTGTACCGGAAGAAATTTCAATAGGAAGAACGTGTCAATTCGGCATGACGTTCAATCAAATGGTTTTCTCAATAAATTTTCAGACCAGTGTGGAAAGAATAGTCAGAAGGTAGAAATGAAATGACAAAGGGTCAAAAGAGAGGGACCCTGTTGCCAATACCTATCTGAGCTCTGGTCTGAGAATGATTCTACTGAGATTGAGATTATGTGGAGTGGCCAGTTCCACATAAGCACCTTCTCAGCATGAACCCGCCTGCCGTACTTTGGTGGTTTAGTCAAAGAATGACGAAAACAAATTCTCAAGGGTTGGCAAATTTTGTTTCAGCTGAAAAACTTTCCTAACTTGATATTTTCTAAAGAAAAGACTTTTTGTGGCTTCAAGGGGGTGAAAAAAAAAAAGGTGCATGCCACATCATAAGGCATTAATAAGCAAGGTTTTCCTTAAATTACTGCCTTCATAATTTTATTAATTCTCTGCCATGACTAGTCCTTAATGGAGAAGGTTGTTATTCTCTTATTTTCTTATGAGGGACTAAACTGGCAATGGGTCATGTCATCGTTGCTAATGACACATAAGTGTGGGTAGTAATACTACCTTGTATGTAGTCCCAATTACACGTTCTCATCTTCTAATTTATTTCCTTTTTCACCCACGTTTCGACAATCGACCACTATGGTTGGAAAGTCTAACGGAGTAGGATGCTAAATCATCCCGGATAAGACTTATCCGTCTTAAAGGAAAAATTCTTCTTCAGATATCTATTTCCCATAAAAGTTGCAACTTAGGCTGCAACATTCTAATGATTTAGTTATTTACTCCAAGTGGCACTACGCCTTGACTCTCATTGCTATAATATAGTCTGATTGTGAATATAACACAACTTACTTTCTTTCCTATTTTATTCTCATAACTGCTAGCGTTTGAGCTTAACTCGTCTTTCTTTAGATTATTCTTTTCTTTCCAAGTGTGCAGTGACACACTCGACATTGAAGTGGACTTATTTATTTGCCACAATGTATTTTACTTGATTACACCACTGAGGTATGCTAAAGTTGAAGGCATTAGCAGCCTAATCTAAACGAGGGTTGGCATACGTCTATTGAGATTGCCTCGATCTTCATGCTGCTCCTCGTATTTTTCTTCTGGCATCTGGCCTTGTTCTTCTTCTTCTCTGCTTTAATGCAAGAAAGGAACTTCGTTCCAATCTTAATTTAAACTTACTTCCTCGAAGTAAGTGTCTAAAGCAACTATGTTCTCTAGAGAAGTTCACTTTTCTTCTAAGTGATCTAAGAACTGGTTTCTGATAAGTTCTTGCAATAAAAGAAATTTCCAATTTAATCACTTGAAGATAGCATTTTCTCTTTTCCTTGTTGAGCGTGATGAGTTGGAGTGCCGAGCTTTTGTCAAAGGACTCTATTTAGTATAGCGATTCAAGTCTAGACTATACTTTGAAGAAGACTCTTGGATTTCAGAGCAAACCTAGTGCTCTGATACCACTCTATCACGACCGCACTTTGCTAATTGATAGCTAAGCTCGGTGATTCGTGACTATGGTGGAAATTAACGAATAATTTACGAAAGGTGGGAAATTCGAGAATTTGGTACGAACATATTATAGAACAAACACCGATAGACGGAATAAGTATGACATCACTCGTCATGATCTTAAATTACAACCATATAGAAGGTTTTGAAGTATCAGAGTATACACAGCGGAAATGTGTTTAAGAATACATGTATGGGGACATGTATTACCAAGAGAAATCTTCAACTAATACTACTTTCTAACTTTGACAAAAGCATCGCCGGTCACTCTCCCTTCATCCTGCTCAACCTGCACATTGGAAATAATGTACAGGGCGTGAGTACAGAGTACTCAGTGGACACATGCCCAAAATATTCTCTTATTGTCAAGCCATTCATAGTGAAGCATAGGGTTTTATTGAAAGGCCTATGTTCACGAAAAACTGAGTTATCTTAAAAGCGTCTAAAGACTAAGTTCTGTAGTATTCTACCATATCTGAGTTTGTTGTGCCCGAGGAGTTGGCCACCTCACTCGGTCACGTGATCGGTCACTATCTGCAATGACACGATCGATGTGTACACTAGTCCAAGAACAATAGCTGATCATTCAAGGACCCGAATTTGATTTATGAATTGGCCTTGCGCCATTTAACAGATAGGCATCATACAAAACTGAAAACATTTATGGCATGACAATACTTTAAAAGAGCTATTAATCTAATAAAACATGCTTTGTTTTATAGAAAGCCCACCTCGTTATTCTTCTCTACTGCAACGAGACTTGATCTCTGTTTCAGCTACTGTCCCTCCTTCGCGTACCCTTTGATAAAATCGAGGTAAGATTCGTATTGTAACGAATAAAATCTTATCTAAGATTTTAGCTTTAGTTCTGATCGGAGGTTATTCTAAATCCAGTAACGTGGTTACTGTTATCTAAGCTCGAGTTATGAATCCCGTTATATGGACGGTTCATATAAATTTTTATATTAATAAATCAACTTGATTTATTGCTGAACTCGATTAATTCTATCTGCGTATTTGACTAGCTTAATCAATTATGATTAACTATTAAATCTGATTAATTAACTTATTACCATAAGTTAATAATATGCTTAAGAATTCCAAGTCTTAATCTCTTAATAGATCATTTTTGATTTATCGCTAAACTGGGTTAATTCTGCTTGAAATTGTGTAATTGATCAGCTAAATCAATTAATCTAAATTATAATTTTGGTTAATTAACTTTTCTAAAGTTAATTATTACAAACGTGAAATAATTCATTATGAATTATCGAAAATTAATCGAGAGTGGAATACGATTTATTAATGACATCTTGATCTATAACATGCTTGTGTGCTTAGAGGAGTTAGGTTCTTGAGAATTAACTTGAGCGATGATAGCATGCTTATTCACAGGCTGAATCTTTACTAATTTATGCTTGAGGTATGAGAGTTTGAGTGTTGTGCTTTACCTTAAAGGAGAGGGGCTGTAGTTGCTAGCTTTCTCCTCTTCTCTTCCTAGTTGCTCCTTCTTCTTCACTCTCTATCACTCTCCCTATTTGATTATTTGAATGGGATGGTGTCGTCTGGATCTGGGGAGGGAGGGTGGTGATATAGAGAGTCGTTTGGAGTTCTTGGTTTAGAAGGGGAAAGTTGACCTGAAAGAATTGGGTTGTAGTCTATCGAGGCAACCTATTTTTGTGTCATGTTTGTTCTTAGCAAGTGATTCCCTGCAGATTTCATCTTGTTCTTTTGCTGCAGATTTTAAAAACCCTTCTTGTTTTATTTATCTTTGTTCTTATACAGCAGCTGACCTTTCCTTTTCTCCCCTTTGTTTTATTGACACGCTAATCCATTCATCTCCATTTGCAGGTTGTTGCTGTGGTGATGCTGTGTTTCTGCCGCATCATTTGGCATTCAAAGAAGCTGATTCTCTTTCATAGGCTAAACAATTAGGGAAGTGCTAGAAGCTGCAAGTTGGGTTTATTGATTTAGGTCCGATATATTTTGTAAAGATTAATTACAATTTTCGACGTTTAGCGGGTTAGGCACTCGTCGGTACTACACATAGTATAAATTAAATTAATATCTGCAAAATCAACACTTAAATAAAGGAAGATTTTCCTAATCAAATATATTTCCTTCCTTTTAATTCTAAACTCATGCAATATTTTCATCTCAATTTGAAATGACTACATGTGAATTTTATCTTTTATCATAACAAGATATATAAAAAAAATTGGAAACTACATTATTGGATAATATTTTCTACCATTTTTCTATCCATCCATTTCATTTCCATCAAAGTGAACACAACCTAAAATATAAACTTAAAATTTAATATTTTATTGTAGATTTGATTTTTTTTTTTTTATAAAGAGAATATCATATATCTCATCTATCTATAAGATGAATGTTTTTCTTTCCCAACATACTTATTATTTTCATAGTTGTGTGATGATACTATATTTAAGAAAAAATATTATTAATATGCCTTATAAAAATAAATATTGAATCTATATACTATATAATAGTAGCTCCGGAAGCTACATATAGTAAGTTCAGTTCATTTATTACTTATATTCAGTTACATTTATGTCAATTGTTAATTATTAATTACATAAATAATATATATTAATCTACATAATTTATCAGTTTATTAATTACGTCTCATTATATATATTTATATCAATAAAAAATGATAAATATTGTATAATAGCAATTTCATAGACGTATATTTATATTTAGTTTGATTTAGATTATACACTATTTATTTTGACTATTTCTTTTTAATATAAATAATAAATTATACTTAGGTTATTTAGAATTAATTACTATCATATGTATTATTATATTTATTTTAAATCTTACTTTTTAATATAAATAAGGATAAAGACAATATAAAATTGCAAATTTTTATCAAATCATATATAAATCGGTGCTCTGATCATGCTCCTTACTTGATGTTGTCCTTATCCTTATCGTAATCAATATACTTATACTTAATTTTAGCCCGTAAAATTACTTGGGCCCAGATTAAATTCACTGTTACACTTGCATATACTATCCTGCCTCTACCCCGTCATAAGTCGTGATAAGTATTGTTTAATTTTAATTATAATTTTTTATTTTTAATTTTAATTATCAATTTTTATTTTCAATTTTAATTTTAATTTTTTTATTTTCAATTTTAATTATCAATTTTTATTTTCAATTTTAATTATCAATTTTTTATATTTCTTATCCAAACTTATCTATGTTTGTACCAAACACAAAATATATTTCTTATCCTAACTTATCATACTTTTTTTATCTCAGCTTATCACACATTTGCTTATCTGTCATTTTTCGGTATTGCTACCAAATGGGCCCTAAGTATAATATTTATATTAAAAAAAAGATTGAAAAAAAAAATTGTATAGTCTAAATCAAAATAAATAATACGAATTACAAAAAACACGCCTATAAAACTGCGAGTATATAAGTGTGTATAAAATTATATGTACACTACTGCTATATATTGTTTATCATATTTTTATTGACACATAAATGTATATAATCGAACGTAATTAATAAACTAAAAGATTATATAGATTAATATTATATTATTTATATAATTAGTAATTGACATAAATGTATATAAATGCATAAATTTAATGAACTGAACTTTCTATATGTAGGCTCCTGTAATAATTAATGTTAGTAATTAATGAACTGACTTACCATAAATTGACTTCCATAACTACTATTAGTTAGTATATAGATTACTCACTTCCCTCTATAAGAAGGCAAGGTACTAATCCCCCATTAACATTCCACTCAAATTAACAAGCATGAAAATGGAAACAAGCTTTAGCTTCGAGTTTTCAACGTTCCTAGCATTATCATGTTTAATTTCCCTAATCTACTTCAAACTCAAATCCATCAAGAGAATTATATCGGCGGAGGCGCCGCCGCTTCCGCCGGGGCCCACCGCCTTCCCTTTCGTTGGCAGCCTCCCGCAGAATGCTGACAAACAAGCTTACATTCCGATGGATACACAAACTCATGCAAGAATTCGACACCGAAATCGCATGCATCCGCCTCGGCGGCATCCACGTCGTCGCCTTCACTTCTCCGGAACTTTCTAGAGAGTTCTTGAAGAAGCACGACACCGTCTTCGCCTCACGGCCCGACTGCATCTCGGGCCGGATAATCAGTGATGGCTACTTGACGCCGATCTCACGTAGATATACTCCCCCTAATATCTAAAATTAGCTTAAAACTTTGCAAAAAAGTCTTGTAGTGGATTTAATTCAAGGACCATAAGTGCATTAAACACAAATTAGTCTATTAATTAGAAAGCCGAAATAAATTAACATGTAGCTATGGATAATATCATTACTCACTTCCCTCTATATGAAGGCAAGGTACTAATCTCCCATTAAAAGTCAACTCAAATTACCCACCATGAAAATGGAAACAAGCTTTAGCTTTGAGTTTTCAACGTTCCTAGCAATATCATGTTTAATTTCCCTAATCTTCTTTATACTAAAATCCATCAAGAGAATATCGGCGGCGCCGCCGCTTCCGCCAGGGCCCGCCGCCTTCCCTTTCGTCGGCAGCCTCCCGCAGATGCTTTCAAACAAGCCCACATTCCGAAGGGTACACAAACTCATGCAAGAAATCGACACCGAGATCGCATGCATCCGCCTCGGTGGTGTCCACGTCATCGCCGTCACTTCTACGGAACTTTCGAGAGATTTCCTGAAGAGGCACGATGCTGTCTTCGCCTCCTGGCCCCGCTGCGTGTCGGCCCGGATCATGAGCGATGGGTATTTGACGCTAGCCCTCTCTCCTGCCGGCGATCAATGGAGGAAAATGAGGAGAGTCATGGTGTCGGAGATTCTCTCGACGCGCATGCATGGGAATCTCCATGCAAAGAGGAGCGAGGAAGCTGATCATCTATTGCGATACGTGTACAATCAGTGCAAGAATCCGTGCGAAAATGGAGGTGTGAACGTGAGAGATGCAACAAGGCATTATTGTGGGAATGTGATAAGGAAGATGGTGTTTGGAGAGAGGTTTTTTGGGCCGGGAACGGCGGACTGGTCCCGGGAATCGAGGAAAAGGAACACGTGGATGCATTGTTCATGATTCTTTCGTATGTCTATGGATTCGCCATTGCTGATTTTATGCCGTGGTTGGAGGTTTTGGATTTGGATGGGCATAAAAAGATTATGACAAATGCTGTCAAGAATGTAAGGAAGTATCAAGATCCAAGAATCGATGAGAGAGTAAAGATGTGGGAGCTAGGGTTTAAGAGAGAAGAAGATGATATTCTTGATCTCTTGATTAACCTAGAAAACTCAGAAAATAAGCCCTTGTTGTCGGTTGATAATCCATCGAATTCAGTCGAGTGGGCTCTTGCGGAGATGATGAATCAACCACACCTTCTTGCTAAGGCATGCCAAGAATTGGATCGAGTTGTTGGCAAGAACAGACTTGTCCAAGAATAAGATTTGCCTCAATTGAACTACATCAAGGCTTGCTCAAAAGAGTCGTTAAGGTTGCATCGACTCCCACCTTTCAATATCCCTCACGTCTTGAGCAAAAATACAGTTGTGGGCGGCTACTCCATCCCGAAGGGGGAGCTATCTAGTGCTAAGTCAGGTAGGGCCTAGGGCGAAACCCTAGGGTTTGGGACGATCCTCTCAGGTTCAGACCCGAACGGACGCCACTTTTCAGACGAAGAGTCGGAGGTCGAGATCGTGGATCCCGAGTTGAACATGATATCGTTTAGTACCGGAAGGCGAGGATGCCCAGCAATTGTGCTTGGTTCTACTATGACCACAATGCTTCTGGCTAGACTTGTTCAAGGTTTTTGCTGGGGACCGCCACTTGGTTGCTCATGCTACACCTAGGCTGGAATCACAAATTTATTTCCGACTTCTTGAAAAATAGTTATATATATCTAATACTCCCTCGTTTCATTTCATTTTATTCACCTAGGATTATTTATGATCAATACTTTTATTTATTTTATTATTGGATAGTGGATTTTGTGTATGTGGATTAGATCGGATTGGACCTATTGGTTCTAAATAAAAAAGAAACACATTTTTTTTGACTTTTCACAAAGATTATGGATATTGCATGGAAAAGTAGATTATGTACGTACATTACTTTTACAATATTATTTTATGAATTAGGTGCATAGAAGCTTATCTACAATGAAGACGAAAAGATAGCTTTGGCTTGACAAATCTAACCAATTTTTAATTCATCTGGTTACTAGGTAACTTGTTCATAATATTATACCTTGTAAAAATCAGGTTAGAGATCAAACAAAAAATGGAGTTCTTGTAAAAAAAAAAAAACATTATAATTGATGCATTATAATGTGTGATTTAGGTCCAGATTAACTGATGCATTATAATTGTGAAGAGAATGCATTATGATAATTGATATATTATAGTTGCACATAAGATGCTTAATTTTTTAACTTTTTTTTTTTCCCCCAAAAAACTTACATTTTACAAAAATTTCACACCACTAAATATCTGATAACCTTGCTTGATTTTATTCAAGATGAGACGGTGGCCACAAGTGATTACGTGTGGCTTTAAATCTATTATGGCATACTTCCATTAAGTTTTAATGAAACACACTATACATGCATATAGTATGAGTGAGAAAAAAAATAAGTTGTCTTTTTCCACAACTTTACCCTTATAAAGAAACAAGGGCAAAACCCAACTTCAAACATCCTCTCAAACGTACGAATCAAAAATCTTTTCAACCATAAAAAAGCAGCCATGAAATTCAAAACAAGCCCCACCACCATCGAACTATTAGTAGCCATGCTATTTTTCTTTATCCTCTACAAACTCAAACCTATCAAGAAGAGAACGGCGGCGGCGCCGCCTCTTCCGCCCGGGCCCACCGCCTTCCCCTTCGTTGGCAGCCTCCCGCAGATGCTGATGAGCAAGCCCACGTTCCGATGGATACACAATCTCATGCAAGAACTCAACACGGAGATCGCATGCATCCGTCTCGGCGGCGTCCACGTCATCGTCGTCGCTTCCCCGGAGCTCTCAAGAGAGTTCCTGGGGAAGCACGACGCCGTCTTTGCCTCCCGGCCCGACTGCCTCTCGGCCCGGATCACGAGCGACGGCTATCTCACGCTGGCCCTCTCACCCTCCGGCGACCAGTGGAAGAAGATGAGGAGGGTTATGACGTCGGAGATTCTCTCGAAGCGCGTGCATGAGAATCTCCATGCAAAGAGGAGAGAGGAAGCCGACCATCTCTTGCGATACGTGTACAACCGGAGCAAGTATCCGTACAACAGTGGAGTCGTGAACGTGAGGGATGCAACGAGGCATTATTGTGGGAATGTGATAAGGAAGATGGTTTTTGGAAAGAGGTTTTTCGGGCCGGGAATGGCGGACGGGGGCCCGGGAATCGAGGAGAAGGAACACGTGGATGCGTTGTTCACGATTCTTTCGCATCTGTACGGATTCGCCATTGCCGATTTTGTACCTTGGTTGGAGGTTTTGGATTTGGATGGGCACAAAAAGATTATAACAAATGCGATTAAGAATGTAAGGAAGTATCAAGATCCAATAATCGATGAGAGAGTGAAGATGTGGGAGCTAAGGTTTAAGAGTAAAGAAGATGATATTCTTGATCTTTTAATCAATCTCAAGAACTCTAAAAATAAGCCCCTCTTGTCGGTTCGAGAGATCAAAGCACAAATTGTTGTAAGTATGAAGTATTTAATTTTCTAGCTACTTTAATTTGTTGTGTGTAATGTCCTAAAACTATAAGTTAATCATGGAATGGTATTTATTTTATAGGAAATAATGATCGAGACGGTTGATAATCCATCGAATGCAGTCGAGTGGGCCATGGCGGAGATGATCAATCAACCAGACATTCTCACCAAGGCATGTGAAGAACTAGACCGAGTCGTAGGAAAGGACAGACTCGTCCAGGAATCAGATCTGCCTCAACTGAACTATATCAAGGCTTGTGTGAAAGAGTCATTCAGGCTACATCCACTGGCATCTTTTAACGTCCCTCACGTCTCGAGCAAAGACAATGTTGTGGGTGGCTACTTGATCCCAAAGGGGAGCCACGTGATGCTCAGTCGCCCGGGCCTAGGGCGGAACCCTAGGGTTTGGGACGAGCCTCTCAAGTTCAGGCCCGGGCGACACTTTTTTGATGAGGAGACAGAAATCGGGCTCGTGGATCGTGAGTTGCACATGTTGTCGTTTAGTACCGGAAGACGAGGATGCCCGGGAACTGTCCTCGGCTCTACCATAACCACGATGCTTCTGGCTAGGCTCGTTCAGGGTTTTAAGTGGGGACCACCGCTTGGTACGGATAGCGTTGACTTGGCTGAGTCGGGACATGACTTGGCATTGTCAAAGCCCTTGACCGCTCATGCTATGCCTCGATTGGACTCACAAATTTATCTTTCACTTATGTAAATCTAGTAGTATTATACATGTGTGCACGTACTACGTTGTATGTCATTGATATATATGTATTGTATGAATAATTTAGTTTGGCCGGTTTCCTCATTTGGTCATATTATAAATTTGTTTCCTAGCTAAAATAGAAATTATAACAATCAACACACATAGTAAAAAAGATTCTCAATATTTTTGTTTAGCTAAAATAGAAATTATAACAATCAATACACATAGAAAAAAAGATACTCAAGATTTTTTTTAAACTACACTATGTCGTTGCCTAAAATAATTGAAATTGAAATTTAGCCTAAAGCAGTAGTATTACATTGAAATTGAATCCTTCGCTGTTTTGAACTCAAAAAACTGAAGAATCAGCACTTACTTTCTGCATAAAGATTTCATATGTTCGTTGCAAAATATGAACCTATGAAATTGACGTAAAAAGAAAAGGGACACACTTGAGTCAGCCGGAGGCACCGTGCGGCCGGGCTAAAACAATGGCACTTTTATTCATATAGATTGACACTTTTCTGTATAAAGATTGACTCTTTTAAAAATTGTCATTTTATTCGTAAAATAATTATGTTAAAGATTGACACTTTTATTCATATAGATTGACACTTTTCTGTATAAAGATTGGCACTTTGGGCCCGGCCGCACGGTGCCTCCGGCTGACACAAGTTTTTATTCACCAATATGAGAAGTGGGGCCAGCTTGAATAATATTGGGCTTTTCTAACCGAGTGAGCCTGAGTTATAAATGAAGGCCCGAAATCTAAACCCATCGGGCCAATACAAGAAAGTCGGATTTATTTAGGCCGAAACTAAGTTATTTGGGCGTCGATGTAATATTTTATCATATGCGATAGCTCCTCACCATGCATACGTACAAATGATTTCTCAAATACATTTGAAATATTTTTTCCATGCAATACGTACAACTTACATCATATGTAATTAAATAACTATTGTCCAATAAGTCGTAGATAAATTCTTGGTATGCCTTGATAAAAGATTTCTGGTTGATTGATCATCTCTTCAAGGGCCCACTCAACTGCATTCGATGGATTTTTACCACTTGCTTCAAGCATTATTTCCTACAAATTAATAACATTATTATTGACTCCAAGATCAAATTGCACTTGACAGCAAAAACTAAAGACTTACTAGAATTTGTGCTTTGATCTCTCGAACTGACAATGAGGACTTACTTTCTGAGTTCTTTAAAAAAACTATAACTTGAAATTTTTTTGGGTGAATCAAATTTTGTGAATTAAAATATACTTTCACAATTCAATTTTGAAGCGTAAATACTTGTAGTATTAATTAATGGGTTAATCCAAGCCCACTGGGCCAGTCTGAGAAGTGTGGCCAGCTCAAATATCTATCGAGCCACTATTCGGCCCAATAATACACCACATACATATGTAATGGTGTTTTATTTTCTTCATCATTTATTTTAATATCCACAACATGTATAATTGTTGATGTGATAGCTCCTCTCATACGATAACACATACTAATACACATGCATCCAAGTAGTACATATATATCACAACTAAGTGTAGCTAGTGGGTAAGATGTTTTCCGTTCAACCAAAATGTCAGGGTTTTGAGTCACCTTGAGGGGAAAATTGTCACGACCGCACTTTGCTAATTGATAGCTAAGCTCGGTGATTCGTGACTATGATGGAAATTAACGAATAATTTACGAAAGGTGGGAAATTCGAGAATTTGGTACGAACATATTATAGAACAAACACCGATAGACGGAATAAGTATGACATCACTCGTCATGATCTTAAATTACAACCATATAGAAGGTTTTGAAGTATCAGAGTATACACAGCGGAAATGTGTTTAAGAATACATGTATGGGGACATGTATTACCAAGAGAAATCTTCAACTAATACTACTTTCTAACTTTGACAAAAGCATCGCCGGTCACTCTCCCTTCATCCTGCTCAACCTGCACATTGGAAATAATGTACAGGGCGTGAGTACAGAGTACTCAGTGGACACATGCCCAAAATATTCTCTTATTGTCAAGCCATTCATAGTGAAGCATAGGGTTTTATTGAAAGGCCTATGTTCACGAAAAACTGAGTTATCTTAAAAGCGTCTAAAGACTAAGTTCTGTAGTATTCTACCATATCTGAGTTTGTTGTGCCCGAGGAGTTGGCCACCTCACTCGGTCACGTGATCGGTCACTATCTGCAATGACACGATCGATGTGTACACTAGTCCAAGAACAATAGCTGATCATTCAAGGACCCGAATTTGATTTATGAATTGGCCTTGCGCCATTTAACAGATAGGCATCATACAAAAACTGAAAACATTTATGGCATGACAATACTTTAAAAGAGCTATTAATCTAATAAAACATGCTTTGTTTTATAGAAAGCCCACCTCGTTATTCTTCTCTACTGCAACGAGACTTGATCTCTGTTTCAGCTACTGTCCCTCCTTCGCGTACCCTTTGATAAAAATCGAGGTAAGATTCGTATTGTAACGAATAAAATCTTATCTAAGATTTTAGCTTTAGTTCTGATCGGAGGTTATTCTAAATCCAGTAACGTGGTTACTGTTATCTAAGCTCGAGTTATGAATCCCGTTATATGGACGGTTCATATAAATTTTTATATTAATAAATCAACTTGATTTATTGCTGAACTCGATTAATTCTATCTGCGTATTTGACTAGCTTAATCAATTATGATTAACTATTAAATCTGATTAATTAACTTATTACCATAAGTTAATAATATGCTTAAGAATTTCCAAGTCTTAATCTCTTAATAGATCATTTTTGATTTATCGCTAAACTGGGTTAATTCTGCTTGAAATTGTGTAATTGATCAGCTAAATCAATTAATCTAAATTATAATTTTTGGTTAATTAACTTTTCTAAAGTTAATTATTACAAACGTGAAATAATTCATTATGAATTATCGAAAATTAATCGAGAGTGGAATACGATTTATTAATGACATCTTGATCTATAATCAATCGGGAATTGGGCACATGATTTACTCGCTAGGCCGTGGCCCAAAACTTAAGGTGAAAGCTGGCCCACTCGTGGTCCAGCCCAGGGTTCGGCCCAATACTTTATCCGGCCCGGCCCGAACTCGCGACCTGACCCGAGATCCGGCCCAGTGGAACTAAACCATCACAATCCTTCTTTCCTCTTCATCTCGCGATTGACGAGCTCTTTCCCTTTCTCCCGCAATTCTCATCTCCGACTCGACTCTAGTTCCCTTCTCCGATCATCTTCTCCGGCAATTGTTGCCGTCGAGTTGTTGCTAATCCGTCCTTTATAAATCGTTCTCTTCCCCAAATTGATTACTTGGAGAAATAGCCCTAATTCAAAAAAAAAATAGGGCAGAGATACACCGGTCTTTCTCCCGTCAGTCTTCGGCTGAAAATTCGCCGCTTCCGGCTTCAGGAAGGGCTCCGCCGCATGTCGAGATGGCGTCGACCTTGGGAAGGTCTGGCGGTTCGATTCTCGTGTTATGTCCTAGGCTCTCACCGGCGCGTTCGCTCTGCTTCGATGGTTCCAGATGGCCGGTTGCAACTCCCGTGCCCCGGTTGCCTCTCCGAGAGTCACAAATATCAAAACCTTAGTTCTTTTGAACTAAGGAACATTCGTCCCTTTCGGTTTCGTTTCGATTCCAACATTTCTCTCTCTAATCCTATTTGTTAATCTCACTCGGTTTAGTAAGGAGTTCGATTATTATTTAAAGAGTTCATTCGATTCGAATTATTGACTTTTAGTTTCTCCGTTTCTTGCAGCTCCAGTGACCTGATGATGAAGGCCGTGGTTCGCTGCTGCTGGTTCGGTACTGTTCGGCTCCGTCGTCGGAGCCCTGTGAAGGACGGGTGCTGCTGCCGCTTTGTTTCTCTACCGTCGAGGCCTTGTGCCTCGACGGAGGTTTAAATTCTTGTCACTCGACTCTTTTGCTTAAGCTACGTTACTAAGTTAATTGTTTTAGTTCATTGAAAGATTAGGCTTGGTTTCTGAACTGAAGGTTATGGATATTACCATGCTTGGTCATGGATTTAAGGTTTAAAGATTTACTTCTTATGCTTTTTCATAGGCTGATGTTTTACTTAAAATCTGCTGGGGTTTCACTATATAAAACTATAACATGCTTGTGTGCTTAGAGGAGTTAGGTTCTTGAGAATTAACTTGAGCGATGATAGCATGCTTATTCACAGGCTGAATCTTTACTAATTTATGCTTGAGGTATGAGAGTTTGAGTGTTGTGCTTTACCTTAAAGGAGAGGGGCTGTAGTTGCTAGCTTTCTCCTCTTCTCTTCCTCGTTGCTCCTTCTTCTTCACTCTCTATCACTCTCCCTATTTGATTATTTGAATGGGATGGTGTCGTCTGGATCTGGGGAGGGAGGGTGGTGATATAGAGAGTCGTTTGGAGTTCTTGGTTTAGAAGGGGAAAGTTGACCTGAAAGAATTGGGTTGTAGTCTATCGAGGCAACCTATTTTTGTGTCATGTTTGTTCTTAGCAAGTGATTCCCTGCAGATTTCATCTTGTTCTTTTGCTGCAGATTTTAAAAACCCTTCTTGTTTTATTTATCTTTGTTCTTATACAGCAGCTGACCTTTCCTTTTCTCCCCTTTGTTTTATTGACACGCTAATCCATTCATCTCCATTTGCAGGTTGTTGCTGTGGTGATGCTGTGTTTCTGCCGCATCATTTGGCATTCAAAGAAGCTGATTCTCTTTCATAGGCTAAACAATTAGGGAAGTGCTAGAAGCTGCAAGTTGGGTTTAGTCTCTCAAGGAGTTGTTCTTTTCCTCCTTTAAGCTAAATGTTGTTTTGTGTAAGGCTTCTTGTTTGTATAGTCTAGTGTAGTAGGTGTGGTTTCAGAATTCAGGCTGTAAAATTTGGATAGGCTGTAATAAAGGTTATTTGGTGGATTTGATTTCCATCCCTTTGTCTATTCGAACATTCTTGGAGCAACTAGCCAAGGATGTAAATATTTTATTTTAATTCTTCTCTTGCTTTATAAAAAAAGAAGAATATATATATACATATATACATATTCTTATTTTAGTGTAGTAATTATGGGCTTACCCCAACTCGTGATTACTTGGACCTTGGTCCGATCTAATAAATCAATTGGGCCTTGGCCCAATTAAATAAAATCGAGAAGTCGACGACCATCTCTTACTCGAGCTTATTCGATCAACATTTAGCAAATGTGATCGAGAATAATAACGATTTATTTATTCGAATGCTAATTACTAATTGAAAACTAAATAATATAGAAATCAAGTTGCTACTTGATTCTATCGTCATTGTTCAATCGATTTCCTCGAAAGAATTAACTATAGAAGTCGAGTCGCTACTCGATTCAATTATTGCTCTCTAAGCAATTGTTCTAGAATTTTGGATACTAAAAATTGATAATATTTCTTAACTATCGAGATTAACTACTAATTTAGTTAACTTAAATTACGGGGCGTTACATCCTCCCCCCCTAAACAAAAATTTCGTCCCGAAATTTACGTACCTTAGTTAAATAATTCTGGGTACCTCTCTTTCATCTTATCCTCAAGCTCCCATGTGGCTTCTTCCTAACCGTGGTGCTTCCACAAAACCTTCACCGAAGTGATGGATTTATTTATGAGTTGTTGTACTTTTCGTTCTAAGATTGCTTCTAGTTTATTCTCAAATCTGGATTGAGAACTACTTTATCTTGATGGAATACGTGCTTTGGGTCATGTACGTACTTTTGAAGTTGTGAAACATGGAAAATGTTGCGCACGTTTCCAAGGCTTGGCGGCAACGCCAGCCTATGAGCTACTGGTCCGATTCTCTCTAAAATTTCGTAAGGTTCGATAAAACGGGGTCTCAGCTTTCCTTTGACTCCAAATCTCACTATCCCCTTGGAAGGAGATACTTTCAGAAACACTTTGTCTCCTACTTCAAACTGAATCTCGGTTCGACGATTGTCGGCATATCCTGAGCTTCCTTAATTCGGTCTCTGATTTGGCGCACGATCTCGATCATGTCGCTAATTGCATCAGGGCCTAACATCTTTCTCTCACCGACTTCATCCCAGTAAAGCGGTCACCTGCACTTTCTTCCATACAGCGCTTCATATGGTGCCATATCTATGGTCACCTGATAGCTGTTGTTGTAGGCAAACTCGATCAGTGGTAACACTGGCTCCCAATGACCACCTCGATCAAGTACTACCATTCTCAACATGTCCTCTAAGGTCTGTATGGTCCTTTCTGACTGCCCATCGGTCTGAGGGTGAAAGGCAGTACTAAAATTCAATCTGGTTCCAAGTTCTCATTGTAAGCTCATCCAAAATCTAGAGGTAAATTTTGAATCTCGGTCTGACGTGATCGAGATTGGTATTCCATGGAGGCGTACTATCTCGCGAACATACAACTGAGCTAACTTCTCTGATCCGTACGTTATCGGGATCGGAAGAAAGTGTGCGCTTTTTGTAGGTCAATCTATGATCACCTAGGTGGCTTTATTTTTTCTTTTTCACTTCGGTAGTCCTATTACAAAATCCATGGCGATATGCATCCATTTCCACTGCGGAATTTTCTGGGGTTGCAATTTGCCATAAGGTAATTTGTGCAGAGCCTTCACCTGCTGACAGGCTAGGCATTTTCTAACGAACGAAGCTACATATCTCTCTTCATTCTATCCAATCATAATTTATTTTCAGGTCTTGGTATATCTTCTTGCTACTAGGGCGGACGGTATATGACGTATCGTGAGCTTCACTTAAAATCTCATCCATAGCTCCTTACTGGGTGGTATTCAAAGTCTTCCTTTGGCAATAATTGCATTGTCCGCTTCCTTAAGCATCTAGTATTCGACCTTTCAAGTTAGGTGCTACGGTTAGGATGGCGATGATCCCTTAACTAGGAGATGGATTATAGAGATAACTGTTAGTTCTCTTGAGTGTAAGATTAATGGCTTTAGTTTCTAATTCATATAGATTGCCCAGTTAGATAGATTAACTAATGGCTTAGACCCCATAATCTGTATACTCACTAATGATAAAAACTACTTGTTTGCTTAACTAGATAGTCCATTCGTATACTTGATCGTTGGTGCGGTTCTTATCTAAGAACCATAATAATCAAATTGCTATTTGATTTTTTTCTAGAAAGTACCACCAGAAAATCATATTCTTGAAGAAATCCTACCTTGGTTACACTTCTACTCAACTTGCCAGAACTACTAGACACCTACTTGATCATGGGACTCTAATACTAAATTATATCTAGATACTCACGTAAGAAACAATTTGCTAATTGCTTCCACCCAAATAGAGATTTAGGGAATTTTCTGTTTTAGATTCCATTCCAGACGGAATAAGAATATAACTAACATTCTTTCTGGCGAAGTTTTCATATCAGTGTAACTTAATTACTGGAAGGGTGGTCTCAAATATAACACAACTTCTAAGTTCAATTCTTGAAACTCCGGGAGGAGTGTTTCTTAGTTGGTCAAACGGAATGATGGTTTTAACTGAGTTGTGCAATGAAAAGCACCTGCCAAGATGTTAGCTTTGCCCGGTGATAGTTGATTCCACGTTCACAGCCTTTCATAGTCATAGTCTCTCTGCTTGAAGAAGTATTTGGGACTCTTGTGATCCGTGAAAATCTCACACCGAACTCCGTAGAGATGGTGTCTCCAAATCTTCAGAGCATGCACGACTGCTGCTAATTTCAAGTCATGAGTTGGGTAATTGTGCTTGTGTGGTCTAAGATGTCGTGAAGTATAAGCTATCACCTTCCCTTCTTACATTATAACACATCCTAGCCCATTATTGGAGGCATCTGTGTAAACGACATACTCCTTGTCCGGATCTAGGACTGCCAGAATTGGGCGGTGGTCAATTTCTATTTCAACTGTTGAAAGTTTGACTCGCATTTCGATGTCCATGTGTATTTGAACCCTTTCCTCAGGAGTTGTGTCATTGGTCTGGCTATCTTGGAAAATCCCTCTATGAATCTTCGATAGTAACCAGCTAATCCTAAGAAACTTCGGATTTCGTTTGGTGTTGATGGGGATTTCCAATTCTGAACTGCTTCAACTTTTGCAGGGTCCACTTTAATTCCTTCAGCTGTCGCAACATGACCCAAAAATACTAGTTTTTCTAGCCAGAACTCACACTTGCTGAATTTGGCATAGAGCTTCTCTATTTTTAGAGTTCTTAACACTACTTCTCAATTGTTTCTTGTGTTATCTTTCATTCTTTGAATAGGTTAGCATACCATCTATGAAAACTAGGGTGAATTTATCTAAGTAGGGGTGGAAAACACAAATCATGAGGTCTACGAATACTACTGGTGCTTTGGTCAAACCCAGCGGCATGGCTACGAATTCATAGTGGCCATATCAGGTTTGAAAGGCCGTCTTAGATATATGCTCTGGTCGGTTCTTCAGTTGATGGTGACCCGATCCTAGATCTATCTTAGAAAACACGCTTGCCCTTTTGAGCTAATCAAACAGGTTATCGATTCCAGGTAATAGACAATTATTCTTGAGGGTTAACTTGTTCAGTCCTTGGCAGTCTATACATGTTTTCATGGAGTCGTTCTGCTTTTTCGCAAATATTACAGGCATTTCCCATGGTGATACGCTAGGCCCAATAAAGCTCAAGTCCGGAAGATCTTGGAGTCGCATTCGGTATGGTACCTTGAATAAAGGGCTTATCTAGGCTCTACATCAGTGTTATGTTTTTTTTTTTTCTATCTAGTGATCATGGTGGGATGTTCGGAAACAACTCAGATAATCCTCATATGATTTCCATATCTCCCATCTTCAGCTTTGGCTTTCGACTCTTGGCTCAGGTGAACCAGATAGATTGGGTAACCTCTCTTCATCACGGTTATTGCTTTTATTACAAAGATGACCAGTTTTCACCAACCTATAGTGTTTTCGTTGGAAGTCGTAGGCTCTTTACTTGGCATTCTAAAGGGAATTCTGTCTTTTCTTTCGGAGGATGGTGGCGTAGTTTTCAACTAGTCAGTCCATACTTAGGATTCTATGCACCTTCTTCATAGATATGCTGCGGAGATGGTTCTTTAGAGATTACTGTGAACATATGTTCAATTCTAGATTCCCCACCTGTGAGGTAATCCTCATATCTATCTCTATTTGTTCCGTTCATATTCTTAGGTTATCTATGCATACGTTTGCTATAATGGAAAGTGAAGTATTGTTTATCAAACAAGATTATTCAGGTGTATCGAGGGGTTGGCTCATACCTACCAAGTTTTCTTGGCCCTTAGCGAATTTCTCCTGCCTCATCGCATAGGCCTTCGCCTTCTGTCGTTGCTTGTACCCAAAGCATTCATGGCTTTGAGGTGGGAGTCGGGGTGGTGGTGGGGAAAACTATCATGGTATTTTGAGTTGTTCTCCACCGAGAAGAGCAATTGAACTTGGAGACTCTAGGTGGCGGTCGTAGGATCTCTGATACGCCATTATTTCCTACTTCTCATTTTCCTTGTGATATTCTCTTTTACTATCATACTGTGATTATGTTTCACCTTTCCTTCTGTGAGATCTTAAATTGGGCATAATATTTTCTTCCACTTGTACTTTTCTTGACATCTTGATCTGCTTAAGGTTCTCGACGATCTTGTACATTAGTATACTATTTCCGTCCTCAGTCAATGCCCTTTAGAGTTCCTTATTATTTCTCACCGAGAAAATCTTGGTTCATTACCTTAATATAGGGTAGCTACCCTCATCTCGTATTCTGTCGTACTTCTTTACTAAGTCTCAAACCTAATCATGCTATCATTTCTCCATGTTTCTCCTCCTTTAGTATTTAGGTATTGGCATATGTCGTTATTCCTAATAACGCCTTACTATTATCACCTTACCTCTCTGATAGAGAATAAAACAAATTATACTTTGACTTGTATGGACTCTTTTACATGTCCTTCTCCCTTGAAACAAGGGAATTCTTAACTAGATCTATTGATTTATCATATGTTACTGCATTTTCTTTGCTACTTCTGTGGATTCTAACTTGCCGACTATTTTCGGTCTCCTCAATCTGACTAGAAGCTTTTCTCGTGTGGTTACGATATTTAATTTCTTTTATATCCTAGAAATTCTCAAAAACTCTTTATAAGGGATTAACCTTTATAGGTTTGGTTTTACTCATCTGCTTACTCGATCTAGTTTAATTCGTATTTCACTGCTACTAATTTCCGATATACTCCTCTAACTCATGAGTATGTCGTCTTCATTCCTTGAACTTAACAGTTTCTTACTGTTAATTGGTCTTGCACCACCAAATAAACAACTTATTTGCTCTATTGATTTACTTGGTGCAAATATCTCTAAAACTGATCCCATCACGATATGGGTTATAACGCTTGTATTCGACTCTTCTGCTCTTCATCTGGGTTCCTGAGATTTTCTTAAGGGCTCTCTAAGGTTCTTTACGACTCCGTATCAATCTAAATTTCTTGTTGATATGTCTCAATTATCTATATTCCCTTGGTTTATCCTTATTTGGATACTAGGTCTCAACCCTTCTATTTTAGGTCTTAATTTCTATTCATTTGATCTATCTACAATCTTTTGGCATCCCCAATCAACACTATGCTTCTTGTCATACCTTGAACTTTCAAATGGACTAATTTATTCATTCTCTTTGGTTAAAGAAATGTAATACGTACGGAGTGAAATAATTTGTGAACTGTACCGGAAGAAATTTCAATAGGAAGAACGTGTCAATTCGGCATGACGTTCAATCAAATGGTTTTCTCAATAAATTTTCAGACCAGTGTGGAAAGAATAGTCAGAAGGTAGAAATGAAATGACAAAGGGTCAAAAGAGAGGGACCCTGTTGCCAATACCTATCTGAGCTCTGGTCTGAGAATGATTCTACTGAGATTGAGATTATGTGGAGTGGCCAGTTCCACATAAGCACCTTCTCAGCATGAACCCGCCTGCCGTACTTTGGTGGTTTAGTCAAAGAATGACGAAAACAAATTCTCAAGGGTTGGCAAATTTTGTTTCAGCTGAAAAACTTTCCTAACTTGATATTTTCTAAAGAAAAGACTTTTTGTGGCTTCAAGGGGGTGAAAAAAAAAAAGGTGCATGCCACATCATAAGGCATTAATAAGCAAGGTTTTCCTTAAATTACTGCCTTCATAATTTTATTAATTCTCTGCCATGACTAGTCCTTAATGGAGAAGGTTGTTATTCTCTTATTTTCTTATGAGGGACTAAACTGGCAATGGGTCATGTCATCGTTGCTAATGACACATAAGTGTGGGTAGTAATACTACCTTGTATGTAGTCCCAATTACACGTTCTCATCTTCTAATTTATTTCCTTTTTCACCCACGTTTCGACAATCGACCACTATGGTTGGAAAGTCTAACGGAGTAGGATGCTAAATCATCCCGGATAAGACTTATCCGTCTTAAAGGAAAAATTCTTCTTCAGATATCTATTTCTCATAAAAGTTGCAACTTAGGCTGCAACATTCTAATGATTTAGTTATTTACTCCAAGTGGCACTACGCCTTGACTCTCATTGCTATAATATAGTCTGATTGTGAATATAACACAACTTACTTTCTTTCCTATTTTATTCTCATAACTGCTAGCGTTTGAGCTTAACTCGTCTTTCTTTAGATTATTCTTTTCTTTCCAAGTGTGCAGTGACACACTCGACATTGAAGTGGACTTATTTATTTTGCCACAATGTATTTTACTTGATTACACCACTGAGGTATGCTAAAGTTGAAGGCATTAGCAGCCTAATCTAAACGAGGGTTGGCATACGTCTATTGAGATTGCCTCGATCTTCATGCTGCTCCTCGTATTTTTCTTCTGGCATCTGGCCTTGTTCTTCTTCTTCTCTGCTTTAATGCAAGAAAGGAACTTCGTTCCAATCTTAATTTAAACTTACTTCCTCGAAGTAAGTGTCTAAAGCAACTATGTTCTCTAGAGAAGTTCACTTTTCTTTCTAAGTGATCTAAGAACTGGTTTCTGATAAGTTCTTGCAATAAAAGAAATTTCCAATTTTAATCACTTGAAGATAGCATTTTCTCTTTTCCTTGTTGAGCGTGATGAGTTGGAGTGCCGAGCTTTTGTCAAAGGACTCTATTTAGTATAGCAATTCAAGTCTAGACTATACTTTGAAGAAGACTCTTGGATTTCAGAGCAAACCTAGTGCTCTGATACCACTCTATCACGACCGCACTTTGCTAATTGATAGCTAAGCTCGGTGATTCGTGACTATGGTGGAAATTAACGAATAATTTACGAAAGGTGGGAAATTCGAGAATTTGGTACGAACATATTATAGAACAAACACCGATAGACGGAATAAGTATGACATCACTCGTCATGATCTTAAATTACAACCATATAGAAGGTTTTGAAGTATCAGAGTATACACAGCGGAAATGTGTTTAAGAATACATGTATGGGGACATGTATTACCAAGAGAAATCTTCAACTAATACTACTTTCTAACTTTGACAAAAGCATCGCCGGTCACTCTCCCTTCATCCTGCTCAACCTGCACATTGGAAATAATGTACAGGGCGTGAGTACAGAGTACTCAGTGGACACATGCCCAAAATATTCTCTTATTGTCAAGCCATTCATAGTGAAGCATAGGGTTTTATTGAAAGGCCTATGTTCACGAAAAACTGAGTTATCTTAAAAGCGTCTAAAGACTAAGTTCTGTAGTATTCTACCATATCTGAGTTTGTTGTGCCCGAGGAGTTGGCCACCTCACTCGGTCACGTGATCGGTCACTATCTGCAATGACACGATCGATGTGTACACTAGTCCAAGAACAATAGCTGATCATTCAAGGACCCGAATTTGATTTATGAATTGGCCTTGCGCCATTTAACAGATAGGCATCATACAAAAACTGAAAACATTTATGGCATGACAATACTTTAAAAGAGCTATTAATCTAATAAAACATGCTTTGTTTTATAGAAAGCCCACCTCGTTATTCTTCTCTACTGCAACGAGACTTGATCTCTGTTTCAGCTACTGTCCCTCCTTCGCGTACCCTTTGATAAAAATCGAGGTAAGATTCGTATTGTAACGAATAAAATCTTATCTAAGATTTTAGCTTTAGTTCTGATCGGAGGTTATTCTAAATCCAGTAACGTGGTTACTGTTATCTAAGCTCGAGTTATGAATCCCGTTATATGGACGGTTCATATAAATTTTTATATTAATAAATCAACTTGATTTATTGCTGAACTCGATTAGTTCTATCTGCGTATTTGACTAGCTTAATCAATTATGATTAACTATTAAATCTGATTAATTAACTTATTACCATAAGTTAATAATATGCTTAAGAATTTCCAAGTCTTAATCTCTTAATAGATCATTTTTGATTTATCGCTAAACTGGGTTAATTCTGCTTGAAATTGTGTAATTGATCAGCTAAATCAATTAATCTAAATTATAATTTTTGGTTAATTAACTTTTCTAAAGTTAATTATTACAAACGTGAAATAATTCATTATGAATTATCGAAAATTAATCGAGAGTGGAATACGATTTATTAATGACATCTTGATCTATAATCAATCGGGAATTGGGCACATGATTTACTCGCTAGGCCGTGGCCCAAAACTTAAGGTGAAAGCTGGCCCACTCGTGGTCCAGCCCAGGGTTCGGCCCAATACTTTATCCGGCCCGGCTCGAACTCGCGACCTGACCTGAGATCCGGCCCAGTGGAACTAAACCATCACAATCCTTCTTTCCTCTTCATCTCGCGATTGACGAGCTCTTTCCCTTTCTCCCGCAATTCTCATCTCCGACTCCTCGACTCTAGTTCCCTTCTCCGATCATCTTCTCCGACAATTGTTGCCGTCGAGTTGTTGCTAATCCGTCCTTTATAAATCGTTCTCTTCCCCAAATTGATTACTTGGAGAAATAGCCCTAATTCAAAAAAAAAAATAGGGCAGAGATACACCGGTCTTTCTCCCGTCAGTCTTCGGCTGAAAATTCGCCGCTTCCGGCTTCAGGAAGGGCTCCGCCGCATGTCGAGATGGCGTCGACCTTGGGAAGGTCTGGCGGTTCGATTCTCGTGTTATGTCCTAGGCTCTCACCGGCGCGTTCGCTCTGCTTCGATGGTTCCAGATGGCCGGTTGCAACTCCCGTGCCCCGGTTGCCTCTCCGAGAGTCACAAATATCAAAACCTTAGTTCTTTTGAACTAAGGAACATTCGTCCCTTTCGGTTTCGTTTCGATTCCAACATTTCTCTCTCTAATCCTATTTGTTAATCTCACTCGGTTTAGTAAGGAGTTCGATTATTATTTAAAGAGTTCATTCGATTCGAATTATTGACTTTTAGTTTCTCCGTTTCTTGCAGCTCCAGTGACCTGATGATGAAGGCCGTGGTTCGCTGCTGCTGGTTCGGTACTGTTCGGCTCCGTCGTCGGAGCCCTGTGAAGGACGGGTGCTGCTGCCGCTTTGTTTCTCTACCGTCGAGGCCTTGTGCCTCGACGGAGGTTTAAATTCTTGTCACTCGACTCTTTTGCTTAAGCTACGTTACTAAGTTAATTGTTTTAGTTCATTGAAAGATTAGGCTTGGTTTCTGAACTGAAGGTTATGGATATTACCATGCTTGGTCATGGATTTAAGGTTTAAAGATTTACTTCTTATGCTTTTTCATAGGCTGATGTTTTACTTAAAATCTGCTGGGGTTTCACTATATAAAACTATAACATGCTTGTGTGCTTAGAGGAGTTAGGTTCTTGAGAATTAACTTGAGCGATGATAGCATGCTTATTCACAGGCTGAATCTTTACTAATTTATGCTTGAGGTATGAGAGTTTGAGTGTTGTGCTTTACCTTAAAGGAGAGGGGCTTGTAGTTGCTAGCTTTCTCCTCTTCTCTTCCTAGTTGCTCCTTCTTCTTCACTCTCTATCACTCTCCCTATTTGATTATTTGAATGGGATGGTGTCGTCTGGATCTGGGGAGGGAGGGTGGTGATATAGAGAGTCGTTTGGAGTTCTTGGTTTAGAAGGGGAAAGTTGACCTGAAAGAATTGGGTTGTAGTCTATCGAGGCAACCTATTTTTGTGTCATGTTTGTTCTTAGCAAGTGATTCCCTGCAGATTTCATCTTGTTCTTTTGCTGCAAATTTTAAAAACCCTTCTTGTTTTATTTATCTTTGTTCTTATACAGCAGCTGACCTTTCCTTTTCTCCCCTTTGTTTTATTGACACGCTAATCCATTCATCTCCATTTGCAGGTTGTTGCTGTGGTGATGCTGTGTTTCTGCCGCATCATTTGGCATTCAAAGAAGCTGATTCTCTTTCATAGGCTAAACAATTAGGGAAGTGCTAGAAGCTGCAAGTTGGGTTTAGTCTCTCAAGGAGTTGTTCTTTTCCTCCTTTAAGCTAAATGTTGTTTTGTGTAAGGCTTCTTGTTTGTATAGTCTAGTGTAGTAGGTGTGGTTTCAGAATTCAGGCTGTAAAATTTGGATAGGCTGTAATAAAGGTTATTTGGTGGATTTGATTTCCATCCCTTTGTCTATTCGAACATTCTTGGAGCAACTAGCCAAGGATGTAAATATTTTATTTTAATTCTTCTCTTGCTTTATAAAAAAAGAAGAATATATATATACATATATACATATTCTTATTTTAGTGTAGTAATTATGGGCTTACCCCAACTCGTGATTACTTGGACCTTGGTCCGATCTAATAAATCAATTGGGCCTTGGCCCAATTAAATAAAATCGAGAAGTCGACGACCATCTCTTACTCGAGCTTATTCGATCAACATTTAGCAAATGTGATCGAGAATAATAACGATTTATTTATTCGAATGCTAATTACTAATTGAAAACTAAATAATATAGAAATCAAGTTGCTACTTGATTCTATCGTCATTGTTCAATCGATTTCCTCGAAAGAATTAACTATAGAAGTCGAGTCGCTACTCGATTCAATTATTGCTCTCTAAGCAATTGTTCTAGAATTTTGGATACTAAAAATTGATAATATTTCTTAACTATCGGGATTAACTACTAATTTAGTTAACTTAAATTACGGGGCATTACAAAAATAGAGAACCATTATTGATCTCCTTTATAAATAAATAAAAAAGTCAGACATAAGAAAAATAATATATATATATATATATATATATATATATATATGAATGTATATATTGATTCTTCGGCTCTCTAATTGACTTTTTGCAAGTATATATTTTTTTTATGGTCGTGGAATTAAATCCGTTAAATTCACGCTAGATTTTCATCTTCGTTTTTCAAATTAAAGTGTTGAAGTAATTAATACTATGAAATATCAGATGGTGTGTATATGTGTGTGAATAGGGCTGTCAAACGGGAATCCGGTATTCCGGGATTCCCGGTACCGAACCGGAACCGGTACAGGATAACCTGATTCTGGTCCGGTAACCGGTTCCAACCTCAAGCAAAATTCCGATACCCGGTTAACCGGTACCGAACCGGGTACCGGTTAATATTTAATTTTTTTAATATATTTTTATAAATAAATTATATATTATATTAATATTAACAATTACTAAAAATTTTAAATACCCTAAATCATTAATTATATATTATTATTTTTATAAATAAACTATATATTATTTTTTTTATGTTTAATCATTGTTTAATTTGCTTTAGACTTTAAAAAAATAGAAAAAAATACATTTTCATTTTTTATAATAATTTTCCGGTATCTTAACCGGTAATCCGGTATAACCGGTACCGGAACCGGGAACCGGCTAGCTTATCCGGTTCCGGTATGGGTTCCTAAACAACATGAATAACCGGTTCCGAGTACCCGGATTTCCGGTTCCGGTTAACCAGAACCGGACCGATAGTCAGCCCTATGTGTGAATTAGTAATTTAAGTAGTATTTTCTTACTCTCAATTAAAACAGAAGTTTACTTTTCTAAATTCTGACATAGTGAGAATATAATAAAAATTATCTTTCAAGATAATAAGTTCATATTTAAAAAGATGAACTAAGCCTGTAGGTCCCGATAAATAGATATTGGTGTATGGGGGGGGGAATACACCAATTAGCCAACAGTTTTGACTTTTCAAAACAATTTGATATTACTGAGTCGTCACTTCAGTTTATCAGAACAGTTTAGTTTTTCCAGCTCAAACAGTGAACTGCTGAGCTTGCAAAACTAACCTGCGTGCGGAAGTTTGGTGGAAAGGTTGGCTAACAGGTTTCAAAACAGTTTTCAAAGAAAACTTTAGTTCATACAGGTGTTCATGCAAACTGTGAAAGTGGCTAACAGTTTTCAAAGACAGTTTATAGAAACAGTTTTCAAAGATAGTTTTCAGAAACAGTTTTCAAAGATAATGCACATGCAAGACAGGTTACAAATGTGCAGGTTGTGAGCATGCAAACTGTGTAAATAAATGTAAGAATAAATAGCGAGAAAAACACGAGGAATTTTTATCGTGGTTCGGAGTAAACAGCTCCTACGTCCACGCCAGATCTCGTCGAATCTGTAATCCCTTAACTTGAGATTTTTCGCTCCTTTTAACACTGGTGGAGGTTCCAGTCCAAATTCAAGTCTCTCTTTAGACTGAATCTAGCACGAATCTTGAGTCGTGTCTCTTCTAACTTTACATACAAACTTACAATCTTACTAATGCTAAACAACTAGCACTAATAATCAAACCGGAAAGCTGTGAAAAGCTATCACCGTTTGGAATACAACTCTATCAACTACACTGAATATCAACAGTGATGGTAGTGAGAGTGTGGATTGTGTTCTAGTAAGACAGATTCTAGAAAGAATAGAAATCTACAAAGATCAACACTTGGGAAAGCTCTAGTGATTTTGAGTGTTGATTGTGTGAATATTTAGCTTGAGATTTCTGCAGCGTTTCAGCTTGTAATTTGAGTTTCCCGTTTCTTCTTTCTGAAATGACTTGAGGTATTTATAGAGAAACATTTGTAATAGAGCCGTTGTGTGTGTCAGTATGTGCAGAACCGTACACTGACACAGTTATGGACGTTGAGTTGAGGACAGGTTCCTCAGCCACAGCTCAGGTTGGACTTTGCAGGTCACGCTTCCTATACCTCGAACTGTCTTCAGTCTTCTGTAATCTTCGCAAGAAATCTTCGAGTTTGGTTGGAGCAGATTACATAGACAGATTACATAAAGGAACGTTATGACAGGTTTGAGTAAAATAGGTACAAGGTTACACTACCCACCTTGACCTTCACATAGCGACCTGTTCGGGTTAAGCTTGACTGATCCAAACACGGAGACCAGCCTGTTCCAATTAAAGTCTATTGTCTAAGTGTGGTTTCTAATAGCATTATCAAAACTTAGTTCAAAGAGAAAAGGTTCCCAACAAAGCCTTGCGTGAGGTAATACTTCTTTAACATATACGCATTTTACGGTGTAATAATAGAAGATACAACATAAAATAGCCATAGAATATCTGAATCGGCATATCGTACTAGAATCTCTCTAACAATAATTTTATATGATAACTATATTATTTTATTTATCTTGTTCATTTTATTTCAGAAACATAATTTTTAATGATCTCTTCTCCTCGTAGAAATCGAAGACAAGAGGCTTATCCCACATGACGAGGATGTCGTCGAGTTTTGGATGGGGAGGTTTGTTAGACCTCTAAATCGGTAGATGCAGCAGTGCGCCTAGCCACGAACTACTATATCCAATTTTAAGGTGCCCATTGGCCAATATATTTTTGCCAATAGGACTAGCCCGTTTTGCTAGTGCTACCAAATCTCCTGCTACAAATCCCAGAGTCCACCTTGCTACTTTTGCATGATCGAAACTAACTTCAATCTTCAGATTGCTTGTTAGAGCTAATAGTATGTCGCGTCGTGCATCTTCATCTGGAGAATGTATAAGAATTTCACGATCAAACCACTGCCTGAAGGCAGGGTCAAGAGCATCAATTTTATTGGTAGCTCCAATCACCAGAACATGGCTCGCTCTAGTGTTAGAACTTTCAGAATCAGCACCATGAATTACAGGTTTGACGAGTCTGCATGCTTCATCGATGCAAGCCAACAACTGATTGGCTACATGCGGCTCTATTTCATCAATGAACACAACAGATGGTGTTCTCATGAAAGCTGTGGAGAATAATTCTTGAGTAGTTTCTTTTGGTGCACCTGAACATGGTTCAGACAAGTCAAACAGGAAGGGAAAAGGAAACTACGTGTAAATTCCTGAGGACTAATTATATTAAACATATATGCAAATCTAGAGTTTACGCTACGGGCAACTATGAAAGCTTAAAGATATAGATAAATGGATAACTTAGAAGTAAGCCGAAGATGAATAATAGAAGCTCTATTTGGTAATACTGAACAGCAATGTATAAGGGAGTAAAACAAAGCTGTTTTAGGAGCATAGGACTCTAGCATAATCTACATAATTTGAGATTTGGAATCAGGTAGCCCAATCACATACAGAAAAGGTCAAGGTAGCACATAATCCACATGTTCATATATGCCAACTTTCACCCAAACAAGACTCGGCGCTACTCTCACGTACAAAACAAGCACATCACACTCGAGTCTTACGATGCAATCCCTCTAAATAAACAGCATACAATACACACCATCATTTCAACAAATGCTCAATTAAGTTGTACGATGCAATCTCTCCAACCAAACTGCAGTCGATCGCATAATTTGCACAATCAAGTCATACAATGCACTCACTCTCTCTAGATAAACTGCATTCAATGGCCATAGGCATTGCAACAAACACATTACACAATCTGCACAATTAAGTCAGCACAATGCAGAAACCTTTACATGAGATGGAATACCTGAAACTCCAGACAACAAAGCAGCAGCAGAGATTTCAGAAAATGGCACTCCAGCCTCATTGGCAATGGCTCGGGCCAATGTGGTATTCCCACAGCCCGGTGGCCCGTGCAATAGAATTCGGGCCGTAGGCTCGACTCCAAAGTGGCGACATAGCTTCAACTGATTCAGTGGCAGGATCACCTCCCTATTCAACATGTCAATCAATCTAACGTCTCTGTCCATCCCATGTAAATCACTAAGCAATGGCCGATTATTCCCACTCCCATCCCTCCACCCACCGTGGCCATTCTTTTCCATCTCTCTCCTGCCATCACCTAATTCATCAACCACTGCTAAATCCCTAGTTACAATGGGCAGACTATTCACATTCACATTCACATTCTTCCTCACGGCGTCGCCGTTCTCCTTCATTCCTTTAGAACCCGACGCATTAGCAGAGAAGGCTGAGCTCATTACCTCATTTTCCCCACTCGCATTTCCAGCCTCGTCTACTTTTCGCCGTTTCACTGTGACAGGTGTATCCTCGTCATCGGCGTCTTCTCTCCTGATTTTGGCGACGCGTTCGGCTAGGAGCTTGCGGTTGCGGCGCGAGTAGGATTGCGGGAAGGTGGAGAGGAGGAGTACCACCAGTTGCTCGTCGGTGAGGTTGGTTTTGACGCCGGCGGCGGACTCGATGTGGCCGCGCAGAACTTCTTCATCGCAGGTACGGAGAGTCACGGCGCTGCCGCTCTTTTCTCCTACCATCGTCGCGCGTTGCCGGAAAAACGGGATTTCAGGTGACCGGTGCGGATTTATTGATTTAGGTCCGATATATTTTTGTAAAGATTAATTACAATTTTCGACGTTTAGCGGGTTAGGCACTCGTCGGTACTACACATAGTATAAATTAAATTAATATCTGCAAAATCAACACTTAAATAAAGGAAGATTTTCCTAATCAAATATATTTCCTTCCTTTTAATTCTAAACTCATGCAATATTTTCATCTCAATTTGAAATGACTACATGTGAATTTTATCTTTTATCATAACAAGATATATAAAAAAAATTGGAAACTACATTATTGGATAATATTTTCTACCATTTTTCTATCCATCCATTTCATTTCCATCAAAGTGAACACAACCTAAAATATAAACTTAAAATTTAATATTTTATTGTAGATTTGATTTTTTTTTTTTTATAAAGAGAATATCATATATCTCATCTATCTATAAGATGAATGTTTTTCTTTCCCAACATACTTATTATTTTCATAGTTGTGTGATGATACTATATTTAAGAAAAATTATTATTAATATATCTTATAAAAATAAATATTGAATCTATATACTATATAATAGTAGCTCCGGAAGCTACATATAGTAAGTTCAGTTCATTTATTACTTATATTCAGTTACATTTATGTCAATTGTTAATTATTAATTACATAAATAATATATATTAATCTACATAATTTATCAGTTTATTAATTACGTCTCATTATATATATTTATATCAATAAAAAAATGATAAATATTGTATAATAGCAATTTCATAGACGTATATTTATATTTAGTTTGATTTAGATTATACACTATTTATTTTGACTATTTCTTTTTAATATAAATAATAAATTATACTTAGGTTATTCAGAATTAATTACTATCATATGTATTATTATATTTATTTTAAATCTTACTTTTTAATATAAATAAGGATAAAGACAATATAAAATTGCAAATTTTTATCAAATCATATATAAATCGGTGCTCTGATCATGCTCCTTACTTGATGTTGTCCTTATCCTTATCGTAATCAACATACTTATACTTAATTTTAGCCCGTAAAATTACTTGGGCCCAGATTAAATTCACTGTTACACTTGCATATACTATCCTGCCTCTACCCTGTCATAAGTCGTGATAAGTATTGTTTAATTTTAATTATAATTTTTTATTTTTAATTTTAATTATCAATTTTTTATTTTCAATTTTAATTTTAATTTTTTTATTTTCAATTTTAATTATCAATTTTTATTTTCAATTTTAATTATCAATTTTTTATATTTCTTATCCAAACTTATCTATGTTTGTACCAAACACACAATATATTTCTTATCCCAACTTATCATACTTTTTTTATCTCAGCTTATCACACATTTGCTTATCTGTCATTTTTTCGGTATTGCTACCAAATGGGTCCTAAGTATAATATTTATATTAAAAAAAAAAGAGTGAAAAAAAAAATGTATAGTCTAAATCAAAATAAATAATACGAATTACAAAAAACACGCCTATAAAACTGCGAGTATATAAGTGTGTATAAAATTATATGTACACTACTGCTATATATTGTTTATCATATTTTTATTGACACATAAATGTATATAATCGAACGTAATTAATAAACTAAAAGATTATATAGATTAATATTATATTATTTATATAATTAGTAATTGACATAAATGTATATAAATGCATAAATTTAATGAACTGAACTTTCTATATGTAGGCTCCTGTAATAATTAATGTTAGTAATTAATGAACTGACTTACCATAAATTGACTTCCATAACTACTATTAGTTAGTATATAGATTACTCACTTCCCTCTATAAGAAGGCAAGGTACTAATCCCCCATTAAAATTCCACTCAAATTAACAAGCATGAAAATGGAAACAAGCTTTAGCTTCGAGTTTTCAACGTTCCTAGCATTATCATGTTTAATTTCCCTAATCTACTTCAAACTCAAATCCATCAAGAGAATTATATCGGCGGAGGCGCCGCTGCTTCCGCTGGGGCCCACCGCCTTCCCTTTCGTTGGCAGCCTCCCGCAGAATGCTGACAAACAAGCTTACATTCCGATGGATACACAAACTCATGCAAGAACTCGACACCGAAATCGCATGCATCCGCCTCGGCGGCATCCACGTCGTCGCCTTCACTTCTCCGGAACTTTCTAGAGAGTTCTTGAAGAAGCACGACACCGTCTTCGCCTCACGGCCCGACTGCATCTCGGGCCGGATAATCAGTGATGGCTACTTGACGCCGATCTCACGTAGATATACTCCCCCTAATATTTAAAATTAGCTTAAAACTTTGCAAAAAAAGTCTTGTAGTGGATTTAATTCAAGGACCATAAGTGCATTAAACACAAATTAGTCTATTACTTAGAAAGCCGAAATAAATTAACATGTAGCTACGGATAATATCATTACTCACTTCCCTCTATATGAAGGCAAGGTACTAATCTCCCATTAAAAGTCAACTCAAATTACCCACCATGAAAATGGAAACAAGCTTTAGCTTTGAGTTTTCAACGTTCCTAGCAATATCATGTTTAATTTCCCTAATCTTCTTTATACTAAAATCCATCAAGAGAATATCGGTGGCGCCGCCGCTTCCGTCAGGGCCCGCCGCCTTCCCTCTCGTCGGCAGCCTCCCGCAGATGCTTTCAAACAAGCCCACATTCCGATGGGTACACAAACTCATGCAAGAACTTGACACCGAGATCTAATGCATCCGCCTCGGCGGCGTCCACGTCATCGCCGTCACTTCTCCGGAACTTTCTAGACATTTCCTGAAGAGGCACGATGCCGTCTTCGCCTCTTGGCCCCGCTGCGTGTCGGCCCGGATCATGAGCGATGGGTATTTGACGCTAGCCCTCTCTCCTGCCGGCGATCAATGGAGGAAAATGAGGAGAGTCATGGTGTCGGAGATTCTCTCGACGCGCATGCATGGGAATCTCCATGCAAAGAGGAGGGAGGAAGCTGATCATCTTTTGCGATACGTGTACAATCAGTGCACGAATCCGTGCGAAAATGGAGGTGTGAACGTGAGAGATGCAACAAGGCATTATTGTGGGAATGTGATAAGGAAGATGGTGTTTGGAGAGAGGTTTTTTGGGCCGGGAACGGCAGACGGGGACCCGGGAATCGAGGAGAAGGAACACGTGGATGTATTGTTCACGATTCTTTCGTATGTCTACGGATTCGCCATTGCTGATTTTATGCCGTGGTTGGAGGTTTTGGATTTGGATGGGCATAAAAAGATTATGACAAATGCTGTCAAGAATGTAAGGAAGTATCAAGATCCAAGAATCGATGAGAGAGTAAAGATATGGGAGCTAGGGTTTAAGAGAGAAGAAGATGATATGGACGTTGAGTTGAGGACAGGTTCCTCAGCCACAGCTCAGGTTGGACTTTGTAGGTCACGCTTCCTATACCTCGAACTGTCTTCAGTCTTCTGTAATCTTTGCAAGAAATCTTCGAGTTTGGTTGGAGCAGATTAAATAGACAGATTACATAAAGGAACGTTATGACAGGTTTGAGTAAAATAGGTACAAGGTTACACTACCAACCTTGACCTTCACATAGCAACCTGTTCAGGTTAAGCTTGACTGATCCAAACACGGAGACCAGCCTGTTCCAATTAAAGTCTATTGTCTAAGTGTGGTTTCTAATAGCATTATCAAAACTTAGTTCAAAGAGAAAAGGTTCCCAACAAAGCCTTGCGTGAGGTAATACTTCTTTAACATATATGCATTTTACGGTGTAATAATAGAAGATACACCATAAAATTGCCATAGAATATCTGAATCGGCATATCGTACTAGAATCTCTCTAACAATAATTTTATATGATAACTATATTATTTTATTTATCTTGTTCATTTTATTTCGGAAACATAATTTTTAATGATCTCTTCTCCTCGTAGAAATCGAAGACAAGAGGCTTATCCCACATGATGATGTAACGCCCCATAATTTTACTTAACTAATTTAGTTAGTTAATCTCGATAGTTGAGATATATATATTATCAACTTGTAGTATCCGAGAATTATAGAACAATTGCTTAGAGAGCAATAATTGAATCGAGTAGCAACTCGACTTGTATAGTTAATTCTTTCGAGAAATCGATTGAGCAGTGATGATAGAATCAAGTAGCAACTTGATTTCTATATTATTTAGTTTTCAATAAGTTATTAGTATTCGAATAAATTCGAGTAAGAAATAGTCGTCGGTCATTGTTATCTAGTTATTGATCCTGTAAAGGTATTCTGATTATGAATTAATTACTTGGTATTTACTAATTAGCGATTGGGCCGATGCCCAATAAAATGGAAAATGGGTCGAGCCCACTTATATATATTATCTATTCAAGCCCATTAGTAAATTAATGGACCAAACCACGAATAATACGCTAAGATAAAGATATACGTGATATATACAATAAAAAGGAAAGGGGGCATTTCGAACTTGTACAAGGCTATACAAGCCGTTACAGAGGATGAGAGATCAAATCTCTACAAATTACAGATCTCAAATCTCAACAAATCCCTATTACAACTTATAATACAGCAAAATCTCTACAGAGAACAAAACAAAACCTAAGAATTCCCTCTAGTCTAAAAGTGGAAAAGGAATCAGCCTCTTTCAGGACCAAGAACCCAGCTACAATGGCAGCAACATTTCAGATGCAATCTGCCAATAAAACAAAAGAGAAAGTCAGCTAATAGCAACAAACTTAGAGATTCAAAATCTGCTAAGTCACAAATCCCTCTTAGTCTAAAGTAGGAAAGGGGCAGCTCTTGAGGGAAAGAAACCTCAGCTGTCGAGGCACATCATCAAACCAACAACAACCTGCAAATAAGAGAAGAGAGATGAATCAGCTGCCAAATAAGAACAAAAGATTTAGAGAGTCGAAATCTGCAGCTAGCAACAAATAAAATCTGCAGCAAATCCCCAAACAAGAACCAAAAATAGCATGAAAAGGGAAGCTTTGATAAACTACAAACCTTCCCTCTCCAAGTCAACCTACCCTCTATAACCAAGAATGTTCAAACGACCATCTATATCACCACCCTTCTTCACTCATTTAGATTTACTTCACCACTTCCAAATCACTTTAAAAAAAAAAAAAAAAAAAAAAAAAAAAAAAGAGAAGAAACACATAGAGCACATAGAGAGAAGGGAATTAAGAGCAAGAAGGAGAGAAGAAGCGACTAGGAAGAGTGAAGAGGAGAAGCTAGCAACTACAGCTCTTCATTTCTAAGGTAGTTCAATCAGCCTTCTAAACAGCATGCTAATAACTTGGTTCCTAGTTTCATTACAACATTTGAAACCCCTAAACATGCTCCTACCCTCATCTTACATAAGAAAAAAAAAAAAAACCAAGTGATGATTAAAGCCTTCAGTCCACGAATTTAGCAAAGCATATCACGCAAGCATGCTCATATATTAATCTTCAAATACAGCACAGTTGCTATTCAGAATCGAAACCACATCTCTAGTAATAGCGAAAACACTCATACTTAAGCAACAATGGAACTTAGCTTAGAATCAAAACCGTCGAAACCGAAGGCCTCGACAGCAACAGAGCAGCCCCGGAGTCAAGATGCTACGGCAGAGCAAGCAACAGCCGCTGTCGCCATCGTTTCGCCGAAGACCTACAACAAGAAACAGAAAATAAAAGTTAGCGACTCGAATCGGAAATAAACCTTGCAATAAAATTTAACCCTAGTTCGACTAACGATTAGAATCGAGAGCTTGATAAATCGAGTGGGACAAATTGTCCCCTGATTTGAAGAATCAGGGATTTTAGTTTTAGGACCGAATCCTGTAGAGAGAGGCTGCCGGAACACAGGAGTTGTGCTGGAGAGAGAGAGAATTGTCGAGTTCGAGATGAACACCGGCAGAAGTAGAGGTCGACGAGGTCGGACCGTGGATGTTGGACGACATCTCAAAGCCTGCGCCGTCTCATCTCGCCGGCAGAGCCTCAATCATAAGGGAGAATTTGTCAGAATAGAGAAGACCCCGATTTCGAAACTAGGAATCGGATTTATCGGAGAAACCACGAGTGGGTTTATCCCCAATTCGACTAGGGTTTTGAATTGGGGAAAGAGATGCCAGCTGGAGGAAGCAACAGTCGGCGACGACCATCATTTGTGGCGCCGATCGGGGAGAACTGCCGGACCAGTGAACAGATGACCGGAGAACCAAAGGGAAAAGAAGAGCGGTAGGAATCGCGACGTGAGAAAGAGGTGAAGGTCGGGATCAGAGTGAAAGAGAAGAGGGGTTTAGCCCATTTTCTTGCAACTCGGGCCGGGTTAGCTTATATTAACAAGCGGGCCGAGCTAAAGTGATGGGTTGATCTACCATTGGGCCGAGAATTGTTTCTCTAGTGGGCCGGATTTGCCTCTCAATTGGGCCAAGGGCTATTAAATAATTCACGAGCCCAAATCGAGATTTATTATAGATTGAAATATCGTTAAATGGATCGCATTCCACTTTCGAATAAATTCCGATATTCGTGAGGAATTTTTTTTTCACGACTTCACTAATTAACTTTAGATAAGTTAATTAACCAAAAGTTAATAATTTAGATTAATTGATTAAGGTAATCAATTACGCAATTAAAATTAATTAGTCCACTTTCACAATAAGTCAAAGATTGATTTAGTATAATAAATCTTATGAACCGTTCACATAACGGGATCTATAACTCGAGCATAGATAACAATAACCACGTTACTGGATTTAGAATAACCTCCGATCAGAATTAAAACTAAAATCTTAGTTAAGATTTTATTCATTAAAATGCGAATCTTACCTCGATTTTTAATCAAAGGGTACACGAAGGAGGGACAGTAGCAGAAGCCGAGATCAAGTCTCGTTGCAGTAGAGAGAAACAACAAGGTGGGTTTCTATAAAACAAAGCATGTTTTATTAGATCAATAGCTCTTTTAAAAGTATTGTCATGCCATAAATGTTTTCAGTTTTTGTATGATGCCTATCTGTTAAATGGCCAAGGCCAATTCATAAATCGAATTCGGGTCCTTGAATGATCAGCTATTATTCTTGGACTAGTGTACACATCGATCGTGTCATTCCAGATAGTGACCGATCACGTGACCGAGCGAGGTGGCCACCTCCTCGGACACAACAAACTCAGATATGGTAGAATACTACAGAACTTAGTCTGTAGACGCTTTTAAGATAACTCAGTTTTTGTGAACATAGGCCTTTTAAGAAAAACCCTATGCTTCACTATGAATGGCTTGACAATAAAATATTTTGGGCATGTGTCCACTGAGTACCTAGTACTCACGCCCTGTACATTATTTCCAATGTGCAGGTTGAGCTTGATGAAGGAAGGGTGACTGATGATGCTTTTGTCAAAGTTAGCGTGTAGTATTAGTTGAAGATTACTCTTGGTCATACTTATTCCATCTATTATGTCCACCTATCAGTGTTTGCTCTATAGTATGTCCATATCAAATTCCTGAATTTCCCATCTTTTGTAAATTATTCGTTAATTTCCACCATAGTCACGAATCACCGAGCTTAGCTATCGATTAGCAAAGTGCGGTCGTGACAGAGTGGTATCAGAGCGTTAGGTTTGCTCTGAAATCCAAGAGTCTTCTTCAAAGTATAGTCTAGACTTGAATCGCTAGACTATATAGAGTCCTTTGACAAAAGCTCGGCACTCCAACTCATCCCGCTCAATGAGGAAAAGAAAAAGTGGTTTCTTCAATTGATTAAAATTGGAAATTTCCTTTATTGCAAGAACTTAGCAGAAACTAGTTCTTAGATCACTTAGAAGGAAAAGTGAGCTCCTCTAGGGAACATAGTTGCTTTAGACACTTGCTTCTAGGAAGTAAGCATAAATTAAGATTGGAACAAAGTTCCTTTCTTCTCCAGTCAAGCGAAGAAGAAGGTGAGGAGCAAGGCGAGATGCCAAAAGAATAGATACGAGAAGTATCACGAGGATTGAGGCAATTCTGTCGAACGTACGCCAAGGCAACCGTTTAAACGAGGCTGCTAATGCCTTAAAATTAGCATACCTTAGCATGGAAACTAGAAGAATATCTTGTGGCAAAATAAAATAAGTCCACTTCAATGTCGAGTGTGTCACTGCACACTTGGAAAGAAAAGAATAACCTAGTAAAGGAAAGAAAGACGAGTTGAGAGGAGATAAACTCAAACACCAACAGCTATGGGAGTAGAATAAGAAAGAAGCAAGTTGACGTATATTCACAGTAGTAAGAACCAGGGCATAGTGCCACTAGGAGTGAATAATTAATTCTCTAAAATGTTGCAACCCAACTTTTATGAGAAGTAAGTATCAGAAGAGGAATTCTTCTTTTAAGACGGTTAAGCCATATCCCGGATGATTTAGCATCCTAATCCATTAGACTTCTTAGCCATAGTGATCGATTATCGAAACATTACTTGAAACAAGAAATAAATTAGAAGTAGGGCATTTACAATTGAGACTAAATGCAAGATAGTATTACTACCCGCACTTATGCTTTGTTAGCAACGATAGCATGTCACACTGCCAGTTTAGCCCTTATGAAATAAGGGAATATCAATCTCCTACATAAAAGATTAGTGCGTGCAGATAATTAATGAAATTAGAAAGAAAGTAATCTAAGGGAGAACCTTGCGTACAAATGCTTTATGATGTGGCATGTACCCTTTTGATCCCCTTGAAGCCAATAAAGTCTCTTCTTCGGAAAAATAACAAGTTGAAAAAGTCTTTGAGCTAAAAACGAGAGTTTGACAAATCTTGAGAATTCATTCTTTGACAAAGCCACCAAAGTACGGGAGACAGATTCATGCTGAGGAGGTGCTTATGTGGAACTGGCCACTCTACATAATCTCATTCTCAGTAGAATCATTCACATACCAGAATTCAGCTGGGTATCGGCAAGGGAGTCTCTTTCTTCCGACCCTTTGCCATTTTATATCTACCCTTTGACTATTCTTTCCACACTGGTCTAATAATTTATTGAGAAAGCCATTTTATTGAACGTCATGCCGAAATTGACACGTCCTTCCTATTGAAATTTCTTCCAGTGCAGTTCACAAATTATTTCACTCCGTACCTATTACACTTCTTTCGAAACCAAAGAGAATAAATAAATTAGTCCATTTGAAAGTTCAGGGTATGACAGGAAGCATAGTGCTGACTAGGGATATCGAAAGTCTGTGGATAGATCAAATGAATAGAAATTAAGACCTAAAATAGAAGGGTTGAGACCTAGTATCCACATGAGGGTAGACCAAGGGTGTATAGATAACTAAGATTGATCCGAAGTTGTAAAGAACCTTAGAGAGCCCTTAAGAAAATCTCAGGAACCCAGATGAAGAGCAGAAGAGTCGAATACAAGCGTTATAACCCATATCATGATGGGATCAGTTTTAAAGATATATGTAGCAAGTAAAATGATGGAGCTAATAAGTTTGTTTATTTGGTGGTGCAAGACCAATTAACAGTAAGAAACTGTGAAGTTCAAGAAATTGAAGGTGAAATACTCATGATTAAATCAGTAGCATTAGAATGAGGATTTAACTAGATCGAGTAAGCAGATGAACTAAACAATACCTATGAAGTTTAATTCCTCATAAGTAGTGGTATCAGACTGCCATACGAGGAAAACATCTAGTCTGGGTGAAAAGACCGATGATGATAGGCAAATTAGAATCCACAGCAGTAGTAGAGCAAATGCGATAACATATGATAAATCAGAAGATTTAGTCTAGTTAAGATCCATTGTTTCGAGGGAGAAGGACTTGTAAGAATGTCCATTCAAGCCAAAGTAGAATTCATTTGATTCTCTATAAGAGAAGTAAAGTGAGAATAGTAAGGCGTTCTTAAGAAATGAGGACATATGCCGACACCTAAACCACCAAAGAAGAAGAAACATTTAGATACGACAAGTATGATAAATATCGAAACTTAGAAATAAAGTATGATGTAATACGAGAGGAGGGTAGCCACCCTACATTAAGAAAAGAGACCGAGAACTTCTTGATGGGAAATAATGAGCCCTAAAGGGCATTGATCAAGGACATGAATAGTATACTAATTTACAAGATCGTTGAGAACCTTAAGCAGATCAAGGTGTCAAGAAAAGTACAAGTGGAGGAAATTATTATGCCTAAGTTAAGTTCCCATGGAAGGGAAAGTGAAACATAATCACTGTATGATAGTAACAGAAAAGATCACAAGGAAAATGAGGAGAAGTAGAAAATAATGGCGTGTCAGAGATCCCACGACATCCACCTAGAGTCTCCCAGTTCAATTGACCTTCTCGGTGAAGAATAACCCAAAACACCACGATAGTTTCCCCCACCACCACCCCAACTCCCACCTCAGAGCCAAGAATACTTTGGGTACAAGCGATGACAAAAGGTGAAGACATATGCAATGAGGCATGAGAAATTCACTAAGGGCCAAGAAAACTTAGTAGGTGTGAGCCCACCCCTCAATACCCCTACAACAATCATGTTTGATAAACAGTACTTCACTTTCCATTATAGCAAAGGCATGCGTAGATAACCTAATATTAGGAACATAACAAATAGAGACGGATATGAGAATCACCTCACAGGTGGGGAATCTAGAATTGAACATATGTTCACAGTGATTTCTAAAGAACCATCTCCACAGCATACCTATGAAGAATGTGCATAGAATCCTAAGAATGCATTGGCTAGCCGAAACTATATTACCATCATCTGCAAAGAGAGACAGATTTCCCTTAGAATGCCGGTAAAGAGCCGACAACTTTCCACGGCATTTCCTTGAATAAGCAAAAATCGGTTATCTCCGCCATTCAAGCAGCAACCTTGATGAGGAAAGGAAACCCAGCGTACCTTGTTTACCTGAACGAGGAACCAAAGGACGAGAAGGAGAAAAGGATCAAAGATGTAGAGATTGTCCGTGAATTTTCCGATGTTTTTCTAGACATACTACCAGGACTACCACCTGATAGAAAAATAGAGTTTACTATCGACTTGGAATCGGGATCAACCCCGATATCCAAGGCACCGTACCGAATGGCTCCGAAGGAATTGGAGGAACTCAAGGTACAATTCTAAGAACTTCTAGACCTAGGTTTTAAGACCTAGCGTATCACCATGGGGAGCACCAGTACTGTTTGTAAGAAGAAGGATGGCTCCATGAGAATGTGTATAGGTTATCGAGAGCTGAACAAGCTAACCCTTAAGAATAAGTATCCATTACCAAGAATCAATGATTTGTTCGACCAACTCAAGAGAGCGAGTGTTTTTTTTTCGAAGATAGATCTTAGATCAGGTAGCCATTAGTTGAAGATCCGACCAGAGGATATACCCAAGACGGCATTTCAAACCAGATATGGCCACTACGAGTTTAGTTGTACCATTTGGTTTAACCAATGCGCCAGCGGTATTCATGGATCTCATGAGACGAGTTTTCCACCCCTACTTAGACAAATTTGTCTTAGTTTTCATACATGACGTCCTAATCTACTCAAAGAACAAACGAGAGCATGAGGAACACTTGAAAGCAGTATTAGGAACTCTGAATAGAGAAGCTTTATGCCAGATTCAGCAAGTGTGAGTTATGGCTAGAAGAGGTAGCATTTTTGGGTCATATTGTGTCAGCTGAAGGAATTAAAGTGGACCCTGCAAAAGTTGAAGCAGTTCAGAAATTGGAAATCCCAATCAACACCAAATGAAATCTGAAGTTTCTTAGGATTAGCTGGCTACTATCGAAGATTCATATAGGGATTTTCCAAGATAGCCAAACCAATGATGTAACTCCTGAGGAAAGGGATCTAGTACATATGGACACCGGAATACGAGTCAAACTTTCAATAGTTGAAATAGAAATTGACCATCGCCCTAATTCTGGCAGTTTCATATCCGAACAAGGAGTATGCCGTTTACACAGATGCCTCCAAGAACGGGCTAGGATGGGTTCAAATGCAAGAAGGGAAGGTGATAACTTGTGCTTCACGACAGCTTAGACCACATGAGCTTAATTACCCAACCCATGACTTAGAATTGGCAGCAGTCGTACATGCTCTGAAGATCTGGAGACACCATCTCTACGGAGTCCGGTGTGAGATTTTCACTGATCACAAGAGTCTCGAATTGGTGAAGGACTACAACTGTGGAATCAACTACCATCCAGGCAAAGCCAACGTAGTGGCAGATACTTTAAGTCGCAAGGCTCGGTCAAAACTTTGCATTTCTTCCAACGAACAAGGAGATGCTCATCCAGGAGTTCAACAAGATAAACTTAGAAGTTGTGTCACATTGTGAGACCACCTTTCTAACAGGTTGCACTCATATGAAAACTTCATCAGAAAAAAAAATGTTAGTTACATTCCTATTCTAATTTGGATATAATCCCAAGAGAAGATTTCCCAAGTTTTTATTTGGGTGGAAGCAATTAGCAAATTGCTTCTTACGTGAGTATACAGATATAAATTAGTACTTAGGTCCCATGATCAAGTAGATGCCTAGTAGTTTTGGCAATCTGATTAGAAGTTTAATCAAGGTAAGATTTCATCAAGAAGATGATTTAATAGCAGCGTTTCTTGGATAAAAACAAATAGCAATTTGATTTCTATTGTTCTTAGACAAATGTTGTCTAACCGATTAGATACACGATGAACTATCTAGTTAAGTACATAAATTATTCAGTATTGGAATATTGGGCCAAGCCCATTAGTTAATTTATTGGGCCAAATCATCTAGAGGGACTAGAAACTGAAAGCCAATGATTTTAGGCCCAGAAGAGTTCACAATTTTCCCTAAAAGTTCAACCGTTAATTTAAGGATCACCGCTACCGTAACTAACGCCTTATCCAAGAAGTAGAATCCTAGGTGAAGAGCTTGAGGAGATACACTTGCAAGTAAGAATGAGAGAGAGCCGGAGATTTCTGTGAAGAAGCAGGCAATGCAATAACGGCCGAGGAAGACTATGCATTCCACCTAGAGAGGAACTCATAAATGAAATTCTGAGTGAAGCACACGATACGCCTTATACCGCCCACCCTGGTAGTATAAAGATGTACCAACACCTTAAAAAGAAATTCTGGTGGGATGGCATGAAGAAAGATATAATTTCATTCGTATAAGGTGCCTAGCCTACCAGTAGGTGAAAGCTCTACACCAACAACCTTGTGGCAAATTGCAACCCCTAGAAATTCCTCACTGGAAATGGGAGCATATCCCATAGATTTTGTTACAAGATTGCCAAAGTCGAGAAGAGGAAATACAACCATCTCGGGGATCATAGATCGACTTACAAAGAGTGCACACTTTCTCACGATCCTATTAACATACGGATTAGAGAAGTTAGCTTAGTTGCATGTTCGCGAGATAGTACGCTTTCATGGAGTACCAATCTCGATCATGTCAGACCGAGATTCAAAATTCACCTCTAGATTTTGGATGAGCTTGCAGAGAGAGCTTGGAACTAGATTAAATTTCAGTACTGCCTTTCACCCTCAGACCGATGGGCAGTCAGAAAGGACCATACAGACCCTAGAGGACATGTTGAGAACTGGTAGTACTTGATCCGGGTGGTCATTGGGAGCCAGTGTTACCACTGATCGAGTTTGCCTACAACAATAGCTATCAGGTGACCATATAGATATGGCACCATACGAAGCACTGTATAGAAGAAAATATAAATCACCGCTTTATTGGGATGAAGTCGGTGAGAGAAAGATGTTAGGCCCTGACGCGATTAGCGACATGATCAAGATAGTGCGCCAGATCAAAGATAGAATTAGATAAGCTCAGGATAGATAGAAATCTTATGCCGACAATTGTCGAACAAAGATTCAGTTTGAAGTAGGAGACAAAGTGTTTCTGAAGGTATCTCCTTCCAAGGGGATAGTAAGATTTGGAGTCAAAGGAAAATTGAGACCCCGTTTTATCAGACCTTATGAAATTCTGGAAAGGATTGGACCAGTAGCCTATAGGCTGGCGTTGCCGCCAAGCCTTGGAAACATGCACAATGTTTTCCATGTCTCACAACTTCGAAAGTACGCGCACTATCCAAAGCACGTAATCCATCAAGACAAAATAGATCTTAATCCAGATTTGAGTTACGAGAATAAACCAGAAGCGATATTAGATCGTAAGGTACAACAGCTAAGAAATAAATCCATCACGTCGGTGAAGGTTTTGTGGAAGCACCACGGTCAGGAAGAAGCCATGTGGGAGCTTGAGTATAAGATGAAAGAAAAAATACCCAGAATTATTTAACTATAGGTACGTAAATTTCGGGACGAAATTTTTTTAAGGGGGAGAGGATGTAACGCCCCATAATTTTACTTAACTAATTTAGTTAGTTAATCTCGATAGTTGAGATATATATATTATCAACTTGTAGTATCCGAGAATTATAGAACAATTGCTTAGAGAGCAATAATTGAATCGAGTAGCAACTCGACTTGTATAGTTAATTCTTTCGAGAAATCGATTGAGCAGTGATGATAGAATCAAGTAGCAACTTGATTTCTATATTATTTAGTTTTCAATAAGTTATTAGTATTCGAATAAATTCGAGTAAGAAATAGTCGTCGGTCATTGTTATCTAGTTATTGATCCTGTAAAGGTATTCTGATTATGAATTAATTACTTGGTATTTACTAATTAGCGATTGGGCCGATGCCCAATAAAATGGAAAATGGGTCGAGCCCACTTATATATATTATCTATTCAAGCCCATTAGTAAATTAATGGACCAAACCACGAATAATACGCTAAGATAAAGATATACGTGATATATACAATAAAAAGGAAAGGGGGCATTTCGAACTTGTACAAGGCTATACAAGCCGTTACAGAGGATGAGAGATCAAATCTCTACAAATTACAGATCTCAAATCTCAACAAATCCCTATTACAACTTATAATACAGCAAAATCTCTACAGAGAACAAAACAAAACCTAAGAATTCCCTCTATTCTAAAAGTGGAAAAGGAATCAGCCTCTTTCAGGACCAAGAACCCAGCTACAATGGCAGCAACATTTCAGATGCAATCTGCCAATAAAACAAAAGAGAAAGTCAGCTAATAGCAACAAACTTAGATATTCAAAATCTGCTAAGTCACAAATCCCTCTTAGTCTAAAGTAGGAAAGGGGCAGCCCTTGAGGGAAAGAAACCTCAGCTGTCGAGGCACATCATCAAACCAACAACAACCTGCAAATAAGAGAAGAGAGATGAATCAGCTGCCAAATAAGAACAAAAGATTTAGAGAGTCGAAATCTGCAGCTAGCAACAAATAAAATCTGCAGCAAATCCCCAAACAAGAACCAAAAATAGCATGAAAAGGGAAGCTTTGATAAACTACAAACCTTTCCTCTCCAAGTCAACCTACCCTCTATAACCAAGAATGTTCAAACGACCATCTATATCACCACCCTTCTTCACTCATTCAGATTTACTTCACCACTTCCAAATCACTTTAAAAAAAAAAAAAAAAGGAGAAGAAACACATAGAGCACATAGAGAGAAGGGAATTAAGAGCAAGAAGGAGAGAAGAAGCGACTAGGAAGAGTGAAGAGGAGAAGCTAGCAACTACAACTCTTCATTTCTAAGGTAGTTCAATCAGCCTTCTAAACAGCATGCTAATAACTTGGTTCCTAGTTTCATTACAACATTTGAAACCCCTAAACATGCTCCTACCCTCATCTTACATAAGAAAAAAAAAAAAAAACCAAGTGATGATTAAAGCCTTCAGTCCACGAATTTAGCAAAGCATATCACGCAAGCATGCTCATATATTAATCTTCAAATACAGCACAGTTGCTATTCAGAATCGAAACCACATCTCTAGTAATAGCGAAAACACTCATACTTAAGCAACAATGGAACTTAGCTTAGAATCAAAACCGTCGAAACCGAAGGCCTCGACAGCAACAGAGCAGCCCCGGAGTCAAGATGCTACGGCAGAGCAAGCAACAGCCGCTGTCGCCATCGTTTCGCCGAAGACCTACAACAAGAAACAGAAAATAAAAGTTAGCGACTCGAATCGGAAATAAACCTTGCAATAAAATTTAACCCTAGTTCGACTAACGATTAGAATCGAGAGCTTGATAAATCGAGTGGGACAAATTGTCCCCTGATTTGAAGAATCAGGGATTTTGGTTTTAGGACCGAATCCTGTAGAGAGAGGCTGCCGGAACACAGGAGTTGTGCCGGAGAGAGAGAGAATTGTCGAGTTCGAGATAAACACCGGCAGAAGTAGAGGTCGACGAGGTCGGACCGTGGATGTTGGACGACATCTCAAAGCCTGCGCCGTCTCATCTCGCCGGCAGAGCCTCAATCATAAGGGAGAATTTGTCAGAACAAAGAAGTCCCCGATTTCGAAACTAGGAATCGGATTTATCAGAGAAACCACGAGTGGGTTTATCCCCAATTCGACTAGGGTTTTGAATTGGGGAAAGAGATGCCAGTTGGAGGAAGCAACAGTCGGCGACGACCATCATTTGTGGCGCCGATCGGGGAGAACTGCCGGACCAGTGAACAGATGACCGGAGAACCAAAGGGAAAAGAAGAGCGGTAGGAATCGCGACGTGAGAAAGAGGTGAAGGTCGGGATCAGAGTGAAAGAGAAGAGGGGTTTAGCCCATTTTCTTGCAACTCGGGCCGGGTCGGCTTATATTAACAAGCGGGCCGAGCTAAAGTGATGGGCTGATCTACCATTGGGCCGAGAATTATTTCTCTAGTGGGCCGGATTTGCCTCTCAATTGGGCCAAGGGCTATTAAATAATTCACGAGCCCAAATCGAGATTTATTATAAATTGAAATATCATTAAATGGATCGCATTCCACTTTCGAATAAATTCCGATATTCGTGAGGAATTTTTTTTTCACGACTTCACTAATTAACTTTAGATAAGTTAATTAACCAAAAGTTAATAATGTAGATTAATTGATTAAGGTAATCAATTACGCAATTAAAATTAATTAGCCCACTTTCACAATAAGTCAAAGATTGATTTAGTATAATAAATCTTATGAACCGTTCACATAACGGGATCTATAACTCGAGCATAGATAACAATAACCACGTTACTGGATTTAGAATAACCTCCGATCAGAATTAAAACTAAAATCTTAGATAAGATTTTATTCGTTAAAATGCGAATCTTACCTCGATTTTTAATCAAAGGGTACACGAAGGAGGGACAGTAGCAGAAGCCAAGATCAAGTCTCGTTGCAGTAGAGAGAAACAACAAGGTGGGTTTCTATAAAACAAAGCATGTTTTATTAGATCAATAGCTCTTTTAAAAGTATTGTCATGCCATAAATGTTTTCAGTTTTTGTATGATGCCTATCTGTTAAATGGCCAAGGCCAATTCATAAATCGAATTCGGGTCCTTGAATGATCAGCTATTATTCTTGGACTAGTGTACACATCGATCGTGTCATTCCAGATAGTGACCGATCACGTGACCGAGCGAGGTGGCCACCTCCTCGGACACAACAAACTCAGATATGGTAGAATACTACAGAACTTAGTCTGCAGACGCTTTTAAGATAACTCAGTTTTTGTGAACATAGGCCTTTCAAGAAAAACCCTATGCTTCACTATGAATGGTTTGACAATAAAATGTTATGGGCATGTGTCCACTGAGTACCTAGTACTCACGCCCTGTACATTATTTCCAATGTGCAGGTTGAGCTTGATGAAGGAAGGGTGACCGGTGATGCTTTTGTCAAAGTTAGCGTGTAGTATTAGTTGAAGATTACTCTTGGTAATACATGTCTTCATACACGTATTCTTAAAATACATTTCCGCTACGTACGCTCTGATACTTCTGAATCCTTCGATATGGTTGTAAATCAAGTCAGAATCATGACAAGTGGTGTCATACTTATTCCATCTATTATGTCCACCTATCAGTGTTTGCTCTATAGTATGTCCATATCAAATTCCTGAATTTCCCATCTTTTGTAAATTATTCGTTAATTTCCACCATAGTCACGAATCACTGAGCTTAGCTATCGATTAGCAAAGTGCGGTCGTGACAGACGAGGATGTCGTCGAGTTTTGGATGGGGAGGTTTGTTAGACCTCTAAATCGGTAGATGCAGCAGTGCGCCTAGCCACGAACTACTATATCCAATTTTAAGGTGCCCATTGGCCAATATATTTTTGCCAATAGGACTAGCCCGTTTTGCTAGTGCTACCAAATCTCCTGCTACAAATCCCAGAGTCCACCTTGCTACTTTTGCATGATCGAAACCAACTTCAATCTTCAGATTACTTGTTAGAGCTAATAGTATGTCGCGACGTGCATCTTCATCTGGAGAATGTATAAGAATTTCACGGTCAAACCACTGCCTGAAGGCAGGGTCAAGAGCATCAATTTTATTGGTAGCTCCAATCACCAGAACATGGCTCGCTCTAGTGTTAGAACTTTCAGAATCAGCACCATGAATTACAGGTTTGACGAGTCTGCATGCTTCATCGATGCAAGCCAACAACTGATTGGCTACATGCGGCTCTATTTCATCAATGAACACAACAGATGGTGTTCTCATGAAAGCTGTGGAGAATAATTCTTGAGTATTTTCTTTTGGTGCACCTGAACATGGTTCAGACAAGTCAAACAGGAAGGGAAAAGGAAACTACGTGTAAATTCCTGAGGACTAATTATATTAAACATATATGCAAATCTAGAGTTTACGCTACGGGCAACTATGAAAGCTTAAAGATATAGATAAATGGATAACTTAGAAGTAAGCCGAAGATGAATAATAGAAGCTCTATTTGGTAATACTGAACAACAATGTATAAGGGAGTAAAACAAAGCTGTTTTTGGAGCATAGGACTCTAGCATAATCTACATAATTTGAGATTTGGAATTAGGTAGCCCAATCACATACAGAAAAGGTCAAGGTAGCACATAATCCACATGTTCATATATGCCAACTTTCACCCAAACAAGACTCGGCGCTACTCTCACGTACAAAACAAGCACATCACACTCGAGTCTTACGATGCAATCCCTCTAAATAAACAGCATACAATACACACCATCATTTCAACAAATGCTCAATTAAGTTGTACGATGCAATCTCTCCAACCAAACTGCAGTCGATCGCATAATTTGCACAATCAAGTCATATAATGCACTCACTCTCTCTAGATAAACTGCATTCAATGGCCATAGGCATTGCAACAAACACATTACACAATCTGCACAATTAAGTCAGCACAATGCAGAAACCTTTACATGAGATGGAATACCTGAAACTCCAGACAACAAAGCAGCAGCAAAGATTTCAGAAAATGGCACTCCAGCCTCATTGGCAATGGCTCGGGCCAATGTGGTTTTCCCACAGCCCGGTGGCCCATGCCATAGAATTCGGGCCGTAGGCTCGACTCCAAAGTGGCGACATAGCTTCAACTGATTCAGTGGCAGGATCACCTCCCTATTCAACATGTCAATCAATCTAGCGTCTCTGTCCATCCCATGTAAATCACTAAGCAATGGCCGATTATTCCCACTCCCATCCCTCCACCCACCGTGGCCATTCTTTTCCATCTCTCTCCTGCCATCACCTAATTCATCAACCACTGCTAAATCCCTAGTTACAATGGGCAGACTATTCACATTCACATTCACATTCTTCCTCACGGTGTCGCCGTTCTCCTTCATTCCTTTAGAACCCGACGCATTAGCAGAGCAGGCTTAGCTCATTACCTCATTTTCCCCACTCGCATTTCCAGTCTCGTCTACTTTTCGCCGTTTCGCTGTGACAGGTGTATCCTCATCATCGGCGTCTTCTCTCCTGATTTTGGCGACGCGTTCGGCTAGGAGCTTGCGGTTGCGGCGCGAGTAGGATTGCGGGAAGGTGGAGAGGAGGAGTACCACCAGTTGCTCGTCGGTGAGGTAGGTTTTGACGCCGGCGGCGGACTCGATGTGGCCGCGCAGAACTTCTTCGTCGCAGGTACGGAGAGTCACGGCGCTGCCGCTCTTTTCTCCTACCATCGTCGCGCGTTGCCGGAAAAACGGGATTTCAGGTGACCGATTATATTTTTGTAAAGATTAATTACAATTTTCGACGTTTAGCGGGTTAGGCACTCGTCGGTACTACACATAGTATAAATTAAATTAAGATCTGCAAAATCAACACTTAAATAAAGGAAGATTTTCCTAATCAAATATATTTCCTTCCTTTTAATTCTTAACTCATGCAATATTTTCATCTCAATTTGAAATGACTACATGTGAATTTTATCTTTTATCATAACAAGATATATAAAAAAAATTGCAAACTACATTATTGGATAATATTTTCTACCATTTTTCTATCCATCCATTTCATTTCGATCAAAGTGAACACAACCTAAAATATAAACTTAAAATTTAATATTTTATTGTAGATTTGATTTTTTTTTTATAAAGAGAATATCATATATCTCATCTATCTATAAGATGAATGTTTTTCTTTCCCAACATACTTATTATTTTCATAGTTTTGTGATGATACTATATTTAAGAAAAATTATTATTAATATATCTTATAAAAATAAATATTGAATCTATATACTATATAATAGTAGCTCTGGAAGCTACATATAGTAAGTTCAGTTCATTTATTACTTATATTCAGTTACATTTATGTCAATTGTTAATTATTAATTACATAAATAATATATATTAATCTACATAATTTATCAGTTTATTAATTAAGTCTCATTATATATATTTATATCAATAAAAAAATGATAAATATTGTATAATAGCAATTTCATAGACGTATATTTATATTTAGTTTGATTTAGATTATACACTATTTATTTTGACTATTTCTTTTTAATATATATAATAAATTATATTTAGGTTATTCAGAATTAATTACTATCATATGTATTATTATATTTATTTTAAATCTTACTTTTTAATATAAATAAGGATAAAGACAATATAAAATTGCAAATTTTTATCAAATCATATATAAATCGGTGCTCTGATCATGCTCCTTACTTGATGTTGTCCTTATCCTTATCGTAATCAACATACTTATACTTAATTTTAGCCCGTAAAATTACTTGGGCCCAGATTAAATTCACTGTTACATTTGCATATACTATCATGCCTCTACCCCGTCATAAGTCGTGATAAGTATTGTTTAATTTTAATTATAATTTTTTATTTTAAATTTTAATTATCAATTTTTTATTTTCAATTTTAATTTTAATTTTTTATTTTCAATTTTAATTATCAATTTTTATTTTCAATTTTAATTATCAATTTTTTATATTTCTTATCCAAACTTATCTATGTTTGTACCAAACACACAATATATTTCTTATCCCAAGTTATCATACTTTTTTTATCTCAGCTTATCACACATTTGCTTATCTGTCATTTTTTCGGTATTGCTACCAAATGGGCCCTAAGTATAATATTTATATTAAAAAAAAGAGTGAAAAAAAAATTGTATAGTCTAAATCAAAATAAATAATACGAATTACAAAAAACACGCCTATAAAACTGCGAGTATATAAGTGTGTATAAAATTATATGTACACTACTGCTATATATTGTTTATCATATTTTTATTGACACATAAATGTATATAATCGAACGTAATTAATAAACTAAAAGATTATATAGATTAATATTATATTATTTATATAATTAGTAATTGACATAAATGTATATAAATGCATAAATTTAATGAACTGAACTTTCTATATGTAGGCTCCTGTAATAATTAATGTTAGTAATTAATGAACTGACTTACCATAAATTGACTTCCATAACTACTATTAGTTAGTATATAGATTACTCACTTCCCTCTATAAGAAGGCAAGGTACTAATCCCCCATTAAAATTCCACTCAAATTAACAAGCATGAAAATGGAAACAAGCTTTAGCTTCGAGTTTTCAACGTTCCAAGCATTATCATATTTAATTTCCCTAATCTACTTCAAACTCAAATCCATCAAGAGAATTATATCGGCGGAGGCGCCGCCGCTTCTGCCGGGGCCCACCGCCATCCCTTTCGTTGGCAGCCTCCCGCAGAATGCTGACAAACAAGCTTACATTCCGATGGATACAAAAACTCATGCAAGAACTCGACACCGAAATCGCATGCATCCGCCTCGGCAGCATCCACATCGTCGCCTTCACTTTTCCGGAACTTTCTAGAGAGTTCTTGAAGAAGCACGACACCGTCTTCGCCTCACGGGCCGGATAATCAGTGATGGCTACTTGACGCCGATCTCACGTAGATATACTCCCCCTAATATTTAAAATTAGCTTAAAACTTTGCAAAAAAAGTCTTGTAGTGGATTTAATTCAAGGACCATAAGTGCATTAAACACAAATTAGTCTATTACTTAGAAAGCCGAAATAAATTAACATGTAGCTACGGATAATATCATTACTCACTTCCCTCTATATGAAGGCAAGGTACTAATCTCCCATTAAAAGTCAACTCAAATTACCCACCATGAAAATGGAAACAAGCTTTAGCTTTGAGTTTTCAACGTTCCTAGCAATATCATGTTTAATTTCCCTAATCTTCTTTATACTAAAATCCATCAAGAGAATATCAGCGGCGCCGCCGCTTCTGTCAGGGCCCTGCCGCCTTCCCTCTCGTCGGCAGCCTCCCGCAGATGCTTTCAAACAAGCCCACATTCCGATGGGTACACAAACTCATGCAAGAACTTGACACCGAGATCTAATGCATCCGCCTCGGCGGCGTCCACATCATCGCCGTCACTTCTCCGGAACTTTCTAGAGATTTCCTGAAGAGGCACGATGCCGTCTTCGCCTCCTGGCCCCGCTGCGTGTCGGCCCGGATCATGAGCGATGGGTATTTGACGCTAGCCCTCTCTCCTGCCGGCGATCAATGGAGGAAAATGAGGAGAGTCATGGTGTCAGAGATTCTCTCGACGCGCATGCATGTGAATCTCCATGCAAAGAGGAGGGAGGAAGCTGATCATCTTTTACGATACGTGTACAATCAGTGCAAGAATCCGTGCAAAAATGGAGGTGTGAACGTGAGAGATGCAACCAGGCATTATTGTGGGAATGTAATAAGGAAGATGGTGTTTGGAGAGAGGTTTTTCGGGCCGGGAATGGCGGACGGGGGCCCGGAATCGAGGAGAAGGAACACGTGCATGCATTGTTCACGATTCTTTCGTATGTCTACGGATTCGCCATTGCTGATTTTATGCCGTGGTTGGAGGTTTTGGATTTGGATGGGCATAAAAAGATTATGACAAATGCTGTCAAGAATGTAAGGAAGTATCAAGATCCAAGAATCGATGAGAGAGTAAAGATGTGGGAGCTAGGGTTTAAGAGGGAAGAAGATGATATTCTTGATCTCTTGATTAACCTAGAAAACTCAAAAAATAAGCCCTTGTTGTCGGTTGATAATCCATCGAATTCAGTCGAGTGGGCTCTTGCGGAGATGATGAATCAACCACACCTTCTTGCTAAGGCATGCCAAGAATTGGATCGAGTTGTTGGCAAGAACAGACTTGTCCAAGAATCGGATTTGCCTCAATTGAACTACATCAAGGCTTGCTCAAAAGAGTCGTTAAGGTTGCATCCACTCCCACCTTTCAATATCCCTCACGTCTCGAGCAAAAATACAGTTGTGGGCGGCTACTCCATCCCGAAGGGGGAGCTATCTAGTGCTAAGTCGGTTGGGCCTAGGGCGGAACCCTAGGGTTTAGGACGATCCTCTCAGGTTCAGACCCGAACGGCGCCACTTTTCAGACGAAGAGTCGGAGGTCGAGATCATGGATCCCGAGTTGAACATGATATCATTTAGTACCGGAAGGCGAGGATGCCCAGCAATTGTGCTTGGTTCTACTAAGACCACAATGCTTCTGGCTAGACTTGTTCAAGGTTTTTGCTGGGGACCGCCACTTGGTTGCTCATGCTACACCTAGGCTGGAATCACAAATTTATTTCCGACTTCTTGAAAATAGTTATATATATCTAATACTCCCTCGTTTCATTTCATTTTATTCACCTAGGATTATTTATGATCAATACTTTTATTTATTTTATTATTGGATAGTGGATTTTGTGTATGTGGATTAGATCGGATTGGACCTATTGGTTCTAAATAAAAAAGAAACACATTTTTTTTTGACTTTTCACAAAGATTATGGATATTGCATGGAAAAGTAGATTATGTACGTACATTACTTTTACAATATTATTTTATGAATTAGGTGCATAGAAGCTTATCTACAATGAAGACGAAAAGATAGCTTTGGCTTGACAAATCTAACCAATTTTTAATTCATCTGGTTACTAGGTAACTTGTTCATAATATTATACCTTGTAAAAATCAGGTTAGAGATCAAACAAAAAATGGAGTTCTTGTAAAAAAAAAAAACATTATAATTGATGCATTATAATGTGTGATTTAGGTCCAGATTAACTGATGCATTATAATTGTGAAGAGAATGCATTATGATAATTGATATATTATAGTTGCACATAAGATGCATAATTTTTTAACTTTTTTTTTCCCCCAAAAAACTTACATTTTACAAAAATTTCACACCACTAAATATCTGATAACCTTGCTTGATTTTATTCAAGATGAGACGGTGGCCACAAGTGATTACGTGTGGCTTTAAATCTATTATGGCATACTTCCATTAAGTTTTAATGAAACACACTATACATGCATATAGTATGAGTGAGAAAAAAAATAAGTTGTCTTTTTCCACAACTTTACCCTTATAAAGAAACAAGGGCAAAACCCTACTTCAAACATCCATTCAAACGTACAAATCAAAAATCTCTTCAACCACAAAAAAGCAGCCATGAAATTCAAAACAAGCCCCACCACCATCGAACTATTAGTAGCCATGCTATTTTTCTTTATCCTCTACAAACTTAAACCTATCAAGAAGAGAACGGCGGCGGCGCCGCCTCTTCCACCCGGGCCCACCGCCTTCCCCCTCGTTGGCAGCCTCCCGCAGATGCTGACGAGCAAGCCCACGTTCCGATGGATACACAATCTCATGCAAGAACTCAACACGGAGATCGCATGCATCCAGCCTCGGCGGCGTCCACGTCATCGCCGTCGCTTCCGCGGAGCTCTCAAGAGAGTTCCTGGGGAAGCACGATGCCATCTTTGCCTCCCGGCCCGACTGCCTCTCGGCCCAGATCACGAGCGACGGCTACCTCACGCTGGCCCTCTCACCCTCCGGCGACCAGTGGAAGAAGATGAGGAGGGTTATGACGTCGGAGATTCTCTCGAAGCGCGTGCATGAGAATCTCCATGCAAAGAGGAGAGAGGAAGCCAACCATCTCTTGTGATACGTGTACAACCGGAGCAAGAATCCGTACAACAATGGAGTTGTGAATGTGAGGGATGCAACGAGGCATTATTGTGGGAATGTGATAAGGAAGATGGTTTTTGGAAAGAGGTTTTTCGGGCCAGGAATGGCGGACGGGGGCCCGGGAATCGAGGAGAAGGAACACGTGGATGCGTTGTTCACAATTCTTTCGCAACTGTACGGATTCGCCATTGCCGATTTTATACCTTGGTTGGGGGTTTTGGATTTGGATGGGCACAAAAAGATTATAACAAATGCGATTAAGAATGTAAGGAAGTATCAAGATCCAAGAATCGATGAGAGAGTGAAGATGTGGGAGCTAAGGTTTAAGAGTAAAGAAGATGATATTCTTGATCTTTTAATCAATCTCAAGAACTCTAAAAATAAGCCCCTCTTGTCGGTTCGAGAGATCAAAGCACAAATTGTTGTAAGTATGAAGTATTTAATTTTCTAGCTACTTTAATTTGTTGTGTGTAATGTCCTAAAACTATAAGTTAATCATGGAATGGTATTTATTTTATAGGAAATAATGATCGAGACGGTTGATAATCCATCGAATGCAGTCGAGTGGGCCATGGCGGAGATGATCAATCAACCAGACATTCTCACCACGGCACATGAAGAACTAGACCGAGTCGTAGGAAAGGACAGACTCGTCCAGGAATCAGATCTGCCTCAACTGAACTATATCAAGGCTTGTGTGAAAGAGTCATTCAGGCTACATCCAGTGGCATCTTTTAACATCCCTCACGTCTCGAGCAAAGACAATGTTGTGGGTGGCTACTTGATCCCAAAGAGGAGCCACGTGATGCTCAGTCGCCCGGGCCTAGGGCGGAACCCTAGGGTTTGGGACGAGCCTCTCAAGTTTAGGCCCGGGCGACACTTTTTTGATAAGGAGGCAGAAATCGGGCTCGTGGATCGTGAGTTGCACATGTTGTCATTTAGTACCGGAAGACGAGGATGCCCGGGAACTGTCCTCGGCTCTACCATAACCACGATGCTTCTGGCTAGGCTCGTTCAGGGTTTTAAGTGGGGACCACCGCTTGGTACGGATAGCGTTGACTTGGCTGAGTCGGGACATGACTTGGCATTGTCAAAGCCCTTGACCGCTCATGCTATGCCTCGATTGGACTCACAAATTTATCTTTCACTTATGTAAATCTAGTAGTATTATACATGTGTGCACGTACTACGTTGTATGTCATTGATATATATGTATTGTATGAATAATTTAGTTTGGCCGGTTTCCTCATTTGGTCATATTATAAATTTGTTTCCTAGCTAAAATAGAAATTATAACAATCAACACACATAGTAAAAAAGATTCTCAATATTTTTGTTTAGCTAAAATAGAAATTATAACAATCAATACACATAGAAAAAAAGATACTCAAGATTTTTTTTAAACTACACTATGTCGTTGCCTAAAATAATTGAAATTGAAATTTAGCCTAAAGCAGTAGTATTACATTGAAATTGAATCCTTCGCTGTTTTGAACTCAAAAAACTGAAGAATCAACACTTACTTTCTGCATAATGATTTCATATGTTCGTTGCAAAATATGAACCTATGAAATTGACGTAAAAAGAAAAGGGACACACTTGAGTCAGCCGGAGGCACCGTGCGGCCGGGCTAAAACAATGACACTTTTATTCATATAGATTGACACTTTTCTGTATAAAGATTGACTCTTTTAAAAATTGTCATTTTATTCGTAAAATAATTATGTTAAAGATTGACACTTTTATTCATATAGATTGACACTTTTCTGTATAAAGATTGACACTTTGGGCCCGGCCGCACGGTGCCTCCGGCTGACATAAGTTTTTATTCGCCAATATGAGAAGTGGGGCCAGCTTGAATAATATTGGGCTTTTCTAACCGAGTGGGCCTGAGTTATAAATGAAGGCCCGAAATCTGAACCCATCGGGCCAATACAAGAAAGTCGGATTTATTTGGGCCGACACTATGTTATTTGGGCGTCGATGTAATATTTTATCATATGCGATAGCTCCTCTCCATGCATATGTACAAATGATTTCTCAAATACATTTGAAATATTTTTTTCCATGCAATACGTACAACTTACATCATATGTAATTAAATAACTATTGTCCAATAAGTCGTAGATAAATTCTTGGTATGCCTTGATAAAAGATTTCTGGTTGATTGACATCTCTTCAAGGGCCCACTCAACTGCATTCGATGGATTTTTACCACTTGCTTCAAGCATTATTTCCTACAAATTAATAACATTATTATTGACTCCAAGATCAAATTGCACTTGACAGCAAAAACTAAAGACTTACTAGAATTTGTGCTTTGATCTCTCGAACTGACAACGAGGACTTACTTTCTGAGTTCTTTAAAAAAACTATAACTTGAAATTTTTTGGGTGAATCAAATTTTGTGAATTAAAATATACTTTCACAATTCAATTTTGAAGCGTAAATACTTGTAGTATTAATTAATGGGTTAATCCAAGCCCACTGGGCCAGTCTGAGAAGTGTGGCCAGCTCAAATATCTATCGATCCACTATTCGGCCCAATAATACACCACATACAAATGTAATGGTGTTTTATTTTCTTCATCATTTATTTTAATATCCACAACATGTATAATTGTTGATGTGATAGCTCCTCTCATACGATAACACATACTAATAAACATGCATCCAAGTAGTACATATATATCACAACTAAGTGTAGCTAGTGGGTAAGATGTTTTCCGTCCAACCAAAATGTCAGGGTTTCGAGTCACCTTGAGGGGAAAATAGAGAACCATTATTGATCTCCTTTATAAATAAATAAAAAAGTCAGACATAAGAACAATAATATATATATATATTTATATATATATATATGAATGTATATATTGATTCTTCGGCTCTCTAATTGACTTTTTGCAAGTATATTTTTTTTTTTATGGTCGTGGAATTAAATCCGTTAAATTCACGCTAGATTTTCATCTTCGTTTTTCAAATTAAAGTGTTGAAGTAATTAATACTATGAAATATCAGATGGTGTGTATATGTGTGTGAATAGGGCTGTCAAACGGGAATCCGGTATTCCGGGATTCCCGGTACCGAACCGGAACCGGTACAGGATAACCTGATTCTGGTCCGGTAACCGGTTCCAACCTCAAGCAAAATTCCGATACCCGGGTAACCGGTACCAAACCGGGTACCGATTAATATTTAATTTTTTTTAATATATTTTTATAAATAAATTATATATTATATTAATATTAACAATTACTAAAAATTTTAAATACCCTAAATCATTAATTATATATTATTATTTTTATAAATAAATTATATATTTTTTTTAATGTTTAATCATTGTTTAATTTGCTTTAGACTTTAAAAAAATAGAAAAAAATACATTTTGATTTTTTATAATAATTTTCCGGTATCTTAACCGGTAATCCGGTATAACCGGTACCGGAACCGGGAACCGGCTAGCTTATCCGGTTCCGGTATGGGTTCCTAAAAAACATGAATAACCGGTTCCGAGTACCCGGATTTCCGGTTCCGGTTCCGGACCGATAGTCAGCCCTATGTGTGAATTAGTAATTTAAGTAGTATTTTCTTACTCTCAATTAAAACAGAAGTTTACTTTTCTAAATTTTGACATAGTGAGAATATAATAAAAATTATCTTTCAAGATAATAAGTTCATATTTAAAAAGATGAACTAAGCCTTGCGTGAGGTAATACTTCTTTAACATATACGCATTTTACGGTGTAATAATAGAAGATACAACATAAAATTGCCATAGAATATCTGGATCGGCATATCGTACTAGAATCTCTCTAACAATAATTTTATATGATAACTATATTATTTTATTTATCTTGTTCATTTTATTTCGGAAACATAATTTTTAATGATCTCTTCTCCTCGTAGAAATCGAAGACAAGAGGCTTATCCCACATGACGAGGATGTCGTCGAGTTTTGGATGGGGAGGTTTGTTAGACCTCTAAATCGGTAGATGCAGCAGTGCGCCTAGCCACGAACTACTATATCCAATTTTAAGGTGCCCATTGGCCAATATATTTTTGCCAATAGGACTAGCCCGTTTTTGTCACGACCGCACTTTGCTAATCGATAGCTAAGCTCGGTAATTCGTGACTATGGTGGGAATTAATGAATAATTTACAAAAGATGGGTAATTCTGGGATTCAACATGAACATGTTATAGAACAACATCGATGGGTGGACACGATAGACGGAATAAGTACGACACAACTTGTCATGATTCTGACTTGAATTACAGCTATATCGAAGGATTCAGAAGTATCAGAGTGTACACAGCGAAATGTGTTTAAGAATACATGTATGGAGACATGTATTACCAAGAGAAATCTTCAACTAATACTACTTTCTAACTTTGACAAAAGCATCGCCGGTCACTTTCCCTTCATCCTGCTCAACCTGCACATTGGAAATAATGTACAGGGCGTGAGTACAGAGTACTCAGTGGACACATGCCCAAAACATTTTATTGTCAAGCCACTCATAGTGAAGCATAGGGTTTTATCAAAAGGCCTATGTTCATAAAAAAAATTGAGTTATCTTAAAAGCGACTGCAGTCTAGGTTCTGAAGTATTCTACCATATCTGAGTCTGTTGTGTCCGAGGAGGTGGCCACCTCACTCGGTCACGTGATCGGTCACTATCTGGAATGACACGATCGATGTGTACACTAGTCCAAGAACAATAGCTGATCATTCAAGGACCCGAATTCGATTTATGAATTGGCATTGCGCCATTTAACAGATAGGCATCATACAAAAACTATAAACATTTATGGCATGACAATACTTTTAAAGAGCTACTGATCTAATAAAACATGCTTTGTTTTATAGAAAGCCCACCTCGTTGTTTTTCTTTACTGCAACGAGACCTGATCTCTGCTCCTGCTGTTGTCCCTCCTTCGTGTACCCTTCGATTAAAAATCGAGGTAAGATTCGTATTCTAACGAATGAAATCTTATCTAAGATTCTAGTTTTTAATCTGATCGAAGGTTATTCTGATCTCAGTAACGTGGTTACTGTTATCTAGCTCGAGTTATAAATCCCGTTATGTGAACGGTTCATATAAGTTTATTATAATAAACCAATCTTTGATTTATGGCTGAACTCGATTCACTCTAATTGCGTAATTGATTAGCTTAAAATCAATTATGAAGTATCATGGAAACCTAGTTAATTAACTTATTATTATAAGTCAACAATTCACTTAAGAATTTCTAAACCTTAATCTCTTAATAAATCATTCTCTGGTTTATCGTAAATCTGGGTGAAATAAACTCTAATGTGTAATTGATTAGCTAAATCAATTAATCGGGCTCATAAATTATTTGATACTTGATTCCGGCCCACTTGGTAAGTAGATCCGGCCCATTTCGCCTCAGCCCAGAACTTGGTCCAGCCCGGATCCACGACCCGACTCAAGGCCCGACCCGCGTCTTAAGAGAAGCTCCAACCCCGTTCTCTTCTTCATTCGACGTCGGGCTTCATCTCTCTTACTCTCGCGATTTCTCCATTCGCTCTTCTTCTTCATCTCTTCATCTCCGGTCATCTTCTTCGGCGTCGCTTCGGCGGTGCCTGAATCAATGGGCCGTCATCGATCTGTTGTCCTCGCCTCTTTTCTAGAGTCGTTCTCCCCAAATTGAAAACCCTAGCTCGGTTTTGGAGGTTCCCAGTTCCAATCAATTTTTGGCGAATACTTCCAAAATCTGAAACACCGCCGGTGCGGTGAGATGGCACCGGCTTTGACTCGTCGCCCAGCAACCCGATCCATCTCTGTCGAACTCGACTGCAGCCACGCGACTCCTTCGATTCTCTGGCGCAACTCCCGTGCCTCCGCCGAGCTTTTTTTTTTCGAGTCGCCATAAACTAAAATCCCTAATTCGAAGGAATTAGGGGACATTCCCTTCCTTCGCTCTCGTTTAACGATTTCAGCGGTGGCGAGGACCCTCCGCTGGCGATGCTACTGACACCACTCTCTCTCTCGTTCATGTTATTATTGAAAGTTATTTATTTTGAATCGAGTTACTGACTCTCGTTATCTTATCTTCTCTATTTTTTTTGCAGGTCCGGCGAAACGACGACAGGATGCAGCCGTTGCCTACTGCTATTCGCTGGTGTTCCTCCCTCCGCTCAGCTGCTTCGCTGTCGAGACCTCGAGCCTCGACGGAGGTTCGTTTTTTCTCGTTTAAGCTAAGTGTTTTATTTCAACTATGTTCAAGTACGTAAGTGTGTTTACAACTTAGTTTCTAGTGTTTGCTGCTTCTGGGATATGCTTACGCTTCATTGAATTTTGGTTCTTGGTTTCGCATCTGGATGATCGGCTATGAATTTGGTAATAGTTTCTAGTTTCATGCTTATGCCTGTAAGTTTTGAGGATTTTCTGAATCACGTTTGTTGGTTTCTTTCAAGTAAGAGTAAGGAGTATCATGCTTGCTTTAGCTTATTGTTCTAGGGCTGGAATTCGAAACATGCTGTGTGTGTGTTCTTGTGTCTTCTAGTTTAAGAATTTGATATGGGATATTCTAAAGAAAAGATCATGCTTCCAGAGTTGGTAATTTGAGGTTATTACCTAGAGGAAGATGAGGCTGTAGTTGCTAGCTTCTCCTCTCCTCTTTCTCTTTAGCTGCTGCAGCTTCCTTCACTCTCTCTCACTCTCTATTTGTTTGTGAAATTTTGGGTGAGTTTGAAACTGTGAAGTTCGAAGTGAGTGGGAGGTGAAGATATAGAGGTTTCAATTCTGGTTCTAGCACTAAGGGAAAGTTGACTTAGGCTGAAAATGGTTGTAGTTTCTCAAAGCTTCCCTTTTCATGCTGTTTTTGGTTCTTATTTGGGGATTTGCTGCAGATTTCATTTGGTTTCTAGTTGCAGACCTTGCAACTCTCCTATTTTGTTTGTCTTTCTAACTTTTCTCTCTTATCTATGTAGGTGAAGCTAGGGAATGCTTGCTGTTTTCTGCAGCCAAGCTGGAGCTACAAGGGCTGATTTTCTTTCCTTTGTAGACATAGGTGTTGTCTTATTCTCAGACTCGAATCTCTATTTATTTATTTATTGTTGATTAAAGGCTGACTTTCTTTTTATTGCTTCTCGATTTTGCAGGTTGCCTGTGTAGTGTTAATTCTTGCTGTTGGACTAGGTGCCCCTTAAGGAAGCTGATTTCCTTTCTATTTTTAGACTAAGATTCTTGTTCTATTAGTAGCTATTTTGTTTTCTTGATAAATAATTGTACTTGGAGAGATACTTATGTACTCTATTCTGACTTATGGGATTCGACCCCTGTCTTATTTGTAACATGTGATTCCCTTTTGATTTAGAGAAGCTTTTAGGGAATAGCAAATCTCTTGTGGACTATTGGAGTTTTTATTCTATTCTTTTCTTGGTTTATAAACTATATATATATCTCCAAGTTATGCCTTGCAATATAACTTGTTCTTCTTTAGCGAATTGTTTATCGGGTTTGACCCAATAATTCTACAAGCGAGCTCGGCTCGTTCTGATTAATCAATTGGGCCTTGGCCCAATAAATAAAGAAATATATATATATATATATAGTATCGATAACTATCTCTTACTCGAGATATTCGATCATCGTTTAGCTTATGTGGTCGAGAATAATACAATTCGTTCATTCGAATACTAATTACTTACTGAAAATTAAATAATATAGAAATCAAGTTGCTACTTGATTCTATCTTCATTGTTCAATCAATTTCTCGAAAGATTTAACTATAGAAGTCGAGTCGCTACTCAATTTGATTATTGCTCTCTAAGCAATTGTTCTTGAGTACTAGAAGTTGATAAGTTGAATCAACAATCATAATTAATTAACTAAACTAGTTAAGTAAAATACGGGGCGTTACAGTTTTGCTAGTGCTACCAAATCTCCTGCTACAAATCCCAGAGTCCACCTTGCTACTTTTGCATGATCGAAACCAACTTCAATCTTCAGATTGCTTGTTAGAGCTAATAGTATGTCGCGTCGTGCATCTTCATCTGGAGAATGTATAAGAATTTCACAATCAAACCACTGCCTGAAGGCAGGGTCAAGAGCATCAATTTTATTGGTAGCTCCAATCACCAGAACATGGCTCGCTCTAGTGTTAGAACTTTCAGAATCAGCACCATGAATTACAGGTTTGACGAGTCTGCATGCTTCATCGATGCAAGCCAACAACTGATTGGCTACATGCGGCTCTATTTCATCAATGAACACAACAGATGGTGTTCTCATGAAAGCTGTGGAGAATAATTCTTGAGTATTTTCTTTTGGTGCACCTGAACATGGTTCAGACAAGTCAAACAGGAAGGGAAAAGGAAACTACGTGTAAATTCCTGAGGACTAATTATATTAAACATATATGCAAATCTAGAGTTTACGCTACGGGCAACTATGAAAGCTTAAAGATATAGATAAATGGATAACTTAGAAGTAAGCCGAAGATGAATAATAGAAGCTCTATTTGGTAATACTGAACAACAATGTATAAGGGAGTAAAACAAAGCTGTTTTTGGAGCATAGGACTCTAGCATAATCTACATAATTTGAGATTTGGAATCAGGTAGCCCAATCACATACAGAAAAGGTCAAGGTAGCACATAATCCACATGTTCATATATGCCAACTTTCACCCAAACAAGACTCGGCGCTACTCTCACGTACAAAACAAGCACATCACACTCGAGTCTTACAATGCAATCCCTCTAAATAAATAGCATACAATACACACCATCATTTCAACAAATGCTCAATTAAGTTGTACGATGCAATCTCTCCAACCAAACTGCAGTCGATCGCATAATTTGCACAATCAAGTCATACAATGCACTCACTCTCTCTAGATAAACTGCATTCAATGGCCATAGGCATTGCAACAAACACATTACACAATCTGCACAATTAAGTCAGCACAATGCAGAAACCTTTACATGAGATGGAATACCTGAAACTCCAGACAACAAAGCAGCAGCAGAGATTTCAGAAAATGGCACTCCAGCCTCATTGGCAATGGCTCGGGCCAATGTGGTTTTCCCACAGGCCGGTGGCCCGTGCAATAGAATTCGGGCCGTAGGCTCGACTCCAAAGTGGCGACATAGCTTCAACTGATTCAGTGGCAGGATCACCTCCCTATGCAACATGTCAATCAATCTAACGTCTCTGTCCATCCCATGTAAATCACTAAGCAATGGCCGATTATTCCCACTCCCATCCCTCCACCCACCGTGGCCATTCTTTTCCATCTCTCTCCTGCCATCACCTAATTCATCAACCACTGCTAAATCCCTAGTTACAATGGGCAGACTATTCACATTCACATTCACATTCTTCCTCACGGCGTCGCCGTTCTCCTTCATTCCTATAGAACCCGACGCATTAGCAGAGAAGGCTGAGCTCATTACCTCATTTTCCCCACTCGCATTTCCAGCCTCGTCTACTTTTCGCCGTTTCGCTGTGACAGGTGTATCCTCGTCATCGGCGTCTTCTCTCCTGATTTTGGCGACGCGTTCGGCTAGGAGCTTGCGGTTGCGGCGCGAGTAGGATTGCGGGAAGGTGGATAGGAGGAGTACCACCAGTTGCTCGTCGGTGAGGTAGGTTTTGACGCCGGCGGCGGACTCGATGTGGCCGCGCAGAACTTCTTCGTCGCAGGTACAGAGAGTCACGGCGCTGCCGCTCTTTTCTCCTACCAACGTCGCGCGTTGCCAGAAAAACGGGATTTCAGGTGACCGGTGCGGATTTATTGATTTAGTATAAATTAAATTAATATCTGCAAAATCAACACTTAAATAAAGGAAGATTTTCCTAATCAAATATATTTCCTTCCTTTTAATTCTAAACTCATGCAATATTTTCATCTCAATTTGAAATGACTACATGTGAATTTTATCTTTTATCATAACAAGATATATAAAAAAAATTGGAAACTACATTATTGGATAATATTTTCTACCATTTTTCTATCCATCCATTTCATTTCCATCAAAGTGAACACAACCTAAAATATAAACTTAAAATTTAATATTTTATTGTAGATTTGATTTTATTTTTTTTTATAAAGAGAATATCATATATCTCATCTATCTATAAGATGAATGTTTTTCTTTCCCAACATACTTATTATTTTCATAGTTGTGTGATGATACTATATTTAAGAAAAATTATTATTAATATATCTTATAAAAATAAATATTGAATCTATATACTATATAATAGTAGCTCCGGAAGCTACATATAGTAAGTTCAGTTCATTTATTACTTATATTCAGTTACATTTATGTCAATTGTTAATTATTAATTACATAAATAATATATATTATTCTACATAATTTATCAGTTTATTAATTACGTCTCATTATATATATTTATATCAATAAAAAAATGATAAATATTGTATAATAGCAATTTCATAGACGTATATTTATATTTAGTTTGATTTAGATTATACACTATTTATTTTGACTATTTCTTTTTAATATAAATAATAAATTATACTTAGGTTATTCAGAATTAATTACTATCATATGTATTATTATATTTACTTTAAATCTTACTTTTTAATATAAATAAGGATAAAGACAATATAAAATTGCAAATTTTTATCAAATCATATATAAATCGGTGCTCTGATCATGCTCCTTACTTGATGTTGTCCTTATCCTTATCGTAATCAACATACTTATACTTAATTTTAGCCCGTAAAATTACTTGAGCCCAGATTAAATTCACTGTTACACTTGCATATACTATCCTGTCCTCTACCCCGTCATAAGTCGTGATAAGTATTGTTTAATTTTAATTATAATTTTTTATTTTTAATTTTAATTATCAATTTTTTATTTTCAATTTTAATTATCAATTTTTTATTTTCAATTTAATTTAATTTAATTTTTATTTATTTATATCATTTATTTCAATTTTAATTATCAATTTTTTATATTTCTTATCCAAACTTATCTATGTTTGTACCAAACACACAATATATTTCTTATCCCAACTTATCATACTTTTTACATCTCAGCTTATCACACATTTGCTTATCTATCATTTTTTCGGTATTGCTACCAAATGGGCCCTAAGTATAATATTTATATTAAAAAAAGAGTGAAAAAAAAATTGTATAGTCTAAATCAAAATAAATAATACGAATTACTAAAAACACGCCTATAAAACTGCGAGTATATAAGTGTGTATAAAATTATATGTACACTACTGCTATATATTGTTTATCATATTTTTATTGACACATAAATGTATATAATCGAACGTAATTAATAAACTAAAAGATTATATAGATTAATATTATATTATTTATATAATTAGTAATTGACATAAATGTATATAAATGCATAAATTTAATGAACTGAACTTTCTATATGTAGGCTCCTGTAATAATTAATGTTAGTAATTAATGAACTGACTTACCATAAATTGACTTCCATAACTACTATTAGTTAGTAGGGACACACTTGGGTCAGCCGGAGGCACCGTGCGGCCGGGCTAAAACAATGGCACTTTTATTCATATAGATTGACACTTTTCTGTATAAAGATTGGCACTTTTAAAAATTATCATTTTATTCGTAAAATAATTATGTTTAAAGATTGACACTTTTATTCATATAAATTGGCACTTTTCTGTATAAAGATTGGCACTTTGGGCCTGGCCGCACGGTGCCTCCGGCTGACACAAGTTTTTGTCTAGTTAGTATATAGATTACTCACTTCCCTCTATAAGAAGGCAAGGTACTAATCCCCCATTAAAATTCCACTCAAATTAACAAGCATGAAAATGGAAACAAGCTTTAGCTTCGAGTTTTCAACGTTCCTAGCATTATCATGTTTAATTTCCCTAATCTACTTCAAACTCAAATCCATCAAGAGAATTATATCGGCGGAGGCGCCGCCGCTTCCGCCGGGGCCCACCGCCTTCCCTTTCGTTGGCAGCCTCCCGCAGAATGCTGACAAACAAGCTTACATTCCGATGGATACACAAACTCATGCAAGAACTCGACACCGAAATCGCATGCATCCGCCTCGGCGGCATCCACGTCGTCGCCTTCACTTCTCCGGAACTTTCTAGAGAGTTCTTGAAGAAGCACGACACCGTCTTCGCCTCACGGCCCGACTGCATCTCGGGCGGGATAATCAGTGATGGCTACTTGACGCCGATCTCACGTAGATATACTCCCCCTAATATTTAAAATTAGCTTAAAACTTTGCAAAAAAAGTCTTGTAGTGGATTTAATTCAAGGACCATAAGTGCATTAAACACAAATTAGTCTATTAATTAGAAAGCCGAAATAAATTAACATGTAGCTACGGATAATATCATTACTCACTTCCCTCTATATGAAGGCAAGGTACTAATCTCCCATTAAAAGTCAACTCAAATTACCCACCATGAAAATGGAAACAAGCTTTAGCTTTGAGTTTTCAACGTTCCTAGCAATATCATGTTTAATTTCCCTAATCTTCTTTATGCTAAAATCCATCAAGAGAATATCGGCGGCGCTGCCGCTTCCGTCAGGGCCTGTCGTCTTCCCTCTCGTCGGCAGCCTCCCGCAGATGCTTTCAAACAAGCCCACATTCCGATGGGTACACAAACTCATGCAAGAACTTGACACCGAGATCTAATGCATCCGCCTCGGCGGCATCCACATCATCGCCGTCACTTCTCCTGAACTTTCTAGAGATTTCCTGAAGAGACACGATGCCGTCTTCGCCTCCTGGCCCCGCTGCGTGTCGGCCCGGATCATGAGCGATGGGTATTTGATGCTAGCCCTCTCTCCTGCCGGCGATCAATGGAGGAAAATGAGGAGAGTCATGGTGTCGGAGATTCTCTCGACGCGCATGCATGGGAATCTCCATGCAAAGAGGAGCGAGGAAGTTGATCATCTATTGCGATACGTGTACAATCAGTGCACGAATCCGTGCGAAAATGGAGGTGTGAACGTGAGAGATGCAACAAGGCATTATTGTGGGAATGTGATAAGGAAGATGGTGTTTGGAGAGAGGTTTTTCGGGCCGGGAATGACGGACGGGGGCCCGGAAATCGAGGAGAAGGAACACGTGGATGCATTGTTCACGATTCTTTCGTATGTCTACGGATTCGCCATTGCTGATTTTATGCCGTGGTTGGAGGTTTTGGATTTGGATGGGCATAAAAAGATTATGACAAATGCTGTCAAGAATGTAAGGAAGTATCAAGATCCAAGAATCGATGAGAGAGTAAAGATGTGGGAGCTAGGGTTTAAGAGAGAAGAAGATGATATTCTTGATCTCTTGATTAACCTAGAAAACTCAGAAAATAAGCCCTTGTTGTCGGTTGATAATCCATCGAATTCAGTCGAGTGGGCTCTTGCGGAGATGATGAATCAACCACACCTTCTTGCTAAGGCATGCCGAGAATTGGATCGAGTTGTTGGCAAGAACAGACTTGTCCAAGAATCGGATTTGCCTCAATTGAACTACATCAAGGCTTGCTCAAAAGAGTCGTTAAGGTTGCATCCACTCCCACCTTTCAATATCCCTCACGTCTCGAGCAAAAATGCAGTTGTGGGCGGCTACTCCATCCCGAAGGGGGAGCTATCTAGTGCTAAGTCGGTTGGGCCTAGGGCGGAACCCTAGGGTTTGGGACGATCCTCTCAAGTTCAGACCCGAACGGCGCCACTTTTCAGACGAAGAGTCGGAGGTCGAGATCGTGGATCCCGAGTTGAACATGATATCGTTTAGTACCGGAAGGCGAGGATGCCCAGCAATTGTGTTTGGTTCTACTATGACCACAATGCTTCTGGCTAGACTTGTTCAAGGTTTTTGCTGGGGACCGCCACTTGGTTGCTCATGCTACACCTAGGCTGGAATCACAAATTTATTTCCGACTTCTTGAAAAATAGTTATATATATCTAATACTCCCTCGTTTCATTTCATTTTATTCACCTAGGATTATTTATGATCAATACTTTTATTTATTTTATTATTGGATAGTGGATTTTGTGTATGTGGATTAGATCGGATTGGACCTATTGATTCTAAATAAAAAAGAAACACATTTTTTTTTGACTTTTCACAAAGATTATGGATATTGCATGGAAAAGTAGATTATGTACGTACATTACTGTTACAATATTATTTTCTGAATTAGGTGCATAGAAGCTTATCTACAATGAAGACGAAAAGATAGCTTTGGCTTGACAAATCTAACCATTTTTTAATTCATCTGGTTACTAGGTAACTTGTTCATAATATTATACCTTGTAAAAATCAGGTTAGAGATCAAACAAAAAATGGAGTTCTTGTAAAAAAAAAAAACATTATAATTGATGCATTATAATGTGTGATTTAGGTCCAGATTAACTGATGCATTATAATTGTGAAGAGATTGCATTATGATAATTGATATATTATAGTTGCACATAAGATGCATAATTTTTTAACTTTTTTTTTCCCCCAAAAAACTTACATTTTACAAAAATTTCACACCACTAAATATCTGATAACCTTGCTTGATTTTATTCAAGATGAGACGGTGGCCACAAGTGATTACGTGTGGCTTTAAATCTATTATGGCATACTTCCATTAAGTTTTAATGAAACACACTATACATGCATATAGTACGAGTGAGAAAAAAAATAAGTTGTCTTTTTCCACAACTTTACCCTTATAAAGAAACAAGGGCAAACCTTACTTCAAACATCCACTCAAACGTACGAATCAAAAATCTTTTCAACCACAAAAAAGCAGCCATGAAATTCAAAACAAGCCCCACCACCATCGAACTATTAGTAGCCATGCTATTTTTCTTTATCCTCTACAAACTCAAACCTATCAAGAAGAGAACGGCGGCGGCGCCGCCTCTTCCGCCCGGGCCCACCGCCTTCCCCCTCGTTGGCAGCCTCCCGCAGATGCTGACGAGCAAGCCCACATTCCGATGGATACACAATCTCATGCAAGAACTCAACACGGAGATCGCATGCATCCGTCTCGGCGGCGTCCACGTCATCGTCGTCACTTCCCGCTCAGGAGTCTGGGGAAGCACGACGCCGTCTTTGCCTCCCGGCCCGACTGCCTCTCGGCCCGGATCACGAGCGACGGCTACCTCACGCTGGCCCTCTCACCCTCCGGCGACCAGTGGAAGAAGATGAGGAGGGTTATGACATCGGAGATTCTCTCGAAGCGCGTGCATGAGAATCTCCATGCAAAGAGGAGAGAGGAAGCCGACCATCTCTTGCGATACGTGTACAACCGGAGCATAAATCCGTACAATAATGGAGTCGTGAACGTGAGGGATGCAACGAGGCATTATTGTGGGAATGTGATAAGGAAGATGGTTTTTGGAAAGAGGTTTTTCGGGCCGGGAATGGCGGATGGGGGCCCGGGAATCGAGGAGAAGGAACACGTGGATGCGTTGTTCACGATTCTTTCGCATTTGTACGGATTCGCCATTGCCGATTTTGTACCTTGGTTGGAGGTTTTGGATTTGGATGGGCACAAAAAGATTATAACAAATGCGATTAAGAATGTAAGGAAGTATCAAGATCCAAGAATCGATGAGAGAGTGAAGATGTGGGAGCTAAGGTTTAAGAGTAAAGAAGATGATATTCTTGATCTTTTAATCAATCTCAAGAACTCTAAAAATAAGCCCCTCTTGTCGGTTCGAGAGATCAAAGCACAAATTGTTGTAAGTTTGAAGTATTTAATTTTCTAGCTACTTTAATTTGTTGTGTGTAATGTCCTAAAACTATAAGTTAATCATGGAATGATATTTATTTTATAGGAAATAATGATCGCATCGGTTGATAATCCATCGAATGCAGTCGAGTGGGCCATGGCGGAGATGATCAATCAACCAGACATTCTCACCAAGGCACGTGAAGAACTAGACCGAGTCGTAGGAAAGGACAGACTCATCCAGGAATCAGATCTGCCTCAACTGAACTATATCAAGGCTTGTGTGAAAGAGTCATTCAGGCTACATCCAGTGGCATCTTTTAACGTCCCTCACGTCTCGAGCAAAGACAATGTTGTGGGTGGCTACTTGATCCCAAAGGGGAGCCACGTGATGCTCAGTCGCCGGGCCTAGGGCGGAACCCTAGGGTTTGGGACGAGCCTCTCAAGTTCAGGCCCGGGCGACACTTTTTTGATGAGGAGGCAGAAATCGGGCTCGTGGATCGTGAGTTGCACATGTTGTCGTTTAGTACCGGAAGACGAGGATGCCCGGGAACTGTCCTCGGCTCTACCATAACCACGATGCTTCTGGCTAGGCTCGTTCAGGGTTTTAAGTGGGGACCACCGCTTGGTACGGATAGCGTTGACTTGGCTGAGTCGGGACATGACTTGGCATTGTCAAAGCCCTTGACCGCTCATGCTATGCCTCGATTGGACTCACAAATTTATCTTTCACTTATGTAAATCTAGTAGTATTATACATGTGAGCACGTACTACTTTGTCACGACCGCACTTTACTAATTAATAGCCAAGCTCGGTGATTCGTGACTATGGTGGAATTAACGAATAATAAAGAAAAGGAAGTGAAATTTCAAGATTTGACGCTAACAAATTATAAAGCAACATCGATAAGTGGGCATAATAGTTGAAAGTAGTACGACACGATTTGTCATGATTCTGACTTAGATTACAACCAAATTGAAAATGATTCAGAATATTAGAGTGTACGCAGCGGAAATTTCCTTGATTCCTAGCGGGCTGCTTCTGCTTCATTGCATGAACCTTTGCGTTCTGTTGTTGCATATGTTGCCGGAACTGTTGGTGTTGCGGTGGAAGCGGGGGAGGCGGTAGGAGTTGTTGCCGCTGCGGTCCTTGCTGGGCTTGCATTGCTCGAAGTTGTTGGTTCTGGCTAGGTTGACCTGACTTCGAGGTCGTTCCCTCCTGCTTCTTGGGGCAGTTGTTCGCAAAATGCCCTTTCTGTCCATATGAATAGCAACTGTCGCTCCCCGCCCTACAGACTCCCTCATGTCTTCTGTTGCACTTGGGGCATTGGGCGTATCTGGTTGGGAAGTTCCCGGTCAGAGCCGGCGCAGTTTGCTTTTCAGAGTTTTGAGGGCGTGGTTGTCCTTGCCACGGTTTCTTCCCACCTCAATTTCCGTGATTATTATCCCACTTCCGTTTTCCCTTGTCGTGCTTGTGGCTAAGAGTGAGTGGGGGTTGGCGTCGGGGTAGACGCAGGCTTGTCGCCAGGCATCGCTGCCTCGATGTCCAGTGCTCTTCCAAGAGACTCAGTGTATGATAGTCCGCCATGGCTTGCAAGCGCCATTCTGATCTCGTACCTCAGACCGGCACAGAATTTCTCAGCCATCTTTTCGTCGGTGTCTACCTGATCCGGCGCGAAGCGGGACATGTCACAGAACACTCTGTCGTACTCAGTCACAGACATTTTTCCTTATTTCAGACTGTAGAACTCATTCTCCTTCTTCTTTCGGTAACTTTTTGGAATGTATTTGTCGTAAATTCCAGTCTTAAACTGGTCCCATGTGAGGTTCTCAAGTTGTTCGGGGGTCATGGTCTTCCTTCGTGCCTCCCACCAGAAGTCAGCTGATCCCGACAACTGGAAGGATACACAGGTTAAGCGTTCCTGGTCAGTGCAGTGTAGGAAGTTGAATATCCGTTCCATGGCTCGTACCCTGATTTCTGCCTCGGCTGGGTCTCCGATGCCATTGAACACGGGTGGATTCTGTCTAAGGAATAGCTCCTCGATTCTCCTCTCAGGTGGAGGTGGAGGTGGGTTGTTAATTTCCCTGGTTACCTTGTTCATGGTTTACTGATTCAGCTACGGGTGCCCTTCTGGGACGTCCGGGTGCTCTCCTTGGTGGCATCCTGCTGAATCAACAACGGTTAAATTCTAACCTCTTTGAGGCTTGCCTCAACCCAAGGTATGCATACGCCGATATACTTGTATATAGACATATAGCATTCGTCCTCTTGTATTCTACACGGTTATAATATAGTTATTCATAATTGTCGTTTGATAAGGTGGGAAAATATCTCTGATTTATTTCTATATACGAAGGAATAAACTATAATAGGCATCATATATAGATAAGAGAAAATTTTACTTTTTTACTCTTTAACTCGCCGTCTCTCCCACCAAAAAATGAAGTGCCGGAATCCGTTTTTCCGACGCCTTCGCTGTACTCCTCATTTCCGGCACCGGGGGGCAAAGCTGGTGTTAGAGGATGATGTATGTCCGGTTTCATTGCCTCCAAAAAACCCTACCTCCGAAGCGCCGCCGCCTTCCCCGATGCCAGATTTGGGTCAATCTGCACCCCCGGCGTCGCCTCCGTGTTTGGTGGGTAAACAACCTGTCCGGAAGAGTCCGCCGGCGCCCGATGATCCCTACTGGTTGGAGTCGCGATGCCGCCATCTCCCGAGTTACTTCTTCCACCACCTTCCGGATTGGTTCTACCTCCCTGCTGAGCCCTCCCCGGCAGGAGTTGTTGCCGCCAGTAGCTCCGAGGCGGCGCAGGTGGAGGACAACAAGCCCTCTTCCGGCGCGGTTGCCCAGATCGATGAGGAGCCCGGATTCGGCAAGATTTGAGAAGCATAGTGGGGGCTGAATAATTTAGGTTGCAAAAACCCTAATTCGGTGACTTCTATTCCTTTTAATCCTCTGTTGTTTTTCTTTTTTTGGTAGTATAAGCGGTTTTGTACATGATTGCTGATTTTATGTGGCATCTGTGTTGTTCACTGATTCTGTGTTGGTTTTTGGATTGGATAAATTGACGTTGTTTGATGGTTTATTGGATGAGTTGGCTCTGTTGATGGATTATGTATCTAACTCTCTTGATGATCTATGTACCTATCTCTGTTTCATGCTTTTATGATTGTGGGAAGATGGGTTTACACTGCGATGATGAGTAGTTCTCACCATAACCTCAAAAAAAAATAGCATTTGTGATGCACTTTTTTGTGTGAAATGCAGATTTGTCTCTAATTGAAGTGGTTTCAATATGACTATGTGTGTGTTGAGTTTGGGTCTCGTCTTAAACACTTGATGAATTTAAATTTGATGGCAACAAATGGCTAAGTGATGGCATGAAGAAGTCTTAACTGAACATTTGTTTACATAATTATAGCTAACGCAAAAAACTAATCTAGATACATCTGAGGTCACAATTCCTTCTGCACAAAAACTTCACAAAATATGCTGCACAAAAACTTCACAAAAACAGTGGTTTGTCTACACAAAAACTTCATCTATGCTGCACAAAATACTAGTCTTCTCCCTTTCACATGTTCAAATCCTATTCACCACTTCCAGTCTGTGGTGCTGAGATTTCCATTTCTGCCATGAGGTCTTCAATTCCTTCTGTGTAGTCTTCTCTAATTAAATAATCAATGTTTTCCTTAATTAAGTATTGAGGAACTTCCAGATTTGTAGGGAGAACACTCTGCCTGAGCAGAACATTCTTCTTCATGAAACTGTTGAGAGAACACACTGCAATGTTAGGAAAACCTTGTTGAGAGTCATTGGCTCTATCCCCATGAAACTGTTCTTTACAGCTTGTATTAGTTCATCACTGGTCTTGCACTTCTTTTTCTGTTGTAAGCTTTGAATAGCACAAAAAAACCCTAAGTCTAGAGCATTGCAGTCTGCTGAATTTGGTGGCTGTCTAATCAACTTAATGTTAAATCCATCTGCATTTGCAATAGCTTGAAAATCTGCATCTTTGTTTTGTATGTGTGGCCTAGCACTATCTTGTTGTATGCTTATATTCTTGCTTAGACAAGATGGCCACTTCTCTTTAATGGCTGGAACAATCTGATCATGCAGCAAACATTTCATGCATTAAATTAAGAATAAATCTTTTTGAACAAGCATGACATTAATTGAAATATACACATGTTACCTGGTTGATTATGCAGTATTTGATGACTTTCCTATTGATGGAATGCATTGGTTTCATCTCCTTGGTTCCTCTTTTTTTGTTAATGTTATTCCTCTTGGTTGTTACTTCTTCAGTAAATGGCAATATTCCAATCTTTCCATCAAATAAAACATCACCATCTTCTCCATAAACTGGTCTGCTTACAGCACACATGAACATCACTTTAGGGATAAAACATTTTGATTTGCATACTCTGTGAGGGTTTGCTTCCTTTGGGGTGAGGTAGTATCTTTCTGTAGCCCTTGTTAAGTAAAACCACTTCTCATCTATATGAACTGCGTTCTCCATAAGCTTGAATTTCAGAATATTTAGGCTTCTATCATAGTGTGTGGCTTGTAGACTAAAGCTTAACATCTCTAGCATATTAGAAGCTGTCAATAGAGACTTTACATGGTTTGTGTGAGGTCTGAGCAAGTGACCTTTAGCCCATCTTCCCACAGTAGCTTTTGGCACTATTATAGCATCAGACATGGCCTCCATTGTGCCTCTTTTTTCATGTGGAATCTGCTCAATTTCTGCATAGTTTATCTCATGCTTCAATTTTCTTATTTCTTATTTCTAATGCTAGAAATATTGATAACCTCACCTCTATTTTTTTGTGCATTTGCAGTAGCCCAGATCTTTTTGACAGCCAACATGCCAACTCCATACTTTCCGACCGCCTCTTTCATCTTCCCATAGGCAAGCTTGCAACTTCTGCAGCTCACCAACAAGAACTGCATTATCCCCATTCTCTTTTCATCTGGAATGTCTTTTTCTGTCCCCATGGCTGCTAAAATTCTGAGCTTTGCCCACCACTTTGAGGGAGAATGAGTTGAAGATGGAAACAAATGAGCAACTCTTCTTCTTTATAGAGAACGCAACTCTGTTTTTTTTTTTTTTTTTTAATTTGAATTTATGGTGGCAAAATTTTGCCACCAATTCTGTAATTTTAGAATTTCTTCCCCCTTTTTTTGGTGTGTGAACAGTTAAATGAAAAATAGTAAATCCCGCAACAGTACTTTGATGATGAACATTGATTTTTTCCCCTAATTTTTCCTTAATTTTAGGCTTAAATTTGTTTGTTGACTTTTCTTGGTTTGAGTACTAGTCAAATGAGCTTCATTATAATGAGATGGAGGTAGTAGTCAGTTAACTTAGTAAAAGATAAATACTCCCTCCGTCCTGTGGTAATTGTCCACATTTATTATTTTATACCTCACATATATTTTCCCTTGTGGACAATTGCCGAGGGACGGAGGGAATAGCAGCCACAGACTTAAAAATATATAAATTTTAACCACTTTCAAATTGATTGGACTAAACTACCCTTAATAACATTATAACATAAATAATTAACAATTTTAAAGAAAAAACTGTCATTAATTTCCCCTCCCACCCCACCTTCTTTTCTCTCTCCTCTCCCCCTTCTCCTCCTTTCTCCTGCAACCCGTTTTCTCCCCCCCAATCCCTTCAAATTTAAGATGTTTATTCATATTATTCAATTTATGATTTCAATGCAGTATGTACTTATCTTTTGTTCACGCAGATGCTTTCGTAGATATGTATCAATTATATTATTTACTAGAAAATGAAGCATTCAAATTAAACCACAAATATCCGCAATAGTCATACACTCTGCCGAAATCGATGGCCTTCAACGGCCAGCCGTCGTCTCGGCTCACCATCTAGAAATTATCCAACTTCAAACAGCAACACATCACTCCTATGAAATGACAGACATGAACTACGTTCATGATCTACCGCCCCTATCCTCGCCGCCTCCTTTAAAAGCTCCATGAAAAATTGGGCTCGATCGAGCATTCCGGGCGCGATCGAGCATTCCAGGCTCGATCGGGCTTCAGCTTGTCTTGTTCGAATGTGTTTCGATCGAGCATTTTGAGCTCGAATGGCTCGATCGAGTCTCAACTTGCAGTGTTCAAATGGGGCTCGAACAAGCCTCCCGAGCTCAATCGAGCCTCCTTGAGCCGGGTGGGAATGGGCTTATTAAGGGTATTTTTGTCCAATCAAGTCGAAAGTGGCTAGAATTTATATGTTTTTAAGTTTGTGGCTACTATTTATCTTTTACTAAGTTAAGTGGCTACTTTACATTCCGTCCTATACAGTTTTATGAGACTTGGGCTAGTTATTTCATTTTCTCCATCCATAAATGCTTCGTAACTCTCACCGTCCTCGAAAACTCTGCCTGAATTTTAAGAAGGAATCAAAGTTATTACGTGATGGGAGTTGGATTGTAAAAATATATTGGATACTCCCTATGTCTTTGACGTCTTGTATTCTCGATTATAACGTTCTGTTTCTATTTTTGGAAATAATAAAGGATGTATTAGTTAACTAATTGCACATATGCAGATAGATCACGTACAAAAGATATGTTCCGTAAGAAATGAAAAATAATTTGAACCACTGTTCTTAGTGTGATCTATGGTCAAGATTGACTAGTTCATTATGATATAACTAAAAATGCATTACGATGATTGATGCAATGCTTTATGATTGTATAGGTAATGCATTATAGTTTTACATATCGTGCATTATACTTGTGCATAAGATGTCATTTTTTTTATTTTTTGCTAAAAATCTCTTTTGTACGGGATCTCATCCCTTGCACCTATTAACAATTTGCTTGATAAAAAAAAATATATGGCTCCTTAAATTACGTGCCCAAAAAAATAAGACGTTATCTTTAGGACGGAAAGAGTATGTAATATTAAAATGCTATAAAAGGTATTGTTATAGACTTATAATAGGCCCATATTCAAATATAGAAAATGCATAATTTTGAAGGGACACACTTGGGTCAGCCAGAGGCACCGTGCGGACGGCTAAAACACTAGCACTTTTATTCGTGTAGATTAACACTTTTCTATATAAAGATTGACACTTTTAAAAATTGGCATTTTATTCGTAAAATAATTATGTTAAAGACTGACACTTTTATTCGTATAGATTAACATTTTTCTGTATAAAGATTGACACTTTGACCCGGCCACACTATGTGGCCGACCTCACCCAAGTTTTTGTCAATTTTGAAAGACGACCCGAAATCGAATTAAAGGTGCTTTTCGAGGACAGATGAAGTAATATGCAGTCCCACCATTACTTATATTGAAGTGAAAATTTTCTTATCGGTACATCCCCAAATTAGTGTTAAAGTCAAAAATGGAGAAAAAAAAAATCTTACATTCTCTTATTTTAAAACATTAAAGTTACAATATATTTTAAAAAACCAACTTGGACATTATTTATCCATTCTCTTAACAGTTTTATCATTTATCATTACTAACAACTTTATCGTCCACGATCAACTAATTTTTCTTAATTATCGTGCACATAATAAAAATTTGTATAATTGACACAACGTTCTATTCTTTCTCTCAAAATGTACAACTTCTCTGTCTTTGTGAGAAAAACTATATCTGGTATGTATTTTTCATTGCTCTAAATAACAAATGAATCGTGACTTTGAACATGACAGTATATCAGTATGATACTATTCTTTTTTAAAATGAAGGGCAGGGAAATGATATAGAACTTCAAACAACAGAAATGGTAGGACAAAGCCTTTTGGAGTAACGTTTATTGAGAGGACACACTATCTTCGCTTTCAATATTTTTAAGCCAGATGGTGAAAGGTGACAAGTTTTAAATGGTGATTGGACAAGGTAAATGCTAATAGTTCCGCGGGTTTTGCTGCTACAGAAGTCAAGGCAATCCGAGAGAAGAGAAAGAGATCCCACAAATAGAGCAGTTGTAAGTACATAAAACATTAGTAATTACATATTTGTTATTCAAGTTAAACTTCTGAACATGCCATTAATTTACAAACTTTTAGGAGATATTTGGGTCGTAGTATGGAATTTCAATTAGGCAATGAGCATGTCGAATTGTATATGGCTGTTCTAGCCAAGGCACACCACAAATTGCTGAATTACATATAGTCAATGAAAGGGTAGCGGTGACTACGTCGACTTTCATGGAAAACTACTTTAACTTTAGCTCGCTATAATTATTAAATTACAAAATTTTATTAACCATCGGCTCAATAAATAAATGTAGCAAACAATTTGAGAAGAAATATGAAGAAATAAGCCTTCAGGTTGGGAGGAGAAACGTGATACTAATACTGAGGAGGCGGTTCCGGGGACTGGCCTTGATAGGCTTGCAAGGTTCGCGAGAGGACAATTGCCTGAGGGGGAGGGGGGTTTGATTAGTTGGATTGATGTAAAGGGTAAGTTTTTCTTTTATGTATTTTCTTTAATATGATGGAACCAGTTTTTTATTACTGTGAATCCATTTTGTTTGAATCGTGATATGTAGGTGATAATGGTGTGCCACTTATCGGAGCACCGGGCTGTTTGCGAACTATATTTGAGGGAATGCAAAATGGTACTTTACGACTCCAAGATGGCTATGTTTGAGGATCTCCATCAAAGAACCAAAAAAAAGAATTCACCCCGGTTGGCCGCCTCGTAGCACAGATCCTTAAGCATATTCGATACTACGATAAGAAAGTGGGCATCACCCCAAGTACACGGAATGGAAACTCTCTTATCCGGAGGACGGGACATACAAATGAAATATCAAACTATAACTCTAGTACGAGAATTTCCATTCCGTGTACTTGGGGGTGGTGCCCACTTTATTATCGTAGTATCGAATATGTTTAAGGATCTACAGTATGAGGCGGCCAACCGGGGTGAAGTCTTTTCTTCGGTTCTCCCTATGGTGACCCTCAAACGTGGCCATCTTGCAGTTGTAAAGTACCATCTTGCATTCCCTCAAATGCAGTTCACAAAGAGCTCAGTGCTCCGAGAAGTGGCTGACCATTATCACCTACATATCACGATTCAAACAAAATGGATTCGCGATAATAAAAGAATGGTTCCATCATATCAAAGAAAATGTATAAAAGAAAAACTTACCTTTTCTACATTAATCCAACTTTTCAAACCCCTCATTCAGGCAACTGTCCTCTAACGAACCTTGCAAGCCTATCAAGGCCAGTCCCAAGAACCGCCTCCTCGATATTAGTATCAAGCTTGTCCTCCCAACCTGAAGGCTTATCGTATTTCTTCCCAGACTTCTCGAATTGTTTGCTACATTTATTTATTGAGCTGATTGTTAATTATTATTTTTTTGAAATTTAATAATAATAGCGAGCTAAAGTTAAAGTAGTTACCATGAAAGTCGACGCAGTCACCGTTACCCTTTCATGTCTGTAATAATTTATGGTGCCTTGGCTAGAACGGCCATATACGAGTCAACATGCTCATTGCCTAATTGAAATGCCATATTACGTATTGTTTGAAGAATGATATCTTCAAGCCTAAAACCAAATAAGTAATTACTAATGTTTTATGTACTTACAACTGCTCTGTTTGTGGGGATCTCTTTCTCTTCTCTCGGATTGCCTAGACTTTCGTAGTAGCAAAAACTGCAGAAGTATTAGCAGCAACATTACGATTGACGATCAAATGATCGCAAATCTGGTTATCTCTGTTTTGAATTTCTTTAGGGCGGCTTCGACAATCTCTTCCACTTCCCCACGAAGAATCTCATCCTCGGCTCTGACACTTGATGATTCTGTGCATGGAAAAGGTGTTTTTTGTGGCTTTCTCGATGAGATATCCTTCATTCTGGGGAATGCATAAACACATCAATCCATATCCATATCCATAACCGACGGATTTTTTTTTTGTTATTCCTTTCCAAAAAATGCACGAACGCGTAAGAAGTTGGATATACAAAGTGCTCATTCATTCATACATGTACATAGTCATTTCATTGAAAAAGACAATAGCATGGTCGCAGATTAGCTAGGATCAAAACATGAAAGGCGTCGAGATAACTTACCCGGAATATAATCTTTCAAATTTTTCAACGAAGGAGGAAGGGCCGTTTGATACTTCTCCTAGCAGCGTATTACGCTGCGGAAAAAAAAAAAAAAAAAAGAAAAAGAAAAGAAGATCGGATGCGATAAGTTGAAAACGGAGAAAATAAGCTAGGAGCATAATAAGTTGTGCTTTGAGGAAATTCGTCGAACACCGGGTATTCAGCAGAAGACAAATTTAGTAATACTACAAGATTATGGGAGGAAAAGCTTTCCCAGATTTTAGTAGATGAGGAAGAACGCAACCTTGTTATGCAGTTCTTGTGTGCGAAATCATGCAGCCACAACCGGTTCTTATATAATACTAGAATATTTGGTCCATGCGTTGCATGGATTTAATACTTAGTTCCGTTAGTGGTACGGATTCTAACGTAATTGAATTATGCATATGCTTAACGCATTAAATTAATGTTTTTTATAATATATTTATATACACATTAATGTTCATTAAATATAGTTGAAAGGGGCACACTCCAGTGCGGGCCACTACACCGTGTGGCCCAACAGTAATGTTTCTTCCTTCTTTTGAGCGTGGCTTGTGGCTTCTACTTTTGTTCTTTTTTGTTTTTTGTTTTTTTCCCTTCTTCTATGTATTGCGACTTTCAACTTTTGGGCTCGTTTCTTTAATCACTCCAAAATGTAATTTTTTATTGTATTTTTTTCTTTAAATTCAACAAAAATAAGACTCAAACGTAACATCTTCAAATATAAGAAAAATACATTGATTTCTAAACATGAACAAAAAATTCTATTAAAAATGAGACTTTAAGCACATCAAACACATGAAAAATCACGATAATAAAAAATTGACAATTTCAAAAATTCCAAAAATTAACACTTTTGTTCATACGCATTGACACTTTCATTCATATATAGATTGACACTTTTACGAAAAATATGATAAAAATAATTATTTTATCGTTTCAATGGTGGAAATGTAGTTTGCTCGCTTGTAAGATGTCTCATAAATAACCGTTGGAAAATCATGATAATAAATTGACAATTTAGAGAATTTCAAAGATTGGCACTTTTGTTCATACACATTAGCATTTTCATTCATATAGATTGATACTTTTACGAAAAACACGATACAAATAATTATTTTATCGTTTCAAGTGTGGGAATGTTATTTGTTCACTCGTAAGATGTCTCATAAATAACTGTTGGAAAATCATGATAATAAAAAATTGACGATTTTTAGAATTTCAAAGATTGACACTTTTGTTCATACACATTCGCACTTTTATTCATATAGATTGACACATTTACGAAAAACACGATAAAATAGTTATTTTATCGTTTCAAGGGCGGGAATGTTGTTTGCTCACTCGTAAGATGTCTCATAAATAACCGTTGGAAAATTACTATAATAAAATAGGAAATACCCCTAAATACCCTCCCACTCTTAGTGAATACAATATTTATTCAAAACTTAAAAAAGAACAAAATTTACCTAAGTTTCAAGTGACTGGACAAAATGACCCCTACTTCTTTCTCTTTACCCCCAATTTCAGAATTTGAATATTATTCTCTCTCTCTCTCTCTCTCTCTCTCTCTCTCTCTCTCTCTCTCTCTCTCTCTCTCTCTGCTCCAAAAATTCCTAGACAAGGAGCTCATCCACCTACGCCTCCGACCTCAGCCGCCCAAGGTCGTCGTCGTCTCCCTCTCCGCCGGAGCTCGTCGTCGATGTTTTTGGAGGTTTTTGGAAATCTAGGGTTTTGTTTCTGTTTTGGCCATTTTTCGGCCAAATCCGAATGTTTGGGATGCAATTGACCACTGGGCTTTGTTCTCCTCGAAAAGACGAAGAGATGAAGGGGTGGTTCGCTTATTTTGGTGGAGAAATGAGGGAGAAATACGCTGGAGAAGATGAAGCAGGTCGGAAATCGCGATTTTGTAAGGCGGCGGAATCAAATGATAGGTAAGAAATCAAATAACTAGAGGTAAGAAATTCACGATTTCTTACCTGGGTAGAGATAAGAAATCAAGTAATTAGGGATAAGAAATTGACGATTTCTTACAGGGTAGAGGTAAGAAATGGTCAAATTCTTATGATATGAGTCATTTTTTAGGTTTTCGAATTTAAGCATTTTTTTTTGTTGTTGTATTTTCTGGAATCTGATGCAGAGAGAGAGAGAGACGCAAATTCGAATGATTATATATTTGGATTTGAAGGGTTATTTATATATATATATATAGGGATGGGTTATGGTGAAAACTAATTATTATGTGAAACCTGCATCCCACCATAAAATATTGCATTTTTGCACAAAAGTGTTGTATTTTTATGCATAAAATGTTGCATTCTCATGATGATGCATTATATCCATAAAAATAATATAAAATAATATATTTTATTATGTAAATTCTCATGATAATGCATTATATGCATAAAAAAATATAAAAAAAATATTTTATTATGTAATATTTTTGCACAAAAATGTATCATTTTATGCATAAAATGCAAGGGTTGCAGTTTTCACGTAAAGATAAGTTGTCATATGATCTACTACCTATATATATATATATATATATTTGGGGTGACATCATTCTCTATCTCCATTCTCTCCTCATAAATCTGAAAATTTTGAAATGGCTTCTCTTCCATTATTTCGAAATGAATTCTTTTTTTTTAATATTATCATTTGTACAACTGCACCATTGTTCTTGTTTCTGGAATTCTTCAAACCCTAAATGATTATAAACAACAAATGACAATTTTATGGTAAGAACGTGGTAAGAATTCATTTATATAGATAAGAATCCAATCAGATATGTAAAAATTCATGAGACGGAAAATGATTTTTGTTTGACAAGTAAGAATTCTAGGATATCAAAGTAAGAATCCAATTTTAAAGGTAAGAATTCAAGAGACAACGGTAAGAATTCATTAATTAGTATAGATAAGAATTCAATCAGATAGATAATAATTCATGAGACATAAGAATTATAAAAGTAAGAATTGATCCGATATCGAAGAAACGGTGGACATATTTTTGTGTATGAGTTTTTGTGTATGGTTATGTAAAAATGATCAAATTCTTGCGATCTATATGTAAGAAATATTTACATATCATGTAAGCATTTTAGTTGGAATTACTCTCTGTAATGGAGTTTGAGTATATTCATTAATGTAGATTATTTTTTAATGATTATGTAAGAAATAGTATAATTATTGCGATCTATATGTAACAATTGATACATTTCTATCTAGATTAATATCGAAGAAACAGTGGGCACATTTTTTGTGTATCATTTTTTAAGAATTCATGAGACATAAGAAATGGTAATAAAAATACAATAAGAATGGTCATGAAAAAATAACATGCAATTGGTAAGAACATGCGAAAAACGTGGTAAGAATTCATTTTTATAGATAAGAATCCAATCAGATAGGTAAAAATTCATGAGTACAGAAAAAAATTTTGTTTGACAAGTAAGAATTCAAGGACAGCAAAGTAAGAATCCAATTTTAAAGGTATGAATTCAAGAGACAACGGTAAGAATTCATTAATTAGTATAGATAAGAATTCAATCAGATAGATAATAATGCATGAGACATAAGAATTATAAAAGTAAGAATTGATCCAATATCGAAGAAGGTGGGCAATTCTTATTGCAAACTTTTTGAAGGAATATATATTCCTTCAAATCCTAGCATATAATTCTTCCAATTTGCGGCTCTCTCTCTAGCATCGGATTCCATAAAAATACAACGAAAAACTACTTAAATCCGAAAACCCTAAAAATGACTCGTATCATAAGAATTTGACAATTCTTACCTCTACCCAGTAAGAAATCGTCAATTTCTTACCTCTAATTATTTGTTTTCTTACCGAAAGTTTCAGAGACGATAAGAATTTGATAAATTCTTACCAACGGCAGCGCTAACTCGCGTTTCTTACCATTTCTTACAATTCTTACCACTGGTGCACAAACTCGCGATTTTTTACCCTCGCCGTACAACTTACGATTTCGCGACTTCATCTTCTCCGGCGTGTCTCTCCCTCGTTTCTCCACCAAAATGAGCGAGCCACCCCTTCATCTCTTCTTCTTTCCGAGGAGAACTAACACCAGTGGTCAATTGCACCACATGGGCTCCGTCGGAGCCGCGTCTTCCTTTTCTTCTTCTTCTTTTTTGGTTGCTCTGGAACCGGTAGATTTTCCGGCGCAGCTACTACTTCACGGTTCTGCTTCAAACTTCTAGTCGACATAACTGTAGAGACAAACTGTGGGCGGAATCCGGTGGTCGTCGGAGCAGCCCTAGGGTTTCTCAGGGGAGGCTTGTTGAAGAAGGCGACGTGATTTCTGAAATGGGGGGGGGAGGGGGGGTTGAATAATGGGGTGTCAATTTTGGGACTTTTTGAATTCGGGGGTATTTTTGGAAGTTTACACCAAAATTGGGTATAATTTGTGTTTTGTTAAGTTTTGAGTAAAATTTGTATTTTTTATGTCTACAATGGTATAATATTTTTTGCCCCATAATAAAAAATTGACGATTTTGAGAATTCCAAAGATTGACACTTTTGTTCATACACATTGGCACTTTCATTATTACATAATATACGATAAAAATAATTATCTTATCATTTCAAGGTCGGGAATATACTTTGTTTACTTTTAAGGTGTCGAATAAATCTAGCCGTTGAATAATTACGATAATATAAAATTGAAGATTTCAGGAATTCCAAAGACTGACAGTTATTGTCACTTTTATTCATATAAATTGATACTTTTACAAAAACCTAAGATAAAAAAATAATTACTAAATTATAGTAATACATAGAAAATAAAAATTTTAAATAAAAAATCCAATAAATGAATTAACGTCATACATTTTACGTAGAAGATTTAAAAATCAAAACTTACGTAGACGAACAAGTAAAACTTGGATCAATAAGAAAATAATAATAATAATAATAATATTTTCTTCCTCGATCACGATTTTCAACTGTCACCTAACAAAATAAAATTGTCTTTCATTACGGTATAGTTACGTATATTACGTATAATTATTCGAGTGTCACGTAAAGTAGCACAATCGGCTATTTATTATTGGGCTACAGAAGTAAAGAAGATATTGGGCCTGCCGAGTTATGGGCCAGGTGGATTGGTCCACACCGTGCGGCCCGCCGCACTGAAGTTTTTTGCCTAGTTGAAATGAATCAGCAAAATAGGATCACAAAATTCTTGCCGAAAATGCTACAATGAACTTCAAAAAAAAAAAAAAAAAAAAGAAGAAGAAGAAGAAAAAGAAAATAGAATCACACACTCACTAAATCATAAGTATATTTCACTTTCGATTGATTTCGTTTTATAGAAATCTTCGTTTCCTCTATCTGCCCATTTGTCCTATATTACACTTCGATTTTGGCATTGCATCTTAGAGCATAATGAATGTTGGGAACCCTTTGAAACTGAGTTTTGATAATACTATTAGAAACCACACTTAGATATAGATTTTAAGTGGAACAGACTGGTCTCCATGTTTGGATCAGTCAAGCTTAACTCGGACAGGTTGCTCATGTAAAGGTCAAGGTTGGTAGTGCAACCTTGTACCTAATCTACTCAATCTGTCATACTGTTCCATTAGGAAATTTGTCTATGTAACCTGCTCCTACCATACTCAAAGATTTCACACGAAGGTTACAGAAGACTGAAGACAGTTCGAGGTATAGGAAGGTCAACCTGTGAAGACCAACCTGAGCTGTGGTTGAGAAACATGTTCTCATCCAACGACAAGAATTATGTCAGTGTACGGTACTGCAAATCCTGACACACTTCCAACGGCTCTAATTCAAATGCTTCACTATAAATACCTCAACTCATTCCAAAAAGAAGTTACGGGAAACTCAATACACAAGCCGAAACGCTGCAGAAATCTCAAGCTAAAAATCATTCAATCAACACTCGAAATCACTAGAGCTTTCCTAAGTAGTTGATCTTTGTAGATTTCTGATCTCTCTGGAAACTGTCTTACTAGAACACATCACACACACTCTCACTACCATCACAGTTGATATTCAGTGTAGTTGATAGAGTTGTATTCCTAACGGTGATAGCTTTTCACAGCTCTCTAGTTTGGATATTAGCGCTAGTTGTTTAGCGTTGGTAAGATTGTATGAAAGATTGTATGTAAAGTAAGAAGAGACACGACTCAAGAATCGTGCTAGATTCAGTCTAAAAGAAAGACTTGAATTTGGACTGGACCTCCACCAGTGTTAAAAGGAGCGAATATCTCAAGTTAAGGGATTACAGATTCGACGGGATCTGGCGTGGACGTAGGAGCTGTTTACTCCGAACCATGATAAAAACTCCTCGTGTTTCTCTCTCTTGCTATTTACTTTTACATCTTTATTTACACAGTTTGCATGTTCACAACCTGCACTACCGTAACCTGTCTTGCATGAGCAGTTGTCTGAACTGAAGTCTTTTGAAAACTGTGTTGATAAATGTTAGCCAACCTTTCCACCAAACTTTCGCACGCAGGTTAGTTTTGCAAGCTCAGCAGTTTACTGATTGAGCTGGAAAAACTAAGCTGCTCTGATAAACTGAAGTAACGACTCAGTAAGATCAAACTGTTTTGAAAAATAAAAACTGTTGGCTAATTGGTGTATTCCCCCCCCCCCCATACACCAATGACTACTTATCGGGGCCTACAAGTGGTATCAGAGCGGTGGTTCTTTTGACCACTGCTTCTGCATACTAGAAGCTTTTTGTGTTTTCGTGTCAAATTGAACTAGATCTCTAGAATTGTGTTTGTACATACATACATAAATTGTCACTATGGAAGCTTCACTTCTCCGCGTCTGCGAAGATTTCTCTGTGCAGGGATATGAAGACTGGAGCTTTCGAATAAAAATGTGCCTCCAAGCTCATCATGTGCTGATGTGGGATGTCATTGAGAATGGTCCAACACCAATCTACGAACCCTACGATACTGACGTTTCTGGAGAAAAAGTTTCCGAAGCAACATATGTGTCAAAGATCAAAGATCCCAGAAAATACACAAACGAAGAAAGAAAGGAAGCTGGACTTGACAGCTTCGCAAAAGGGTTGATCTCCAGCACAGTTAAGGGAGTCCACCTGGCCAAAATAAGAAATCTTGGAACTGCAAAGGAAATGTGGGACACCTTAAAAGCTATAAGCCTTGGATCAACAGAAATGCTGGAAAACAAGCTGTCAGTGGCATGCAGTAAATTTGAAGAATTCAAAATGCAGGCAATGGAGACCATTGATCAGCTCAAGAACAGATTCACAGTGATCACTTTGGAGATCGCGGCTCTCAAGAAAGATAAATACACACAGCGCGAACTCAACCTCAAAGTTATCCAATCTCTCCCAGCAAACTGGCATGTGTACAGTGCCATGCACCGTGGCAGGTCGGATATCAGCAACCTGTCAACCGAGCAACTGTTTGATCTACTCATCGGGAATGAGTTTGAAATGACCAGACTTCACGGGTCAGAACAAGCGTCTTCAAGCAAGAAGACCGAGCCCGAAAAGAAAGAAAAGGATGCTGCATTCAAAGCTGCATCAATGATAGAGGAAAGAGCAATCCCAAAGGATTTATGCTCCAAAATGGAGAAATTGTTGAAAGACTATGCACTCATGGCTAGGAGAAATGAAAAGCTTGAAAAACGCTTCAACAAATTCCGTAAATATCACAAGGATTTCAAGAGAAATCAAACCACCTCTTCTTCCGACAAGAAAGGTGAAGGTAAATCAAAACCCTCTAAATTCAATTCTTCTAACACTCCTAAGGGTGGCTGTTTTGAATGTGGCAGACCAAGTCACTATAAGTCAGACTGCCCAGACTTATCAAAGGCTGAACGCGAAGAGCTCCGCGCAAAAAGAGATCAAAAACTTAAGGAGCAGCGCAACACCACGATCGCAGCTGAGGAAGAGGCCAAAGCAATTTCCACATTATCAGACTCAACCTCCTCCGACGAAGATGATGATGATGAATTGGATGAGGAGGAATGTCGCTTAGCTGACGAGGAACTTGAATATGAGGAATGCTACATGGGAAAAGATCTCGATCTTGTTCAACACAAGGTTGATACTGAAACCTCATTTTCATATTCAACTAACTCCGAACATGCATGTATTGAACTACCTGAAACGCCAACGTATGAAGAGTTTCAACAACAGCTTGATGACTACAAGAAGCTCTCGGAAATGTTTAAACAAGTAGTCATAGAAGGATCCAAGCTGGAGGATGAAAATATGAATCTCAAAGCTGCCATGAATGAAGACTTCACTCTCTATGATGAAGCAAAAGAAAGGGAGATAGAAACCCTAAAAATCCAATTGGGTCAATCAGCTTTAAGGGAAGAAAACCTTAAAGAAATGCTCACTGAAAAGGATAGTGAGATCAACAACTTGAATGGCAAACTGGTAGATCTCTCAAATGAGCATGAGAAGTTGTTGCAGAAAGAGCTCAAGCTTCAACAAGTCCTGATGAAAATGAACAAAAATGGTGAAAAGCTTGAAGCCTTGCAAGCTGCCCAGAGACCTGCTCAGATAAAGTTTGGCATTGGATTCCATGGTCAAACCTGCGGAGCCAAAGAAAATGAGAAGGTCCTGTTCGTGAAAGAAAAAGGATTGGTTGAAGGCAAAGCTCATCACACTCTACCAAACAAGCAAATCAAACTAAAAAATCTAGCCCGACAACCACAAGCAATCCTGATAAAAGTGCATGAAAAGCCTGCTATCAAGAAACAACAGCTAAGGCCGTCAGTTGAACAACAAAAGGTTGAGCGACCTAGGAAACTGTATGGTCAAACAGCTTATCAAAAAGGAAGCCAACCTGCTCTAAGAAAGGTGCAAACTGCTAGCAAAGGAAAAGCAGTCTCTCAACTTAGAACTGCTCAACCACAACGAAACAATTACTGTGAGCAGTGGCCAAATCAACAAACACTTGACAATGAAGGTTATTGGTACGACCATCATTGGTACTAATATCCTGAGCTATCAAGTAGGCACTATCAATTTCCACATGGAAGTGGATTTGGAAATGATAGCTGCAGATGTGGATATATGGAGCAGTATTATCAAAATGATCACTGCCAACCTACTCATTACCAACTGTAGTCTGCATACTCTAATGAAACCTTCCACTCAACAAATAAGCAACGGACCAAGCCACGAGTCAACAAGAGGATCCAAAAGAAGAAGCCTAGAAACCAAGTTGCTAAAACTCAACCTGCTAACAAAGCACCCAAATTCATATGGGTTGCTAAAACTGTCTAATTGCAGGATGGGAAAGCTCAAAGGAGAAAGCGAGCAGCTCGCGGCATGGTCTGGATCATTAATAGTGGATGCACAACGCACATGACCTGCGACAGAAGCTTGCTTACAAACTTCATTGAATGTGATGGACCTCTAGTCACTTTTGGAGGAGACTCTAAAGGAAAAACAAGAGGTTACGGTAATCTAGTTGTAGGTAAAACAACAATATCTAATGTCACATATGTTGAAGGTTTAAATCATAATCTCTTTTCAGTAAGCCAGTTCTGCTCTACTGGAAAAATAGTAGAATTTTCTGCTAACAAAATGTGCTATAAAGAACAAGGAAGGAGAAGAAATTCTTCTTACCGGTATTTTGTAGGATAACTTGTACATAGTACAATGGTGAGATGAGAAAGAAACCTGTCTAGTCACTAAATCTGCACCTGAAGTGAGCTGGCTATGGCATAAGAGACTGTGTCACTTAAACTTCAAAGCAATCAACAAGCTTGCTCGCAAGAAGCTCGCAGATGACCTTCCAGATCAAGTCTACTACAAAGATCATGTTTGTGAAGCCTGTCAAGCTGGAAAGCAGACCAAATCGTCATTCCCAAGCATTGCAGCTCACAACACTAGTAAAATCCTAGAATTACTCTACCTGGATTTATTTGGTCCAGTAACTCCTAGAAGCATTAATGGTAAAAAGTATACTCTCGTTATTGTTGATGATTACTCACGATATACTTGGGTTATTTTCTTACATAAAAAGAAGGAGACACTAGTGGAGCTACCTGCGCTGCTCACCAAACTGTCAAACATGAAAAACAGAAGTGTGATCTCAATTAGATCCGATCGAGGAAAAGAATTTCTTAATCATATGATTGAGTCCTACTGTACTAGAAATGGAATTACACATCAAACTTCAGCAGCTCGCACACCTCAACAGAATGGTGTTGTTGAACGACGCAACAGGTCGCTAAAGGAAGCAGCTCGCATAATGCTGAATGAAACCAATCTTCCCAAGAAGTTCTAGGCGAAAGCAATCAACACAGCTTGCTACACTCAGAACAGATCAGTCATTCATAAACAACATGGAAAAACTCCATACGAGTTGTGGAAAGATAAGAAACCTCGATTGAAATATCTTAAATCTTTTGGTTGCGTGTGTTACATTCATAATAATGGGAAATCACAGTTAAAAACATTTGATAGCAAAACAGATCCAGGAATATTTGTAGGATATTCAGAGATCAGCAAAGCCTTCAAAGTTTTTAACAAGAAGACTCAGATTATGGAAGTAACACCACATGTTGTTTTTGATGAATCTATCTGTGAGTACAGGGAGACTCAACCTAAAGAAAGTACAGGTACAAATCAAAATCAAGCAGGTTCCAACACGCAGTTTCGAGATGAAATACTAATTTGAGTCCAACCGACTTGGAAGAAGAAGAGAGTCAGCCTGTACAAGGTTTCAATCCACAAAATCCACCCATTCAGTAAGGGGGAACAAACCAAGGGGGAACCGAAGCTCCTCCAACCAGCACCTCTTCAACCTGATCCAAAAACTTCAACAGAACCTGCAATCAATGCAGAACTGTCAAAGGATCAACTTGCTGAACAATTTGAACAGCTTGACCCCTTCACTCCTCAACCTCTACCTAAGTTTGAAGATCCCTCACCAGACCCTGAACCAATTCTCACAGAAGAAAAATCTCTCGTCGAAGGAGATGGGTCGATGCTCATCCTGAAGATCTCATTGTTGGGAACCCAAAGGCGGGTGTGAAGACAAGAAGACAGATAGGTGAAAGCTATCTACTAAGCTGTTATCTCTCCCACTGTGAACCCAAAACCGTTGAGGAAGCTCTTATCGACCATGACTGGGTAACAGCCATGCAAGAGGAACTCAAGGAGTTTAAAAGAAACGAAGTATGGTCACTAGTTGATCATCCTACACATCAAGGAGTGATTGATGTAAAATGGGGTTTAGGAATAAGAAAGATGAAAATGCTGAAGTAATCAGAAACAAGGCAAGATTAGTTGCCAAAGGTTACTGTCAACAAGAAGGAATAGACTATGATGAGACCTACGCACCAGTGGCAAGACTAGAAGCAATTAGGTTGTTTCTAGCATATGCAGCTCATCACAGGTTCAAAGTCTACCAAATGGACGTGAAGAGTGCTTTCCTCAATGGAATCCTTGGTGAAGAAGTTTACGTTGAACAACCACCAGGTTTCGAGGAAGCCGGTCCAGAGAAAGTTTACAAACTTCAAAAGGCAGTATATGGTTTGAAACAAGCTCCCAGAGCTTGGTATGAAACGCTGTCCACATTCCTACTGCATTTTGGTTTTAAAAGAGGATTGGTCGATAGAACTTTATTTACTTTTAAGTACAAGGATGATATTCTTCTTGTGCAAATTTATGTTGATGACATTATCTTTGGATCTAGGTCAAAGTTTCTATGTGACAGGTTTGGAGAACTCATGAAGGATGAGTACAAAAGTCCATGATGGGGGAGATGAACTTCTTCCTCGGCCTGTAGGTCAAGCAATCTGCGGATGGTATCTTCATTTGTCAATCCAAATATGCTAACGAGCTGGCAACCAAATTCGGTGTCCAAGATAGCAGACCACTAAAGATTCCAATGATTGCAAATGGAAAGATGAATCCAGATTATGAAGGGAAACCTGCCAGCATAACTTTATACAGGGGAATTATTGGTTCTTTACTTTATCTTACTGCAAGTCGACCTGATATTTCTTTTGCAGTTGGAATATGTGCTCGGTATCAAGCTAATCCAAAGGAATCTCATCTAGAAGCAGCCAAGAAAATTCTTAGATATGTCAAGGGAACTGTAAACTTCAGATTATGGTACCCTTGTGATGATAATTTTAAACTAACGGGCTATGCAGATGCAGATTATGGAGGATGCAAACTGGATAGAAAATCCACCTCAGGGACTTGTCAGTTTCTTAGAAGCAAGTTGATCTCTTGGTTTTCAAAGAACCAAACTTCAGTTGCTACTTCAACAACAAAAGCTGAGTACATGGCGACAGGAAGCTGTTGTGCACAGATTCTTTGGTTGAAACAACAACTCAAAGATTATGGAGTTACAGTTCGAAAAGTTCCCATCTTTTGTGACAGGCACAAGCGCTATAGCACTCACTAGTGAATCCTGTCTACCACACCAGATGCAAGAATATTGATATAAGGCATCACTTCATCAGAGATCATGTGGAAAAACAAGATATAATAGTTGAGAAAATCCATACTGACATCCAAAGAGCCGATATTCTAACAAAACCTCTCATGGAAGAGAGATTCAAAATGCTATGTGGAAAGCTTGGAATGCTCAGAATGGATACACAGCCTAAGTCAGAAAATGGAAGTAGTTCGCTACTGCAGGTCAGCCAAGAGCAGACTGACCTGGAAATTGCATGCTAACAAAAGCAGTTCGCTAGAGCAGGTCAGCCAAGAGAAGACTGACTTGGAAACTGCAGCTCAAAAGAAGCAGCTTCGGTGACACGCAGCTTGAGGCCACAAACTGTGTTGAAAGTCAAAATTACTGGCCAACCTCTAAGGGGGAACCGGAGATGTCGCATCAACCTCCAATTAACACTTAGCAGAATTTTTCCACGAAAGTCAAGGAAACTGCCAAAGGACAGTTCAGCTAGGTGGAAACTGCGAGATCTGAAACTGTGGATAAGTCACAGCTTGCATAGGGAAGTGTCATGGACGACCTGTATTAGTCTCCATATTTTTGAATTATGCCTCATCAATCATTTTCATTTATTGATGCATGTGTTTTGTTATTTATTGAAATCTTTGTTAAGGATATTCTGACACAATACATAACATTCGCTCTGCACTTTTCATGTATGTCAAAAAGTGTATGCACAGTGTCAAATCCGCATTAAATGCGAGGCGATGGTTGAGTGTAAGGTTGTGCGAGTGGGCTTCACAACCACCCCCACGCGCCCAATACCTCACGGACTTCTAGGGATTTAATCCTATCCGTTGAACGGTTGAAATACCTCAATCACAACCGCTCATTTTCTCTTATATATGTACTCACCAACTGTGCATCGTCGTTCTCAATTAATTTCTGCATTCTTCCGCCATTTTTCTCTGCAACTCCTCACCTTCAAAAATTCGACATTCTAAGTTTGCTTAAAATTTTTCGAAATGGCAGGAAAATCCACCTCTCACAACGTCAAGCACACAACCAGTACAAGCAAACAGCCAGATCTTCCGACTGACCACAGAACAGAAGATTCAGTACATGCAGGAGTTTATTCTCATGGAACCTTCGGCAAATCTCTCCACATACGGCTACGCCGGCCTGAACGAGATGTACTCCACCATTAAAGTAGTGGATGGTTTCTTTAAAATCATCTCACATGAGCCAAAATTTTGGCTTCCCCAACAAGTCGCGATGTTTATTCTCTCCTATTTCTGCCCAGAAGATGTAGAATCTGCCCAATTTTACCTTCCGATACCCGATGAGCCCGACGAGCCCATCCTCATTCTCCCGCTCATCACTCGGACCTACGGCATTGCAGATTCGGGAACCGTGGATATCTTGTATCACAAGCCCATGGGTCTGATTTTGGATATTCCTGATGCAGATCTGGAAGCTGTGTATCAGAAAGCCTTGATGCAGCCTGCTGCAAAATATGATGGGAAGAAGTTCTCGCGACCTCTGTTGCGACCTACATACAGAGTCCTCTTCGACTTTGTCCACAAGGTCTTCCTTGGTTACTCTGGTAACCACGACGCTGTCACTCAGGTGAAGTTCAGGTGATGACTGCAATCGTGCAGGGTCTAAACGTGAACTGAGCCCGATTTCTTCTCGAACTCATCAACGAAGAAATCAAGCAGCTCTCGATCACCTTTGAAGGCGATGAGCTGGTCGAATTCCGTGTTGCCAGGAACCTGCGCCTAGGCACCAAGATTTGCTCTCTCATTCAATGTCTCCACCCCGACCTCCATTGGAGTGGAATGACTCCTTTCAATAAGGAAAAGGTCCCCAAGGACCAAAAGCAGCTTGAATTGATAATTGGGGTCGACATGACCGTCTTTGCCAAGAATGATGACTTGGTCAAGCCATTTCTGTATGAAATGGGTAGGTCCAACCTAGCCTGGGTACCCCCAGAACAGCGAGACAATAGAAGGAAGAGACAGCTCGTCCCCAGCAAACAGCTTAACAGACCCGCCAAGTCTGTGAGAATCAAATCTCCAACTCCTATCTCGCGCAGGTTGCATACGGAGTTTGCTGAGATTGAAGTGCAGCCCCAACCTGCTCGCCCAACCTTCACTCCACATGAAGACATCACTGAACAGACCGACGCATAGGTTTCTATTCTTATTCCCTCTGTTCATGAGATCTTCAAGGCTCCAGTTATGGAGACAGCTGGCCAGAGTCATATTGTATCTCAACCGGAGGATGAGATAGTTTTCGAGGAAGAAAATCTCGACTCTTCCATTGTTGTCCACCAGCAGTCCGGTGAAGCCTCTCACCATCTCAGCTCTCCACCAGAGATTGACATCAACCTCATCCTCTCATCCGACGATGACGATGTCCAAGAAGATCCTGTGAAAACTGCAGCTGCCATGCTGGTCAACTCCATCGAAATCAATGCTGAAAAGACTGTCTTGGAGTCTTTTCCCGAAATTGATCTCACACCAGAGACCAGGCAGATGGCATACAGGCTGCGTACTTTGCTCGATGGGAAAGACAAATCTTACTGTGATTTGAAGTCTATCTTCCTGATTCACACCATCGAACAACTTAAAATTGAGGAGCACACCCTTGGGAAGTATTTTCGCTATGCTTCAATTCCTGAAGCTCGCGATTACTTCAAGCATTTTGTTATCTCTAGGATGAAGAGAGAGGCCAGGGCTCTCAGTATTGACTTGAAACCTTTTTACACTAATGATCGCAGCTCCTATAATTTCAGGTTTCCGGAGGATAATGACTTCAGTCCTATTCCTTATCCCACCCGAAACAGCAAAGACACAGAGTCCGATCATGATCGTGTACCTGTCTACTCTGTTGCAACCGCTGGTACTCCTCTCACTGCGATGCAAGACAACTTGAAGAATTTCATTATTGAGGAGGTTTCCAAGGTGAAGGCAACAGAGGTTGCAGAACACAAGAAGATTGCGGACAAAATTGAAGCAATGGATAAAGCTGCATCCGGCATGTTGTCAAACATCAAGGATGAAATGCCACAAGTCATCAGGGAAGTAGTGGCAAGCCAGTTCGCAACCTTCATCTCCACCCAACTGAAAGCAAAAACATATAAGTTGCTTCCCCACCAGCTGTTTGAATTGAAGGTCGCCTCCAAATCTTCCATTGATGGCTTGAATTACGAGTTTGAACAACTCAACCAGCTCGTACATGACTTCACTACGAAGCTCACTCAAACTACATCAAGCTCACTGAAGAAAGAGGAGGAGATGCAAAGGAACATCAACTCCCTACTGCAGTTCAAAGAAAAGATCAGCTCAGACCTGTCCTTGATTTCCGATGAACAAGCCTCCCTCAACACCCTTGTTCAAAATTTGATTGATGATAATGCCAAAAAGGGGGAAGGGAAAGGCAAAGAAAAATGAGGTGCTTCGAAAGGGAAAGGCAAGGAGAAACAGGTTACACAACCGCCTCAAGGTAGAGGCACAGGTCGCTCTTACCAACCTGTGATACAATCAGAAGCTGCTCCGCTTGTGACAGTTGCCCCTCAACCTGCTACTTCCAAGTTGTCTGCTCAAGAAAAGGCACAGGGTGAATCCAACCTCATCCGACTTATGGCAGAAGCTGGATATACCGCAGAAGATTGCGAAAATGAAGGAAAGCAGAAGCTGTTTCTGGAAGAATTGAAGAAACAGAGGGTAAGGGACAAAGCTCGCGTGGCAAGCTTCAAAGGACTTGAAAGCTACAAGGAACAGGTTGATAAGAGAGAACTGTCCAATTGGTTACCATGGAAGATCAGCTCATATGGGACGAGTTCATCAACCAATTCATCTTGCACCACTACTGGTTGCAGGTCGATGCTCGTTACACTGGTAATACCAAAACTGCCTTTCACAACTGGCTGCAGACTTTCCCAGATCACGAATTCATCAAGAGAGTCAGGGCGAAAGCTGCAAAAGACAAGATCACGCTCAATCCGCCCAAGAAAGAGACTTTCCGACCTCCCACTATTTGTGACACCAATACTCCAGACATCAACAAAATCAATACATTTATTAGGAGTGTCGCAGCTCAGTATGGCTGCAAGACCACAAACTATGACGAGTACAGGTCGATTCGCGACAGCATATATGCAGCTATGGGAACTGTAAGCTCAGACAAGATTGCTGAAGAAAGGTTCAAGACATTGAGGAAGTAACCTGATCGCTTTCATTTATTTTATGTATCAACTCTGTAATATGTGAATATCAATTCGGTTGATACTATAAATGAAAATGATCATCTTTTGTTCCTGATGACAATCTCTCTTTGTCCTGGCCTTTGCATGTTATGCTTTAAATTTTCTAACATATATTCTCATGCAGTTGGCTGGGCATCAAACCTTTGGTCAATTTTTCTTTTGTGTGAAGTTCAAAACTTCTAAGCCAAAATGTAAAGTGTGGGTTTCGGCATTATCAAAAAGGGGGAAATTGTTGGGAACCCTTTGAAACTGAGTTTTGATAATGCTATTAGAAACCACACTTAGATATAGATTTTAAGTGGAACAGGCTGGTCTCCATGTTTGGATCAGTCAAGCTTAACTCGGACAGGTTGCTCATGTAAAGGTCAAGGTTGGTAGTGCAACCTTGTACCTAATCTACTCAATCTGTCATACTGTTCCATTAGGAAATTTGCCTATGTAACCTGCTCCTACCATACTCGAAGATTTCACACGAAGGTTACAGAAGACCGAAGATAGTTCGAGGCATAGGAAGGTCAACCTGTGAAGACCAACCTGAGCTGTGGTTGAGAAACCTGTTCTCATCCAACGACAAGAATTGTGTCAGTGTACGGTACTGCAAATCCTGACACACTTCCAACGGCTCTAATTCAAATGCTTCACTATAAATACCTCAACTCATTCCAAAAAGAAGTTACGGGAAACTCAATACACAAGCCGAAACGCTGCAGAAATCTCAAGCTAAAAATCATTCAATCAACACTCGAAATCACTAGAGCTTTCCCAAGTGTTGATCTTTGTAGATTTCTGATCTCTCTGGAAACTGTCTTACTAGAACACATCACACACACTCTCACTACCATCACAGTTGATATTCAGTGTAGTTGATAGAGTTGTATTCCTAACGGTGATAGCTTTTCACAGCTCTCTAGTTTGGATATTAGCGCTAGTTGTTTAGCGTTGGTAAGATTGTATGAAAGATTGTATGTAAAGTAAGAAGAGACACGACTCAAGAATCGTGCTAGATTCAGTCTAAAAGAAAGACTTGAATTTGGACTGGACCTCCACCAGTGTTAAAAGGAGTGAATATCTCAAGTTAAGGGATTACAGATTCGACGGGATTTGGCGTGGACGTAGGAGCTGTTTACTCCGAACCACGATAAAAACTCCTCGTGTTTCTCTCTCTTGCTATTTACTTTTACATCTTTATTTACACAGTTTGCATGTTCACAACCTGCACTACCGTAACCTGTCTTGCATGAGCAGTTGTCTGAACTGAAGTCTTTTGAAAACTGTGTTGATAAATGTTAGCCAACCTTTCCACCAAACTTTCGCACGCAGGTTAGTTTTGCAAGCTCAGCAGTTTACTGATTGAGCTGGAAAAACTAAGCTGCTCTGATAAACTGAAGTAACGACTCAGTAAGATCAAACTGTTTTGAAAAATAAAAACTGTTGGCTAATTGGTGTATTCCCCCCCCCCTATACACCAATGACTACTTATCGGGGCCTACAATGAATAAATCCAATCTGCTCTTCTCTTTTTTTGTGAAAATGGATCCACTATTTTCAAACCATCATGCATCTATAAGGTCTGAACGGCCATTCCAAATTCAGGAAGATGTAAGTGTAGATCAAATATTAACCTGGAAATCAAAACATTGCACCCAGACAAATTTAAAGAGACGCAACAACCATAAGAAGAGGTGATTATATAGATTATTTTGTTCAACATATGTATAAACATTAAAATGTACCGGTTTATATATTTGTACTACACTAAATAATTGGCAATTACTACACTGGGCCAGGAGTAATGGAAAAAATAAAGAAAAACATGGTGTTCACCACAATTGTTATATCCACTCTTGATTCTGCTCATCTTCTTCCAAGTTGAATTTCAAACTCGGCGGCAGTGTAATTTATGAAGACATAATCGGTTGTTGTAGACATAACTCTATTATCAAAACTTGTTAGAAGAGATAATCTGATATGGGATTAGGAGATAGGGGTCGAAAACTTTTAGCAAAGAATGCACTATGTTAGATCCCTATGAAAATTTGTGTGATATTTATCCCTATCACACAAATTCACAGAAATTGAGTATCTGATTATGAAAATTTTAGATAAATTGAGAGAGTCCATACCTAACAATTTTTTTTAACTGAAGAATTAAATTTGAGACTTTTAGTAGAGAGAAATATGAAATTAAAAACTGAAATTACTAACCTACCCCTCGTACTTTGCTTTTATAGAGTATATATATAGATTTTAGGGCTAATTTGATTAAGGAAGTTTCCTTGTACGATTATGGAGAAAAGGAAACTGAATCACCATTCTTAAATAAATTATATGCGTGACTTATAAATTTCTTGTGAATTTTCGATCATCAGCAAACTTTGGTCTAAGTTAATTTCTTCTTTTTTTTCGTTAATTTTTGGCCAATACTTATTTTTTTCACGTTGGTGAATTAATGTCACTACTGTGGTGCTTCTTTTTCCCCACAAGTACTTTTAATTTTGTGGAATGCATGATATAGGGATACTGCATGTGAAAGAGTGGATTTTTATTCTTGTTTGAGGTGATGTCGAAGCGTCTTTTTCAGTTGATTGTTTGATAGTATAAGAAAATGTATGAATTAGGATCTCCATGCATGTAAATTTTATTTAATTTTAATAATTACAAAAGAACTCATTACAAAAGCACTAACATTTAAAATGGGAAAAGAAACAAATAAGGGTATAAGCCCCTAACACGTATACCACCTCAACGTATCGTTCGGGACGTATTCTACCACCTACGTGCTTTAAATTGTGCAAATTGCCCCTTTTGTCAAACTACCCTTCTAATGTCATTCGTCTTTTCTGATTCTCGATTTTTTTAACTTGGGTGAGACCCACTTCACTATGGGTTTCTTGTATCTTTGGTGGAGACTGGAGGTGATCATGTGGGGCGAGCGCCACCGCCATAGGGTGGTGGGGTGGCGGTATGTGGCGAGAGTTCTATGAATTTTGAGGAGGCAACTTACTATCGAACATTTGAATAAATCCCACAAGACATAATATTTGTTTCCATACAAAAGAAAAAAAAAACACAAAAAAAAAACGTAAAAAATATCCCTCTCAACTTAAAAGATTCAAATTTTTACATATTTGTGCATCTATAACAACATGAAACGGAAAAATAAAGAATATGATTATTATGTATGTACTAATCAAATTGTTATGGACTGTCAGACGGGCCACCAAACCATACTAGCATGATATTGTCCGCTTTGGGCCAAATCTGCTCGGATTTGTTCTTGGGTTCCTTCCCAAAATGCCTCGTATTAGTGTGTAGTGTGGGTGGTGCTCCCCTTTATATATAAGGTATATCTACCTTATATTTCAGATGTAAGAGTTGCTGATTGTACTTAACACAAACTACTAGAAACCTTCAAAAAGGCAAACGGCGTTAGAATACTAATGAGACGGAGAGGCTAATTTGCACTACTTAAGCATGTTGGGATGTGACACGCCCCGAACGATACGTTGAGGTGTTATACACATTAGGAGCCTACACCATGAGAGCTTATTTGCTACTTTTCCCTTAAAAAAAAAAAAAAAAAAAAATCCGCTTTGGTTTAAGAAGAAAAGTTTGAGTTGTATTCTGCCTAGAATTTATTTACATTTTTATTACTTTCATTTTATTTACCTGTACGCATCATGTATCGGCTTTAGTTTTAAAAGAGCATAATAAATGAAATATTTTTCTTTCAGAGTTTCAAAATAGTTAAAATTAAATTAGTAAAGACACTCTGGGTGGAATCTTGCATACCTTTGCGCACTCTGGATGTAGAAGACCTTGAAGCTAGGGGTGAGCATAAAAAACCAAAAAACCGAACCACCCGCCGAACCGAACCGAAACCGGACCGAAAATATGGTTAACCGGACCGGTGGTTACGGTTTAGTTTTCTAATTTGAAAAAACCGTGTTAACGGTACGGTTTTTAGTTTTTATGTTAAAAAACCTATGGTTAATCAGACCGAACCGGTATGTATGAAAAATTAAAATTATATTTATTAGATATATATCATATAAGTTTTATTTAATTGTTTTTTCTCTTTTACTGTTCTTAAACTTTTTTCCTATGCACACATATTTTTTTTTTCTAAATTATACTCCGTACATTAGACTCGTTTTCATTCCACAATACACGTATCACTTTGTATGTACGGATTATTTGTTATTTGAACTATAATTTTATTTTCTTAACCACGTGATTAATTCTTTTTTAAATTGTATATTATACATATTCATCTTTTATAATTAGAACTTTTTCATAACATGAATTTTAAATATATATATTTTAATTATGGTTAACCGTTAAATAATTGGTTAACCGAACCAGTTTTTAAGTTAACCGCATGAACAGTTTTTAGTTTTTATTTAACATTGTTTCACGGTTAACCGAACCGTTTAAAAACCGTACGGTCGGTTTTTTTGTATGCTAAACAGGCAATTAACCCACCCTTGCTCACCCCTACTTGAAGCGATCGTCTGCTCGAAATCGACTAAAATCCAGATAGAAAAATTTAGTAGAAGACTAAAATTAATGACAACTCGATGGAAAACTGTTCTTCTCTTTAATGATATTATGAAGTTTAAAGCTGAAATATATGTATTCTAGGTTTAGAGATAAGTTAATTATTTGGACTATTCAAACATACGACTTCAAACTAGAAATACACATCGAAATGAGGTAGAGTTAACGATTCTACACCAACAAATTAAAATAAATAATGTCCGATCCAAACACAATTAAACACCAACGAAAACTCACCTCACACACACACTTTGCATACTCCCATAAGCACATTAATAAGTTAACATAATAATATCTACCAGTCTTGCTCTTTCATTCACCAACATCAATCTTCCCGCGTTCATTTCTGCTTCCATGCATGCAGCTTTAACAGCCCGTATAGGAAGGCCCGTAGTTCTTTCTTTGCTGCGCCCAAAAAATATCAAGACGTAAGGCAACAAAGGCAAAGCAAGTCATTAAAGGTAAAAGTGAAGTAGCAGTACCGAACGTGAGGCAGAAGTGGAGACTTTCGCCATTGCGCTCTTGAAATCCGCATTTTCTATTGTCAATGGTCTGCAGCGACCCTTATCAAACATCATTGGTCTATCAATGGCGGCCAAAGCAGCTTCTTTCATCTGTTGTTTAAACAAGATCGAGTCAATCTCCACAAATTACTCAAAAGTCATGCAACTGCAACACTGCTTTTTAACCTTTTGCAAATGCAAGCGTCTTCAATATTTTCAGTAACGAGACTTTCATTTCATTTCAATATTTTGACCTTTAACTGCACATGAGTTTTCGCATGAGAAGAATGAGACGTACCAGGGCCGCTAAATCAGCAGCATTGAAATTATTACAAGCAACATCTTTTCCTAGAGCCATGAGGTCCACATTGGGTTGGATTGGCTTGTCTCGAGCAAGTGCTTTCAATATCGCTCCTCGTTCTTCTGGACTAGGAAGAGGAACGTACAGAATCTCGTCAAACACCTGTTGGAGGTGCCATAAATGATTCATGATTTCTGGCCTGCCAATATGACAGCAAGATAAGAGATGTCAACATAAATAAAATAAAAAAAAAAGAGATATCAACATAAAAGTCGACAATCATTTCAGCAAAATATTTTCTGGAATCTTGGACCCCTACTTATTTGTTGCAGCAATCATGTAAACATCATCATACAGTTCTTCTCTGCATAATACCTCTTCAAATATCTGAAATGGAAGATCTTCTCATCACTTTTTGCTATACATGTGCATATGTTGAGTGAGAAAATCATAATGGCGAAGGCAACATTCGAGAAGTGCCATTTGACCTACCTGTCTATAGTCCTGCCATGGCCCTTCCTCTTCATTTATTACATCCATCTGATAGAAAAAGGTGGGAATAAGAGATTATAAATCATTCAACAAACGCTTATGGCTAGTATATTTGGATAAGGAACGGCCAAGAGAGGACATCATGGCTAACAAACTGGTAAAATACTCATGCTGTGTTGGCAAAGAGCCCAGAAATTGCCAAAGATAATTCTAAGCAATTTCAGGGATGTTAGGAATTACTATCAGCTGGGGAAGCTTAAATTAGCATTTCATATGTTGAGAACACTTTTGTGTCTCCAGATCCTCTTTTCTTTTTCATTGACCTAAAAAATGAACAAAGCCTTTTATCCCGTCTCTTGAAGTCAGCTATGTCGATCATATATCTCTATTTTATTCTTCCCCTACCCATTTTTAACTCGTGTTAATAATTCTCTACTTCCTATAAGTTACTGGAGCATCTAAAGATTTTCTATGTACATCTTCAAAAAATCCTCCCCCATGTTTGTGATAATTTTCTTAATTTTAACTTCCAAGAGTCATGTTTTTGCATACCAGCTGAGCAATGATTCATATGCATTAATAATGTATGGTACAAGGAAGAAAACAAGGGAAAACATCATGATTCAGGAAAATTACTTCATTAAGGTTCATCATTTATTAATCAGATCTTAAAGCTTTTATATTTTTTGATTTTTATTTTATAGGAATCAAACATTCATCTATTCATATAGTCAATCCTGGTCTGTAAGATTTCACTCGGCCTGCTATCCTAGGAAACTGAAAAACTTGCAATTTGAAACAGTGATTACTATAACTTTCTCACATAACTTCTAAGAGATCTGGGAGACATAAGGTATATCTCAGCTTAAGGATTCCATATACTTTTCCTGATCTTCGTATTTTATTTCCCGTTTCACCTCTAATCTAAAACTTTGCTTTTGAATGTGCTTTCACCTTCACACACAATAAATATATATTTCAAAAAGAAGCTTGTGATGTGCTGGTTGGCAGTGACTACTACAGTTTGGAAGCATCTTTAAGTTCACAACAGCGCAATTATCATGGAGACAGAAACAAAGGATTAGGAAGTACCTCATCGAAGAAAAGTATGCATGGTGTATGAGCCGCTACATAATTCAATATAATGTGCACCACCATCCCAGCCTCATTGCCATAATCCAACAGTTCAGGAACCTTTATGGAGAACAAAACTACCAAAGTAAGAAATTAATGATCTTTTATGGTTACCAACTAAATTAAGATAAACTGTAACCAGAGGAGAACCTTGATATGCATGAAGTTAACTCCGGCTTCATTAGCTAAAGCCTCAACAATAAATGTCTTTCCACAGCCCGGAGGACCATAAAGGAGAAAGGGGTGATGCAAGGACAAACCAACACCCTATAACAAGATAAACTTATTTAAAAAAAGGCTAACCTTCACGATTTTGAGCAAGAAAAAAGGATAATTGGGAAATCTTATGTCACCAAAATTTGATTCTCAATGACCGATCGGCAGGCTTGTTTCTAGAAATATATGGTAATATTGTATGAGTGCGGCAAAATAGCATTAAAGTTTGATAGAAGAGCAAGTATATGACGCATGAAGATTTGACATACAAGCAAGTACAAACTTAACATACTGAGCTGCATAATGAGAAGATCAGCTAAAAATCAGCAAAATAAAAGTCAGTAGACTTTTTACCCCTAATTATATGATGGTAAAACTCCTTTCACAGTGATTGAAGGCCTCCCAACCATAAATCAGCTTAAGAAATAGGAAAAGAAACTACCTTATAAACTTCAGGAAACTTTATACGCTTAAGTACATGATGCTCAAACTTCGATTTCATTAATTGAAGGCCTCCAACATCATCCCACTTTGCATTTCGTGTGGTGGAAAAAAGTATTGGCTTAGAAGAAGGCGTAACCATCTTACCAGCTTCCTGCCATGAATTAAATGGAAAAATCACAGAAATGTAACACAAAAATTTACAGGGATACATAAAAAGCAAGGACATGGAGTGATGGAAATGATATAGAACTTCAAACACCGGAAATGGTAGGAAGATGCAATTTGGAGTTATGTTTATTGAGAGGACACGGTCTTTGTTTTCAATATTTTAAGCCAGATGATGAAATGTGACAAGCTTCAATTATTCATTAGAATATTTACAATGAGACGAAGTTAGATATCTGTGTACAAGGATAAGTCAAAAGTAATCCAGAACAAATGGTCATTGGACAAGGTAAAAGCCTAATGTCAGTATAACAAAAGAAAAAATATAAATGAGAGAATAATCAAGTCAGGGAAAGGTACTTCACATAGAAGAAGAAAAATGGCAGTCTTGTGCACATATCCATGGCCATGCATGACAAGAAACAGGACAAATTTTGAAACCGAATAAAGGATGAAACCCCTCGAACCAAACATAAATCAAATTATTTGTATACTACATTAGGCGGCTGCTCACCACATAGAAAAAGAATAGCATAAAGGTTAGTTGTACCAAGTACTTTTCAGAAGTTATTTAGTAGAAATAGCACATCAATAGATAGTTCATTTTCATATTACCACATTACTTTGGTTAAGAAGCATTAAAGAGAAAGGGTTCATTGGTCCACACATAATATAGTTCAAAAAAGATTCTTTTGAGGATTCAAAAATAAGAAATAAGAAAAGGACAAAGAATATAAACGAATTCACAGCCAGTACTCAATTCTCTTTTCACCGACTTGTATGAAGTATAGGAATTATTACCACAAAATGGTCAATGGTTATGCTGAGGTTCTCCAATTCTTCCTCAGAAAATGGTTGCCTGTAACAATTTTCACGGCAATCTTTGAACTGAAGCCCTTCTCTGTGAGAAGAAATTTTTTTATTTCTAATGATTCTTTCTAGAGCTTCCTCAACAGCCTTTTTCACTAGTTTTGCCAAATCTCCTGCTACAAAACCCAGAGTGCACTGAGCTATTTTTTTAAGATCAAAACCAGCTTTAAGTTTAAGATCGCAGGTTAGATGTGATAGTATTTTAAGCCGCGCTTCTTCATCTGGGGTCACTATACCAATTTCCCTAAAGCACCGCCGAAAGGCAGGGTCAAGAGCACCAGGGCAATTGGTTGTTCCGATCACCAGCACATGGCCAGGTATACTCTTGGAACTTCCAGAATCTGCATCGTGATTTACAGGTTTGATGAACCTGAGTGGTTCCATCATGAAAGCCATCAACTGATTCACTATACTTGGCTTAATTCCTTCAATTAACACAATAGATGGTGCTCTCATGTGTGCTGTGAAGAACAATTCTTGGATATTGTGACCTGGTGCACCTTCAGAAAAGCCAAGCGGAAAGGAAAAGGGAAACCAAGTATTAATTCTTGAGGAATAATTCTATGACAACACAACTCTTTATAAAAGTGAACAACACACAGATCTTGAGTTTAGGCTTAAAGAAAAGTAAGGAAGCTTTGTGATGGTGAAATTTAGCAGGAGATAAGGAATGGACGTGAATATGGGGAAGCCACTTTAGAAAAATAGATCGATAGGAAATTAGCCTAAGTTGATCAATAGCAAATCTATTTGGTTTATAGATCTTGAAACTTTTAGTTGATGCATAAAGGGGAGTTGACTCATTGAGATTTACTTGCACTCATGTGATTCAGGAGAGTAAGAACAGAGCTGTGTTCGGTTGTCCAATCATGTACAGAAAGAACGAGGTAGAATACAATCCACATGTTCATTTAAGCCAACTTTAAATAAACTGCATTCAATGGCCATTGGCGTTCCAACAAACACATTACAAAATTTGCAGAATAAAGAGGCAGAATGTACAAACCATTACATGAAATGCAATATCAGCATAAGTCTCATTAAATATACTATTTAAAAGCTGGCATGAACAAACACATTCACATACTTTACACATATAAGTCTTATGATACAATCCCTCCAAACGAACTTCAATTTACACATTCAATTCATATTATATGAGTCCATAAAAATAAACTGCATTCCATAGCCATCGCCATTCCTATGATTAATGAACACATCACACAAATTGTACACTCAAGTCATATGATGCGGCCATCAGCATTCCACAAACACATTAACGCAAAATAAACAACCAGATCGCACAACGAAGCAACCCTAACATATAATGCCATACCTGACACCAATGCGGCAGCAGAGTCTACAAAATACGGGACTCCGGCCTCATTGACAATGGCTTGGGCCCATGTGGTTTTCCCACACCCTGGTGGCCCGTGCAAGAGAATTCCGGCCAGAGGCCTGGTTCCGAGGTGGCGCAGTAGATTCAAATGGTGCAGTGACAGGGTCACCTCTCTCTTCACATCCTCATACGTTTCATCGTCTCCGTCTCTATCTTTCCCGTATAAATCCCCAAGCATTGGCCATATCTTCCCACTCACATCCTTCAACCCATCATCTCCTTTCTTATTCATCTCTCTCTTACCACCGCCCAATTCACCATTCGCCGCTAAATCCCTAGAAATTGGCCCGTTATTCCCAATCACATCCGTCCTTGCATCGTCGCCATCGTCGTCCTTCTCTCCTCCATCCGGTTCGAGTTCATCATCAGAACCCGACGAACTAGCAGAGACAGATGCAGAGGCGGAGGAGCTGAGTACCTCGTCCATTTTTCGCCGTTTCTTCGTGACCGACGTAGGTTCCTCGTCTCTCCGGAGATGGAACTGAGTGATTTGACGGACGCGCGCGGTTAGCAGAACGCGTGGGCAGTAGGGCTGCGGAAAGGCGGAGAGGAGGAGGTCCACCAACTGGTCGTCGGTGGGATTGGTTTTGCCGGCGGAGACGCACTTTATGTAGTTGCGTAGATCTCTTACATCGCACGCCAAGAGATTCGGGATGATGCTGCTGCCGTTTTCTCTCACCATGCTTGCCGGGAAAGAAAACGAGCTTCACTGTTTCTGGTTCACTGCAGTTTGAAAAACTTTATCAATTGAAACAGAAATAGTTGCTGTGTAGCCTTTCATTTTGCCGCTAAAACTCATACAGCCTTTCGTTTGCCGCCAAAATTTATAAAAGTAAAATAAAATAATCAAATGCAATTTACTCTCTCATTTCCACTTAGTTGACTACACTTTTATCTCACAAAAATACAATCAACTATACTTATATAAGTGGGAAGGAGGGAAGTAACTTTTTAGACGGACTACACTATTTGGGATTTTAAATTTCAAAATTTGTCCAATTATAAAAGTCACTGGTGTTTTGGTGTCATTATGTTTTAAGGAATTTAATACAATTAATAATAGCACAAAAAAAAATTCAACAATTAAAGTACTCCATAATTCTTGATAATTTAACATTTGTTTTCATACTTAAAAAAAAAATGTTTATTATGTTGGGGATTGTTTGTATGAGAAAGAGAGATTTGAAGATAGAAAAGAAAGCAATGCTGCGGCACTTGCTCTTTGATTGATCTATTGCTTTTGAAAACCATCCACATACATAGGTATATGTAGTAGGTAGAAACTTCATAGGAAATTACATAGAAATAAATAGAAGTAAATGCTCAAGACATGACCGTTGCACTCCAAGACACGCATGCTATTACAAATTACTTTCTTCAACACCCCTTCTTAATTTGTAATCTGCATAACACTCTTGAATTGGTGAAGCTTCTCAACACCCACAGCTTTTGTAAGGATATCAGCTGGTTGCTCCGTCGTCTTGATATACTGCAAGAAAATTTTTCCTTTGCCAATAATGTCACGAATGTAATGGTGACGCAACTTGATGTGTTTCGATCTTGCATGAAAGACAGGATTCTTTGTCATCGATATTGCAGACTGATTGTCACAGAAAATTGGAGTTGGTTCGGAGACATCTTGTTGAAGAACCTTCAGAATTCTCCTTAACCAAATTGCTTCTCGTGCAGCCTCATTTGTTGCGATGTACTCAGCCTCTGCAGATGATAATGCAACCGAACTTTGCTTTTTCGAACTCCATGAAACTGGTTTCGAACCAATGCTGAAAATGTAGGCCGATGTGCTTTTACTGTCATCTTGACTTCCCGCCCAGTCGCTGTCCGTGAAGCCAACCAACTTGTTGTTTTCTTCTTTCTCATATTTGATCCCAAAATTCTTCGTCCCTTGAAGATAGCGGAGAACTCTCTTCGCAGCGGAAAAATGGACTTTGCTCGGAGCACTCATGAACCTCGAAATTAGACTCACCGAGTAGAGAATGTCGGGCCTTGTGTTGGTTAAGTAGATCAAAGAACCAACGAGACTTCTGTACATACTAGGATCAGCCTTCTCCGCTCCATCTTCTAGCTTCAATTTTTCATTCAGAGCAATAGGAGTTTCTGCAGATTTACAATCCTCCATACGAAATTTCTTCAACAAATCCGAGACATATTTTTCTTGAGAGATAAAAATCTCCCCTTTCTTTTGCTTCACCTGAATTCCAAGAAAGTACTTCATCGAACCGAGATCAGTCATCTCGTAATCTTTCATCATCGTCGCTTTGAATGATCTCACCATTGCTTCATTTGTTCCTGCATATATCAAATCATCAACGTAAAGACAAACCATCAAGAAATCAGTTTTGGTTTTCTTCACATAGAGTGATGGTTCTGCGGGACTTTTCACAAAGCCATTCTTCAAGAAGTATGAATCAATCTTGTTGTTCCATGCTCGCGGGGCTTGTTTTAAGCCATAAAGAGCTTTCCACAATTTGTAGACCTTTTCTTCTTTTCCTTTCACTTCGTAACCTTGAGGTTGTGTGACGTAAACCTCATCTTCTAGTTCCCCATTTAGGAAAGCTGATTTGAAGTCAAGCTGCCATACTTCGAGCTCCATTTGAGCTGCAAGAGCAAGGACGGTTCTGATTGTTTCCATTCGTGCCACCGGAGCAAAAGTTTCGGTAAAGTCGACTCCGGGCTGTTGAGAATAACCCTTCGCGACCAACCGTGCCTTGTGTTTTTGTACACTTCCATCTTCATTATTCTTGGTTTTAAAAATCCATTTCAAGCCGATAGCTTCCTTCCCTGCCGGAAGATCCATTAGCTTCCATGTTGCATTCTTTTCGATGCTCCTCATTTCATCATCCATTGCTTTTCTCCATTCATCCTCTTTCACAGCTTCTTCAAAATGTTGAGGTTCGCTTGCAAAGAGAGCAACAAAATTGGAAGCATAAATATCTTCAAGAGATCGATACTTTCTTGGATGATCTTCCGAGTCCGAATCTGGATCATCTTCATGAGTATTACTACTCGATGGAATATGAGCTTCATCCGTTGGTACAAGTTCCATGGGAGTAGTTGTTGCAGCTTCATCTTCCCATTTCCAGGCTGAACTTTCATCAAAAATCACATCTCTTGAAAGCACCAATTTGTTAGTAATTGGATTATAGAGACGATAGCCTTTCGATTCATCGCTATAGCCAATAAAAATTAGTTTTTCACCCTTTTCATCAAACTTCTCCCGATGTTGAGATGGAATTAAAGCATATGCAATGCAACCAAATATTTTGAGTTGACTTACAACAGGTTTTCTTCCATGCCATGCTTGAAAAGGTGTTTTGTTGCGTACCGCTTTTGTAGGGGATCGGTTAAGAACATGAACGGCAGTACACACAGCTTCAGCCCAGAAAGTATTCGGAAGTCCTTTGCCTTTCAGCATGCTCCGCGCCATTTCTACAATGGTTCGATTTTTCCTCTCGGCGACACCGTTTTGTTGTGGTGTATGCCGAATTGTGAGCTGCCTCTTGATCCCTTCTTCTTTGCAGTAGTTCAAAAATGGTTTGTAGATGAACTCTCCACCTCGATCAGTCCGGAGGCATTTCAGCTCGAATCCACTTTGCTTCTCGACAAGAGCTTTGAAGTGCAAGAATTTTGCAAAGGCTTCTGACTTCTGTTCAATGATATACACCCAAGTCATCCTTGTATAATCATCAACAAATAAAAGAAAGTACCTTTTATTGCCAAGAGAAGGTGTTTTTGTTGGACCACAAATGTCTGAATGCACTAATTCAAGCGGTGCATTAGCTCTCCAGGATGTTTTCGGAAAGGGAAGGCGATGCATCTTTCCATAAACACACCCCTCGCACACTTCTTCATTGAGTTTGATATGTGGGAGCCCAACAACCATGTCCTTTTGTTTCAGAAGTTGCAGTCCTTTGAGATTTAAATGCCCAAACCTCAAATGCCAAAGATGAGTGTCGTCTGTAGTTGCACTCTTCCAAGCAACACGAGACTTCAAATTGAGTGGAAATAAGTTGTTTGAGGTCATCTTGACAGTAGCAACTTTCTCTCCAGATTTTTTCTCTACTATCTCACACTTTTCATCATCAAAAATCATCTTGTATCCATTTTTCATCATTTGTCCAATACTCAAAAGATTTTGAGAAATATTAGGAGAGTAATGGACATCATGAATGAATTTGTTACCTCTGTTGGTGTGTACTGCAACAATGCCTTTTCCTTCAATTTTCACTTGCTTCCCGTCACCGAGTTCGACGTGAGAAGTGTAGCTTTCGAGTTTATGAAACTCATTCTGATTTCCTGTCAAATGATTGCTACACCCACTATCAAGAAACCAAGTCTGATCAGATTCGCCATTATCCATGAGAGAAAGAAATAATTTGTTGTTTTCCTCCTCTGCCGTAAAATTAACTCCTTTCTTTTTTTCACCTTTTTCCTCCTTACCGTTTTTATACCAGCAATCTTGATCAGAATGATTAGGAATCTTGCATCTAGTGCACTTCCACCAACAATCTTCAGAATCATGACCATTTTTACCACAAACAAAGCATTCAAGGTTAGAGTTACCAGATTTTTGGTGTGGAGATGAATCTGTTCTCCCTCGTCCTCTGCCGCCTCGTGGAGAATTTCTTCCGCGGCCTCTATTTGAGAAGTTTCCACGAGATGAGTTTCCGCCTCTTTGCTGATAGAACTTTTTTGAGATGTTTGCTTTGGCTTGAAAAGCTTGCTCCAGGGGCTGATTGTATTTGCTCACTCTCTGCTCATGTGCTTCTAAAGATCCCATAAGTTCATATTGGGTGAGCTTATTGAGATCTTTAGTCTCGATGATGACAGCAACAATATGTTCAAATTTTTGAGGAAGACTCCCCAAAATTTTCTCGACAACTTTCTTCTCCTTAACTTCATCTCCGCAGCTCTTTATTTGGTTGATAATTTCAGCAACTTTGGAGAAGAAATCCTTCACGAGCTCACCTTCTTTCATTGACAGATTGTCAAATTGGCTCCATAAGGACTGTAGTCTGACGGAGATGGCTTTTTCTGACCCTTGAAACTCTGTTTTCAGAGTTTCCCACGCATCTTTCGCCTTCTTCGTGCCGAAAATTCGAGGATAGATTGATTTGCTGACACCTTGTTGAATAATCCTCAATGCTGTAGCATTCTTTTTGATATTTTCTTTGTTCTCCTTTGCCTTTTCTGCATCTGGAGAAACCTCGTAACCTTCTTCGATTATGTCCCAGAGATCTTGTGAAATGAAGGCAGTCTCCATCTGAGAACTCCAATAGTCGTAATGTTCGCCGTCAAAAATTGGGATTTGGGTGGAAGTATATGAAAAAATAGAGATGGAATTGGAGTTTGGAGTCGTCATATTTTTTGATGAACCTGCGCTCTAGATGCCAAATTTGTTGGGGATTGTTTGTATGAGAAAGAGAGATTTGAAGATAGAAAAGAAAGCAATGCTGCGGCACTTGCTCTTTGATTGATCTATTGCTTTTGAAAACCATCCACATACATAGGTATATGTAGTAGGTAGAAACTTCATAGGAAATTACATAGAAATAAATAGAAGTAAATGCTCAAGACATGACCGTTGCACTCCAAGACACGCATGCTATTACAAATTACTTTCTTCAACATATTACTCGATTGCAAAATTGTTAAGTAAGCTTACTAGTTACTATGATCGATGATATTGAAGATGAGTGGATCTGGAGGAAGAGTTTGAATGAAGTTTATTCAACAAACACACGCTTATGATGTTCTAAAGGGTCTTGGCAACGGGGCATGGAAGAAAGGCAAATAGGAACTACCTTTTTGAAACTTTTTTGGCAAAATTTTTCTCCTCCTAAAGCTGCTACAATAGCTCGGAGGTTAATGTGGGACAAGCTACCAACAAGAGCTAACATTCTCTCAAGATGGAGCAATTAAGAGGGCTTTGTGTCCGACTTGTGCTATAAAGGTTGAGCTGCTGCCCACTTATTCATTGCATGCTTCTTGGCGGATGCAGGTTTGGTCTGAGATCTATAAATGGTATAACACCTTCACGGCTACTCATTTCCCGGTGAGAGATCACTTCCTGTATAATCTTGGTCCCCTATATGATTTCAATGAGAAAAAAGTTTACCAATTCCATTAAAATTTGCATGGTATGGGTGTTGAGGAAATGGAAGAAATATGGTAATTTTCGAGATTGTGTGCAAGGATAAAGAGAAGATTGTTATTGAAATTAAAGGAAGATTATGAAGTTATGTACTTCCTCTGTCTCAGAGATATTGATCTATTTTATTATTTTATACCTCACATATTAATAAGAAAAAATGACTCAATATCTCTGAGCCGGATGAAGCAACAGTTAAAAATTTCTTTTTAAAAACTGGTTTTTAAATTCTTGGAAAATGATTCGAGAATAGATGAGAGATCTACTAGCACGTGTAATAATTTAATCTCCAAGAGTCGAGCCAGAAAAAGGATGATTGGGAAAAATACTTATACCACCAAACTTTTAATTTGGATGGCTGAAAGCTTTGAAAGAGTGGGCCAGGCCCACCTCCAATAAGAATTTGGACCAATCAAATTTGGGCCGCACCGAGTCATATAACCTTGTGAATTACCTTATAAAATAGTATTAATTTATTAGTTTAACATTTTAAATATACTCCAGTTCTTAATATAATGCATAAATGATAGACATAACATAAGCATTCTCTGGGCATTTTTTTTCCCCAAAAATAACTTTAATTTTAGTGATATATATATATATATATATGTATATATATATATATAATAGCAAAATAAAGGTCAATTAATCTTGAATTTTCTTGATTATTTTGCTAAATTCTCAAATTTTTGCCTAAATAATTAATACGTTAATTTAATTAATATGTATCTTTAATTTGACATATATCTTTAGTTATTTCATAATAATATATATATCTTTAATTAATTCATAAAATTTCAATTCATAGCAATCATGTGGAAACTTTTAAATTAATATTTAATAACGATCAACGTCAAATAATTACATGATTTTCATTTAATTTGTACTTATTCGACAATTTCATTTGATTGTTTACGTGTGTGATTTTGAAATTAGTAATTTCCTAAATCTATATCCCACTTAAGTTTATAAATGAAAAATTAGCTCATCTTAGTCGTTCCGACATTATTAAGATAATTTAATCGCTTTTTTTTTTTATATTTAACTATAAAATGATATTTTTCAGACATTAATCATAGGAATAATAATGATATTTAAAAATGTATATATAAACAAATCTTAGTAAGAGAGTGTGAGAAAAAGGCTTATATCCTTACAAAAATGTTCCACGAGCCACCGTGTGTACATTTAATGTACCTATGATTAACGTAAATTATACGATTACGATTTATAGTTTGTTAGTTGAGTAGGTGACTTCATCGATAGGATTTTTCATAGTATATGATGGAGTAATCCTTAATCAATCAATATTTAAAAGAATAAATGGAAGACTTGAATTGAAAACTTGTAAAACTATCCGAGAAATGCCGTATTTCTTCAACAATCATCTAAATGACGGACTGTCAAGATATTTTCAATTCTTTTATTTATTTTAGATGATTTTTTTTCAACTTGTTCAAAGAATGAAATTTATAAAAGAACGACATGATATTGTGCAGTAGAACAATTGATCCTTTATAATATTTGTAAAATTTTCTTATAACAAATATGATTGGGTCATTTAAGTTTTATCCCAATTAAATATTTAAAAGACTTCACGTTAACGGACAAAATACTATTATGACTTATGATTTGTTAGCTGAGTAGGGACGGGGGATGGGAAGATGACTTCATCGATAGGAAAACTCATATATGATAGAGTAATCCTATCGATATTTAAAAGAGTAAATGGGAAGACTTGAATTGAAAACTTGTAAAACTATCCGAAAATTGTCAACTTTCCTCTATAATCATCCAAATGACGGGTGACTTGACATTCTATCATTCAATTATTGAATGACGGGCAACTTTATATTAAAATGAATATAACCACGCAAGAAATCCGACCTCTCATTGACATATATTTTTTTTCGAGCTATAGGAAACTTAAGATTTGTAAAAAAAAATTCTTATAACAAATGGAGTCATTTCAGTTTTATCCCAAGTAAATATTTAAAAGACTTTAGGTTAACGGGACAATTATACGATTACGACTAATAGTTTGTTAATTGAGTAGGGACGGGCGGATGAGAAGGTAACTTCATCGATAGGAAAACTCATATATGATGAAGTAGTCCTTAATCAATATTTAAAAGAGTAAATGAAATACTTGAATTGAAAATTACCTGTAAAACTATCCGAGAATTGTCAACTTTCCTCAATAATCATCTAAATAACGAGAGGCTTGACATTCTATCCTTTAATTATCGAACGATGGACAACTTTATATTGAAATGAATATAACCACGCGAAAGAATCCGACCTCTCATTGACCAATTTGTTTTCGAACAATAGGAAACTTAATATGAAAAATGCAATTACAATTGAAAAAATGTTATCAATCGTGAATTTATTTCTATATTACAACGTACTATTGATGACTTAACATTCAAAATGAGTATTACTATCCGAGAAACATAACCTCTCCTAATTTATTTTTCTAATACCATGATCAACGGGCTGCTTGATATTCAAAATGAGTAAAACGTAACAAACATAGAAATGTCACACCTTATTGATCTATTTTTAGTTTTTTCTGATTTAGTTTAATGCTATTTTTTTCGAATGTATCCTAACAATACTATAATCTTACAATAAATACTTATATTACTAATTTTTAATTACTTTTTACTTAATAATTACTAAATCAAATGGTACCCGTCGAATTTCGACGGGCACTACACTAGTTAAATATAATACCATTCCAAGGTACATATTTTTTACTTTTTACATATATAGTGTACTTGGATTCCGTATATGAGCCTTATTATTATGCAGTTTTTTACTTTTTACATATATAGTGTACTTGGATTCCTTATATGAGCATTATTATTATGCAATAATTTTTTATTGCATCTTTAGGATGATCGTCACGTGTTAAGGCGATTTTCAAAGCTTGCCGTTTTGTGTTCATAGTTTTTTTTTTAAAATTAATTATTGTCTATAAATGTGTGACATTATAACTTTTTTAATAAATTATTCAACACGTGACGATCATCAATGGATATAATAGCAAATGTCACCTGCCACGTTGGATTAGTAACAAACCATGCTTGAATACTGCGTATATAAGACGCGCGAGATGTAGATATCGGTTCTTTTTTGTGTGTAAAAAAGCATAAGCTTTTACCACAGTAATATTACGAGCTAAGTTTAATTGGTTGCTAATAATGAATAAAATCACTCAAATAATGAATGCAATGATTGTGCCAAAAATGGCTCGGCTATAAACTAATGTCGATCACCGCTTTTTGTGAAGAGGCTAAGTAAGCAGTGTCTCAAATTTCTTGATCAGTTCATCAGAAATAAAATAAAAAAAATACAAAAATAATGCAGTTGTTGACTTGTGCCAAAAAATGGCGCAATTATAAACGAACCTCGACCGCTGCTTTTTGCGAAGATCTTGGATAAGTAAGCAGCGTCTCAAATTTCTGGACCAGTTCATCAGAAACCGGACGATATGTTAGTGAACGAATTTGAATACTCATTTTTTCAAGGATCGGAGCTCTCTTTAGCAGAATCTGTGCCAATGTGAATGATAGTTCCCCACAAAATTTCGGATTAACAGTGATCTTAATTCGGACATTCTTGAGACGTGATAAATCACAATTTAAATCGGCGCGTACGGTTGGATCCCATTTCATAGATTCCTGCAAACAACATATATAGGCCTAAATTAATAATGATAAAAGATACGAGTTGAACAAGTAAGCCCAACGTTTTCTTTTAAAGTCTTTTCTCAAACACGTTTTGTGCAAGTCTGAATAATACTTTTGAGGACATGAAAGTTACTATTTTCTCAAACACGTTTTTGTGAATAACTGTACTTACCTTTGAGCATATGAAGTTACTTATCATCAATTCCTCAAGGCACGGAGAAGATTCAAGCATTGCTAAAACAGTATATACATTTTCTTCATTCGGTGAATGGTTTATCTCCAATTCCTCTACCCGAGACTGGGGAAACTTCCCGCCCTTCTCCCTCATCATTGATAGAACCTAATATGTATATGATATATGGAAAAAAGAAGAAGCCGAAGTTTTGATATACGAGGTATAAAATAATAAAATGGGTCACCACACTCAGAAGAGGGAAGTATTTAAGTATATGCACGGACAGGGGCGGACCCAGGATAAATTTACTATGGGGGCTAACATATAAATAAAGTTTCATCGACAAAATATATAATATCTCAAACTTAATTTTTTTTACAGAATTTGAACATGAGATTCAAAAACATAAACTAAATTGTTCTAACTAGCTAAGTAGCTAACTCTTGCGAGGAAGAGGCAACTGAGTTCTACGGGTTTTTATTTTCTGAAACTGCAACAAGATGGCTTCATTATCAATTGTTACAAAAATCTCCTTCTCAATGTACACAACTAGACTGTCATTCATCAGTTCATCTCCCATTTTGTTACGCAAATCAGTCTTGATAATCTTCATCGCAGAAAACACTCTCTCAACAGAAGCAGTTGCAACTGGTATAACCAATGCCAATACTATCAAACGGTATACCAGTGGAAAAACTTTATGATTCTCAGTTTCAACCAATTTCAAAGCAAGACTTCCCAAATCATCAATTTCAGAAAATCGAGAATCGAGTCGCACACTATAAACATAGTTGGAAAGTTGTTGCTGAAGACATGCACAGTCAGTTGGAGAGAAATCTTGTGGATAAAAGGAAGCAAGCTCAACTAGTTTATGACAGTCAAATCGAGAAAAAAAATTTCTCGGATCAAGACATGAAATGCAACTCAATAAAGTTGTGCTACCTTCTGAAAAACGATCATTCATCTCTTGTAGCATCAAATTAACAACCTAATATTGAAATAAAAAAGAATATCAATAAATATTATAAAATATAGAAGACAGTTATTAATGTAGAGATGGTACCTCATTAAGCACATCAAAACGAAAATGATGATAGTTAGTGATGACTTGCCCTCTTCGCTTTCCATATCCTTTGGTATTCATGTTTTCTGTCATATCAAGTACCAAGATCTTGTGCAACTCACAGAACATGCTGACCTCATTCAAGATTATATCCCATCCATCTGTGATAAACTCTTGCAATCGGCTTTTCACTGATTTAATCAAAACCAAGGCATTGACAATATTTTGATCTCTCTTTTGCAAGACAAGTGATAACTCGTTTGTGATTCCCAACAAATGCTTCATCAAGTGTAGCACAAACACAAACTGATAACTCTCCATTTTATCAATCAAACTCGAAGTAAGACCTCTTTGTTCAGAAACTACGCCATGATCATATATCTCACCCAACACTTCTATCACTGAAGGCCACATTAGATGTAAACGAACTATTGTTAAATAATGTGATCCCCAACGAGTATCTCCGGGTCTTGCCAGATTAGTTTCTTGATTTTTTCCTTTTCCACTTGCAAGGTTTCCACCTTCCAAAGCAACGCGTATTCTTTCATGTTCCCTCTCTCTTACTTGTTCTCTCCTTTTACAAGATGCTCCCACTATATTTACAATCATTGTTACATAAGCAAAAAAATCACCCACTGCAGGAATGTTCTTAGCCACGGCAACAAGAACTAGTTGGAGTTGGTGGGAGAAACAATGGACGTACATAGCTGATGGATAATTTTGAAGTATGAGAGCTTTCAGTCCATTAAACTCACCTCGCATATTTGAAGCTCCATCATATCCTTGGCCTCTCAATCTTGATAAAGATAAACCATGTTTCACAAATAATTCTTCAACACACTTTTTCAAAGAACTGGAAGTGGTGTCAGGCACACGTTTAATTGCAAGAAATCGCTCAAGGACGCGTCCTTCTTTATTCACATATCTTAGCACAACACCCATTTGCTCTTTTACTGAAACATCTCGAGACTCATCGACTAATAATGCAAAAACACTATCCCCAATGTCTGTGATAATAGAATGTGTGATCGCTCTAGCACAAGCTTTAGCTAGATCCCTTTGAATTTTGGGTGAACTCATTTTATTGTTGGCAGCAACATCTTTCTTCACAACCTTGAAAATGTTTTCATTCCGTTCGCAATACCAATCAAGGAATTCAAGAAAATTTCCCTTATTTAAAGAAGTAGAAGACTCGTCATGTCCACGGAAAGATAAACCTTGCTTCAAAAGAATCCGTGTTACATCTAACATTGCTGTCAAACGGACTTTATAAGCAACCTCTCTCTCCACTTTATTCTCTTGCAAGATATTCCTCACACTATTCCTTTGATTCTTGAAAGATTGAAAGTGTACTTTTGCTTCATTATGAGCACTATCCACCGCCCCATTATGAATATGAAATCTTTCTAATGCCTTCTTCCAATTACTGAAACCTTTTTTTACAAAGGCATCATCAACAAATTGCCCACCTCTATTGCATGATGGCTTAAAAAGATAGCACCAAAAGCAAAATGCCGCATCTTTTGACGTACTATATTCTAACCATGGAAACTTCTCATACCATGTACTACCTCCATCCCATATAGTTAGACTCTTTTGCTTTATTGACTTTTCCGGCACGCGTTTCCACCGAAACCTAGTACGGGTTTTAAAACATAATTTTGAAGTAAATTTTTTTTTACGGGATACTATGAGTGTCATAGTATCCCGTAAAAAAAAATTTACTTCAAAATTATGTTTTAAAACCCGTACTAGGTTTCGGTGGAAACGCGTGCCGGAAAAGTCAATAAAGCAAAAGAGTCTAACTATATGGGATGGAGGTAGTAGCTTGAAAGCTCCTTTCTTGCTTTCCAAATTTTGTTTTTGGATACTTATGGCCAATTGGTTGGCAAGGTCCTCTAGCCACATACTCTCTTCGAATTTGATCTCGAATTGCTACATCAAATTCATCTATGGATTTTCGTTTACCCGGATCATGAACAATATCATCTATATTAAAGTCTTCAATATCCATTGTTTCGGTAATAATAGGTGTACTAGGAGATTCTTCAATAGGTGTACTCGGAGATTCTTCAATACGAATTCGTTTAAAATATTTTTCCATGCTCTACACAAATAATAAAATAAACAAGTGTGTAAAAATTAGTAAGTCTGCAAGAACTATTAATTTCATATTATTAATGATAATTTAGAGACTTATGAAAGGCAAGGCATCATCTTTTTTTTTCTTTGTTTTTAAATTGCTAATGCCTACTGTTTTTTTTTTTTTTTTTTCTTCCTAATCCTCGATTTAATTCATAAGGCAGACAATGAGACAAACTCTATTCTTTCCTAAATGTTAAACCTTCATTTTTGAATTCAAATTGAAAACATATTATTACATTAATTCTATGAAGTAAGCATTCATCAAATTGATTTAGCATATTACAAGTGAAAAATCATAGGTATTTAAATCATAGAAAATACAATAAGAATAAAGAGAAGAAGCTAACCTTCACAATATAAATTGATTCGCAAATTTATGTTTGATTCCGGTAGGTTCAGCGAGGAACGAAAAAAATAACAATTGAGAAAGGAAGGTTTTGGAATTGAGAGGATTCAACGAAAAGAAGAATAATTGAGAAAGGGGTTTTGGAATTGAGAAAGTGATATCCTGTAAGGAATAAAAATTGGGATTTGGTAAAGTAAATTTTTGGATTTAGTGAATAAAGATGATAAATAATTAATAATAAAAAAAAACACTAAAAAGGAGCCCATTACTTGCGCGGCCCACTAAGTTAGATACAAAATGAAACAAAATAAAAGTCATCTTCTTCCTTCTTCTTCAACCTTCAGCAAGAAAATAGCGCTGCTGCAGATTGGGTCATGGGGGCTGACCGCCGATGGCTAATACCTATACCTATGTTCCGGCGGCTACCGTGGGGGCTTCAGCCCACAGTAGCCCCCACGTAGGTCCGCCCCTATGCACGGACCTTAAGCCAGTCAGGACCTAGCGCAAGTGACCTCACGCGCCGAATCTCCTCGAAAAGCTTCTTGGTGTTGGTGAGCATTTCCTCATCGGAGAAGGGTCCCGCATTCGGGGTCCAAACCGAAGCGTGGTGGAATTCGATGCGAGCTTTTTCGAGAGACGAGGCGTCGGTGAGCCTCACGTTCACTCTCTGAGGATCCTAAAGAATAAGATTCAAATCTCGCATGTAAGGTGCTGAGATCTCGAACAACTGCTCTTCGTCGACGTCCCTGTTGTTATCGAAGCAGCCAAACACCTTTAAATAGCGAAAGCTTCGTCCTCTGATCTCCAACCGGTCGAATCCCGTGCACCAGAAAAGCTTCAGCCGCCTCAGAACGGGGCAACCCGATGTGATTCCGTCCATAGCTCGCTGAGTCAACTCGGCGCAGTAGATCGATAGGTCAGTCATGGATCGCCACTCCACCGCGGCTGCCGGCGGTGGGGCCACGTTGCAGTACTTCAAATCCAACGTTGTCAGCGGTGAATGGGAGTAGATCGCCTGAGGCAGAGTATAGCGATTCGAATTCACGCGTGGTGGGTCGTGGATCGGTCTTAGACACAGATCTAAATGTTTGACCTCGCTTCTGGCGGTGGACTCGAGCCAGGCGTCGACGTCGGAGGCGAAGCGTTTGTCGTAATGGAGATGAACGGTTAGCTTTTGTAAAGGAGGTTTTGTGCGAGCGGCGACGGCATCAACCCCGGCGACGAACCTTTGTATTTCGTCGGACTCGCCCTCATTACTGAAATTCTTGAGTGTGATGGAGGGTAAATTCGTCCAGAGAAATCTCCACTGTTTCGATAAAACACCAGTCTTCACTGCCTCCCTCGTCTCATCCAGACGGCCGAGAATATTGATGAGTATATGTTCCGGCAGTGCGCTCAGCCGATCAATCTCCATCTCCGTTGCCGGAGTTGAGAGCAGATGTATAAGATCAAATCGAATATTTTAGAATACGTGGTGTATTCAATTTGGAATCTAATTTTATAGAGTTTATATAATCTATGGATTCTATATTTCCATGGATTGTTTTAACTCTATATGGGCTCGTTTGGTTTGCGTAATTCCTTTGTTTGTTTTAAATTTTATAAAATTTAGGAAAGTAATAAGAATCCTGACATCAATTAGTTCAAAATTCAAGAATTCTCATCCCCTACTCCAACCTAGGTATTCTTTTTTCCTTGATACATGGATTCTGATAATAATAATAATAATAATAATAATAATAATAATAGTAAAAACCAAAACCAAAATGATAATAATAATTTAAAATAATAATATAAATAATAAATAAATAATAATAATAACAAAAACAAAATTAAAAAAAATAATAATAAAAACCAAAAAAAATAATAGTAATAAAAACAAAAATAAATAATAATAATAATAATAATAATGAAATTTGATATTATGAAATTGATATTTTTTCAATGTAAACGATAACTTGATTTCATATTAGAATCTAGACAATTTTATTGATAATATCGAAACACTGGATTGTTAGTTACTAGTTATGATTCATTTTCCTCATAATAATATTCCTCAGAATCATATTCCATAACAACTTTATTTTCATGTTTTATTTTCCCTAGAATCACATTACTCAAAATCATTTTCCCCGACAACATTACTTTCCTCAGAATTATTTTTATTAGATTGATTTATCTCTATTTTGATAGACTTTATGAGTCCATAAATTTGGAAAAATAAATAAGTTTTGATAATTTTTAAAACAAAAATTTAAAAAAATAAAAGCATTATTAGAAATAAACAAATGAAATTCCAAAAGAGCTGGAGCCACATTTCCCCGATGCCGACGACACAATTTCGTAGCTTTTGATTCAGGCATGGCTTCCCTCGTATCCATCGATGTTGCCGCCATGTCTCCAATCAATTAGCTCTGAAGGTTATGAATTCCACTTTTGTAGACCCAACAGCCCACTGCCGTAGTAGTAGTGCTATACCTTCTGTCAACATTTTAAAAGAAAAAAAATTATGTTTAAGAAAAATAATACCTTCATGCGGGCATTAATGGAAGAGAAACTCCATTGATGACTTTCTGAAAAGCTTCGAGATGTCGATAATTGATATACAATGACCACGACTTTTTTTTTCATGTAATAATAAAATACGTTACATAGCATTTGGAGCAGCTTCGCCTTTCTTCTCTGTAGTTTGAGGAGGTCGGCTGTGAAAGGAGGTGGCGGCATTCTAACGGTGCTGAGATTGCAGAGGATGCATCTTTATTTTTAGGAATATATATTTAGGAGTATATTACTTTATAAATCCATAGTGGGGAGGTGAGATTTGTATAGGGATTTTCTCTTTGTATTTGGTACTAAAAATCCTTTAAAATCCACAACATATTAAAATCCATGGAATTTTCAATATCATAAAATTATATTGACATTTAAAAGTAATAATTGAATACCAAAATATTTTTAAGGATTTTCTAAAATCTGAATTGAATACCTATGGACTTTTAGAATACAAAAAAATCTTTTAAAATCCAGATTGAATGAAATGGCTTTTTAAAAAAAATATGTATACGAAATTTAATAGGGCAAAGTTTTTGAGTTATTCTTTTCTTTTTTTGAGAAAACTTTTATAACTTATCATAATAGCAACTATATATATTATTTAATGTTTTCATTTATAAAATATACTATAAAGTAATAGCACGTCAAATTCCGACAGAATACAAATTTGTTAAATATAATACCGTTCTGAGATACATGTCCTTCATTTTTTCAATATTATGCATGTTTAATAGTGTACTTGTGTAGTTGTATTCTGTATGTGAGCCTTATTATTAATAGAGGTCACAAAATAAGCCCGGCCCGACAGTCTGCTTTTGGATCGGATTAACCACGTATATTTAGACCCAATCAAATTTCAAGCGGGGTTGAGCTGCCAAAAATGATGAAAAGTCCGATGGACTCGGCCTGATCCGAACAATTTTACACTAAAAAAGACATTTTTGTGGTGGGTTGGCTTCTAAATTCTTAGGCTAGATAGGTTTTCGGGCTGAATAGGGCCATCCATGTTTTAGCCAAAAGCCTGCTGACTTGAGTCTCCGGTCCAACAGTTTAACAACTCTATTTATTATTATGTGATTCTTTTTATTGCATTAGGATGATCTTCACATGTTAGAGCGATTTTCAAAACACGTCGTTCTGTGTTTATGATTTTTTTTTATTAATTATTTTCTATAAATGCATGGCATTACAACTTTTAATAAATTATTTTGACACGTGACAATCATCAATGGATATAATAGCAGGTGTCACCTAACAAGTTGGAGTAGTTACAAACCATGCTTGAATACAACAAAGACGAAAATACCAGTTTATTTTATATTAAGGGTGTGTTATCTATAATGGAAAATTATCATGGAAAAATGAGAGAAAACAGAACAATCACCCTTTAAATTTTCTACATTTTTCCACCTTATCTATGATGAAGAATTTTACTCTTTCTTTCAATGGAAAATATTATCCCACCCAACATGGAGTGAAAATATTTTTCTTCCATTGGAGTGAAAAGGAAGGGGAAGAATGAGTAGAAGGTAGAAAAATGTAGGAAAATGTGGGAAATTTAAAGAGTAATTGTTCTATTTTCCCATGATAATTTTCCTTCATAGAGAACACACCCTAAAAAAATATATATAAGCTTTTACCACAAGAATACTACGAGCTAAGTTTGGTTGCTAACGTCTCTAATCATAACAATAAAGATCACTCAAATAATCAATTTCGATCACTGCTTTTTGTGAAGATAATGGATAAGTAAGCAGTGTCTCAAATTTCTTGATCAGTTCATCAGCTCGACGAGGAATTTGAATAACCATCATTTCCAAAATCGGAGCTCTCTTTAGCAGAATCTGTGCCAATGTGAATGATAGTTCGCCACAAAATTCCGGATCCGCATAACAAATCTCAATTCGGACATTCTTTAGATGTGATAAATCATGATTTAAATCGTCGTTTTCGTATACCTTCCATTCTAGAGATTCCTGCAAACGGCAGAGACGATAAATTTAGATGATTGTCACGTGTCCACGATGATATATATATTTAGATGATTGTTACGTGTCCACAATATTTCCAAAATTAGCAAGAATTAAAATTTTCGTTAATGAAAAATGAGTAGTTTCGAAAATATCATAAACATGTACATAACAGTCATCTAAAAATGCAATAGAGGATATTACACTATTAGTCAATAGAGGATCTGAATCCCTAAATCAATGGAATTAAAGATATGAGTTGAACAAGTAAGCCGAAAACCTTATACGTACTTGCCTGTATTAATATGTCATTAGTTATGATCAATTTCTCAAGGAACGGCGAAGATTCAAGTATGGCTAAAACAACATATGCGTTTTCTTCATTCGGTGAACCGTTTATCTCCAATTCCTCTACCAGAGACTGCGGAAACCTCCAATCCATATTTATCATCATTGCTAGCACCTAATATTAACCAAAAAAAAGAGAGGAAGAAATTAAGAGGAACCTTAGCTTAAATATTACTAACTCTGTTCCTCCGTATTAGTATGGTTTGACTTTTTGCAAGCATTTTAATATGTCAAAGAATAGATGTTAAGATAATATTTGAATCTCACTTGATATATTATATTATTCTACTTACGCACTTCAGAAAAGTCAAAGCATAGCTTGAGTGACCTCACGCGCCGGATCTCCTCGAAAAGCTTGTCGATGTTTACGATTATTTCCTCATTGGAGAAGCGGCTCGGCTTTAATCCCGAAGAGAAAAATTTGATGCTAGCTTTTTCAAGAGACGAGGCGTCGTCGAGCCTCACATTCATTCTGTTAGGATCCAAGTCAAGATCCAAATCTCTCATGTAAGGTGCCGAGATCTCGAGCAGCAACTGCTCTTCCTCTTCCTCGCCGTAGGAAAGTTCTTTGCGTTCCACCTTTAAATAGCAAAAACTGTGATACGGCCTTAAAGCTTATAATTATTAGTTATGTTATTTATTATTAATGTTACTTAATTGTCTAGTTTAGTTTAGTTTAGTTATTTGGGCTATTTGTTAAGCCTTTAGTAATTGTTAATTGTTTAGTATTTTTAATAGGCCCAAGCCCAAGTACTTTAGGGTTGCTCCTTATATAAAAGGAGGCAAATGATGTATTGTGAAGATCATCATGAATGTGAATTATCAAATTGGAACCCTTGTGGTTTAATTTCTTCCTTCTTTTCTTTTCTTTTCTTTGGAGTTTGAACTCGCTCGAAGAAGTTCGAATCTTATCAATTGGTGCTCTCGTTGAGAGATCGAAGTGAGATCTCATTGAGGTATCAATCTTATCCTTTTATTTTTATTATCTTGGAAAAAGAAAAAAAAGAAAGAAAGAATTGAGATCGAATTCTTCATGTATTCCATCAGTGACGCATTGCTCTGAGGCGTTTTGGGTGGGGCTATTCTGGTTGAGGAATTAAATTGAGAGTATTGATTGTATATGTGCTTATTGCGATTTTCAATTGTCGAGGCTGCTTGGTTGTGTGGTTTCTTATGTCTGAACTTAATTGAGGGATTTAAGTGGCGAGAAATTGTGGTGCTATGGCTTATTTAGGATAAGAACAGAAGCAATTATATTGTCTCTTGAGGTTTGGGTTTGGGGGGCTGCGCATCTTTTGCAGAAAAAAATAAAAATAAAAAAATTATTGGGGGTATTGTTCTGAGTCGACGTGTTGGGTTGAAGTTTTGAATTGTGAATTATTGTTGCTGTGCAAAAATTGTTGGTTGGTCGGAGCTGTGGTTTAAAAAAAAAAAAAAAAATGAAAAGAAAAGAGAAAGAACGAAAGAGATAGAAACGAAATCTTCTTTGGCGATTTCCTTCTAGTTAGTGTTTACTGGTTTGAAGTTTGAACTGTGAATTGAGAATTATTGTAGTGCTGTGCGTGGGTTTCATGGAAGCAATGGTTAAAAACAAAATTGATGTTGGGTGGTGAGGAATTTCAATTATTGGCATTTGTTTGGCTACTTTGTGGTTGTCGGTGCTAAAAGAGTTGCAGAGGAGATTTGTAAGATTGGTTTGAGATTCTCAGAAATTATTCTACTTTTCGGCAAAAGACAAACCAGTTTGTAGAAGAAAGTAGAGGGTTAAAGAAAAGAAAATTTAACAAGAAGAAGAGGTGGAGCAGGGGCATCAATTCGGAGGTAGAGATTCATTGCTTTTGTTGTCTCTTCCTTTAATGGCTAAGTCTGAAATTATTTATGCCCTCAACTCTCTCCGTGTTTGTCTCGAGAGCAAGCTTCTAGTCACCAATCAAATTGTTGAGGAATTCAAATCTTCCATGGATTCTCATTTTGCTTCTCTCCAACATAACAAATTCTCTCATAATTTTTCTTCTCCATCTAGTTTGTCTCACCCTCATAGCTACCCACCACCAACAGATCCACTTCCTCATTACACTGATATATCTCATCTTCTCAAATTCGGATTTCGTGAACCCATCAAAGCCACCCCATTAATCTATGTTCCACCATCCCCTCCATCAAATCCATCCACAAATTCCATTCTCATTCCGAATTCTGATGCATCAATAGAAATTGTTGAGAATGATTCTTGGTTCGATTATGTGGAAACAAAAGTTGTTGAGAATGTGATTGTTGAGAATATGGAAGCAATGTCTGATTCTAAATTGGAAACAGAATTTGTTGAAGTTAGTGTGGGTGAACTTGGCTACAAGATGGACATGAACGACACTCATTATGAGCTGCAATTTGAGACTATTAGGAAAGGAAGAATTAGGTCTCTTGGTGCTAAGTTTATTGAGAATTTTTCACAATCTTTCGCTCTTGTACTCGAGGAGAAGAGTATATTTGTGGGTGATATCTCTTCCCTTGTGATTCGAAGAAGGGTCGTTGTTCTAACACTCTATGCACTTGAAGAAGTTTATAAAGAGTTTTTGAGTCTCCACCTTGAGGACAAGGTGGTTTTGAAGGGGTGAAGAGTTGATACGGCCTTAAAGCTTATAATTATTAGTTATGTTATTTATTATTAATGTTACTTAATTGTCTAGTTTAGTTTAGTTTAGTTATTTGGGCTATTTGTTAAGCCTTTAGTAATTGTTAATTGTTTAGTATTTTTAATAGGCCCAAGCCCAAGTACTTTAGGGTTGCTCCTTATATAAAAGGAGGCAAATGATGTATTGTGAAGATCATCATGAATGTGAATTATCAAATTGGAACCCTTGTGGTTTAATTTCTTCCTTCTTTTCTTTTCTTTTCTTTGGAGTTTGAACTCGCTCGAAGAAGTTCGAATCTTATCAAACTGCATCCTCTAATGTCCAATCGATGGAATCCCGAGCAGCAGATAAGCTCGAGGCGCCTAAGTGCCGGGCAGCCCGATGCGATTTCGTCGATAGCCTGCTGAGTCAACTCGGCGTTTCGAATCGTTAGGTCAGTCATGGATCGCCACGTTGCAGTCGCTCAACTGCAACGTCATCAGCTGTGAATGGTAAAAAATCACCTGCGGCAGAGTGTAGCGACTCGAACTCACGCGTGGGTAGTGGATCGGGCGTAGATCCAGATGTAAATGTTTGACCTCGCTCGTGGTGGCAAAATCGAGCCACGTGTCGACGTCGGAGGCGAAGCGTTTGTCGTAACGGAAATAAACGGTAAGCTTTTGTAAAGGAGGTTTTGTGCGAGCGGCGACGGCATGAACCCCGGCGACGAACCTATCTATTGCTATTCCGTCCACCTCATGTAAATAACTGTAGTTATGGCCGAGTGAGATGGAGGACAAATTCGTCCAGAGAAATCTCCATTGTTTCGATAAAACAGCGGTCCTCACCGCCGCCTTCGTATTGTACAGACGGCCGAGAATATCGATGAGTAAGGTATCCGGCAGTTCGCTCAGCCAATCAATCTCCATTTCCGGTTGCTGGAGTTGCCGGCGTTTCAGCAGATTTATGAGATCAAATCGAATATTTTAGAATCCCGGTGTTTTTAATATATACTGTAATAGATTTCATAAGTCCGATCCTACACAAGATAGATTCCATATATAAGAAAATTATTACAGCTATACTTAATTTGAATTGTTTTTATTAATATATACACGTAATTTTATAGGGCAATTATATTAAAGACTTTTAAACTACCATAAGTAATTGAGGCGTATTCCATATTAGTTGCACTCGAGATCCACTACTCCAATTTTAGTTTCTATTTCAAATCTTAATTTTTATTAGCTTATTTTTCTTCAAAAATTTTAATTTATAATAACTTAATTAAATTTTATAATAATCTTCTAGAGCTCCACCATCCAATTAGATTTTATAATTATTTTTTAATATTTAAATTTCACGGTTTGGGTATAAAATCAAAATATATAGGTGTTTTAGACAAATTAAAAAATATAGGGGTGTTATGGAATGAGGTGGAATGGTATGATGGAGGTTTCATTTCTACCTCCATTCCATTCCACCTTATTCTATTCCATCATACCAAACACTCCTGAGTGTGCCCACGGTGGGTAGGGAAATATTTGTTATACATGTGTAAAGAAGTAAATAGATAAAAGTGACTAGATTATTCTAATACGACCTTTTAATTAAAATAATAATAATAACATCTTAATTTTCAATGACACAACCCAAAAAAATAAAAGTGAGTCAATTCGACATAAGCCGACAAATTACTATTGAAATAATAATTTTTTAAAAAAAGAGTAAATTTGTTCTTATTGCACAAATCCCCAATTGAAGTGAAGCCTTCAAACGTACATCATCACAATCCTCAAAACACAAATCTAAAACATTTCTTTTTTCTTTCATCCAAAAAATCAGACTTAGTAAACTCAACAAAAATTATTAAAACTATCATAACAACAGAAAAGTGAAAACGCATCAAAATGAGACCGACTTTAGTTAGGCTATGGGAGCTTTGTTTACTTTGCCATAGATTCCACAATTCAACAAAGTAAAAATAATGTTAAAGTTCAGCATCATTTACGATTTAATTAAACAGACATCTGATGGCCCAAACCCTAAAATCCAAAGAACATTGGTAATAGCCATCACAATTCAAAAATCAAAATGTCGTGTATGATTCTGTTGAATTTCAAGCCTGGCCGGAATATCTATCGGCCATGGAAGCAAAGTCCAACCTAAAATCAAGTTTTTCCGGGCTGTTCACGGGTTAAGACATGAATTCGACTTACCCGACCTGAAATCATGTTCGGCAAAAAGATATGGCTCGTCCGATCCAAAATCAAACCAGACAAGGCTTGTTTTGACATCTCTAGTCGTGTTTATGACTAGACTAGACTAAACTATGCTATCGATGAGTCAAAATCTTTTAAAACAATATTCACACAAGATGCGAACATTATCAAACACCAAATCTGTACATGACCTTTTGATTGTTTTGACATATCTCTAATCGTGTTTATGACTAGACTAGACTAGACTAAACTAGGCTATTGACGAGTCAAAATCTTTTAAAACAATATTCACACAAGATGCAAACATTATCAAACACCAAATCTGTACACGACCTTTTGATTGTTTTGGCATCTCTAATCGTGTTTATGACTAGACTAGGTTATTAACGAATCAAAATAAGTCAAATAGTGTTCATACTAAGATCCAGACATAATCGAACAAAAACTAAAAACATGCCCCTAGATTTGAGACCCGAATACTGGGAACCAAGGTCTTACACAAGTTTTTGTGCTAAAAACGAAGCAATAAAACTCACATCACATCACATAATGCACAGACATCTATATACTAATTCTTTAGGCATGTTCCCTAAAACACATTAATAAGTTAAACATAAAATCTACCAGTCTTACGCTTTCATTCACCAACATCGCTCTTCTCGCATACATGGTCCCATGCTGCACAGTACTCAGCGTAGTAACGCTTGAACTTCTTTTTTTCCTGGACCGCATTTATCGAGGCAGGTTAGGTGACGAAAAAAAAATTCAGTTATGGAAATACGAAGAAGCAAACCAGCAGTACCGAGAGTGTGACAGTGTTGGTAGTTTTATAGTACAACGCATACTTGAAATTTCCATCCTTGATGGTCCATGGTTCGATGCAACCTCCACTTCTATCAATAGCGGACTTAACGGCTTCTTCCATCTATAGTTTAAAGAAGAGGGTTAATTTCCGGAGATAACTCAAAGTTTATCCGTATCTGCATCTTTTGGATTTCGGTTTCAGTTTCTGGCTAAAAAACATCGGTTAAACCGAACCAACCAGAGTTCTAATATTTAATATATAGAAATTTTTATGTAAGTAAAAAAATTCAACTAAATGTAATTGTATATTTAATTCAACTCATTGCCCTCCCCTCCAGATCCCATGATGGTGAGATTGATACTCGATCTGTTCTAAAAACAAATTATGATTTTCGGCTATTTTTGACAGTAGGGTTTGATTAAAATTTAAAGTTTGGATTGTTCGCTTTTGGTTTACCTCATTCCTAGCAATTACTACAAGACTACCCTTTTGATCTGTTGCAATTGCAATTGCAATTGCAATATCCCAATAAAATAAAACTACGCCGTTTCATTGGTAATACCAAAAACTCTAGTCATAAGGAGTTGACAACGACGAGACGTACCAGATGAGATAAATCACGACCACTATAATACCAACACTCGAATTTTGCTAGGTCCGGGAGGTCCGCATTAGCATCTATTGGCTTGTCGCGGGCAAGAAGTTTCAAAATCGCTCCTCGCTCATTTAGACTAGGAAGAGGAACACGCATAATCATATCAAACTGTTCATCGATCCATGCAATATCTTTCATGGCTTCTACCCTGCCAATATGTCAGCAAGATATAAGAGACATCAATTTTTCAGCAAAACAGTTTCTGGCTTATTGCACCGTGAAGCATCTGTGTACCTATTTGTTGCACCAATGACGTAAACGTCTCTCAGATATCCTTCATTTGCAAGCACTGATATTAGCTGCAATAGGGATATTATCATCTTTTTCTGGCTAAATATGTGCATATACGTTGAGTGAGAAATAGTTTAATAGATTTTTTTTTTTTTTTTTTTTGGAGAAATGCAATTTGTGTACCTTATCAATATGAGGCCATTGCTTTTTATGACTACTACGTGGGATATTTACCAACTGATAGAAGCGGACGTTGGGCACAAGAGAGATAAATCATTCAATAAACACACAACATATGAGTTGAACACGTTTTAGCTAATTTAATTTAATTTAATTTAACAATCTTAATAAGTGGGGAGTCCCCAACTATTCCTACTACTGTTTCTAATTTTATGTTTTCATCCCTCTTTACCTCAGCCTCAACATATCCATCTTCTGTTTCTACGAGAGAGTTAATTTAGCCTCCACATCTCCCACAAAGGTAAGTTTAGGAAGGGTTCAATTTTTATTATTTTTTTTGTTTTTTTTTTTGTTTTTGCTTTATTTCATCCTCATGGTTAGATTATCTATGATTAGTCTATCTTTGTGCTATCTATATGGTACGTTAGTAATGGTTTTTTCTTTTAAGATGAGGTATGGGGGAATTCAGCTCCTAACTTTAGGATTAGGATCAAGTTGTTTTGTTGTTAGCTAGCCTTTAGGTTTTTTAAGGTTATGTTACTTTGTATTATTGGGATATCGTTGCTTCCGGTATCTGGTTAGTTTCGATCGGTTCGTACACAGGGTGGCTGCTCGGGCTCCACCAAAGTATTTCAACCTTCTATAGCAGCTTTTGTAAGTAGGTACTTTATTTTATTCTCATAATAGTGCATTAATTTTGTTGCTTCTGTTTGGTTTCATCTTTTATTGTTTGTTTGATTGAATCCGTGACTTCGTAGGTGGTTAATTGGTTCACGCACTTCATATCTCGTTATGTCAAATAAAGGATGTTTGCTTTCAACTAAAGGTTACTTATTGTCAAGCATCATGCATACTATATTTTTTCCCATGGCTTCGGTTGTGCTCTTAAATTTTATTTTGTTGTGTCTTTGTTTTAGAGAAGAATGGTGGCAAGAGACTTAAACGTGTTGATGTGGTGGATGGTAATTTAATTTACTTATATTTGAGACACATTGTCACATATGTCATTTTCTTAGCATTTCTTTTATTATTTTAACATAGTTGTCTGATGGATGATAAATTGAATAGAAATATGTGCATTCAGGAGGCCCCGTGACAACATCAAGACGCTTACTTTTTACTTCGTCATCTCTATCAACTACAACTGATGTGCCTATTTTTTTTGGGCCTCAGCCTCAATGTTCATCTCCTCGTCTTATTCGATCAAGGCGTCTGAAAGGTGCTTATTTATGTTGTTTGAGTTTTAACTTTTTTTATCAATATTATTTTATTTGAGTCTGAAATTGTGTCTTGACCTTAGTTTAGATCTATTTAACTTATATTAATGCGCCATGTATCAGAATTTCTCACGATATTAAAGATTTTTCGCATATTTCATATGTGTTTGTTTAGTGAGCTCTCAATGGCTAGATAGAAACTGGTTTGAGGCATGTGATTCGAGTGTATCTGGTAATTGATATGCAGGTTATCTGATTCTTTTGTGCAAATAGATTAATGTCTTGGTTATTTTAGTTTTTCAGAGTTTGCTATAAGAATATCAATTGTTTGTATGCAACACTTAAGATTTTTCTTCTTGGACAGAGGATAGAGTTATGAGAGGAATTTTGGAAGAGACATATTGTTTGGTTAATAGAAATTACAGCAATATAAGTTATTTTCGATTTCTCCGCAGTCGTATGAGTTCATAGGGTGGGCGCTGGATGAGAGGGAGAGATAGAAAGTAATATTTTTTTATTAGGTGTATGGAGCTTTGTTTAGATTTATTTTTCTTATTTTATATGTGTTTCTTTTAGTATTATATTTAGTGTTTAAATTTGCACAATTTGATTTAACGTGGGGGCTATGTTTCAGAAACTAATACAAGGAAAAATTTGAGCCATTCTGATTTATATTGTTTAGATTTAAATTGTTGTGGAAATATTTGTCACCCGTTAAATATGACATTACTGTTGATTATTGATTTAGGGATGCACACTGGATGCCGTGATATTCCATGATAATATTGATAGGTTCGAACATGTGCTTCAAGAGGGTAGAGTTTACATGGTCAAGGGAGCACATGTTTCTGATCCAAAGCAATATAAGAACCCAATCGTTACATGTAATTATCAATGGACATTTAGAAGAGACACTTCAGTCATGGAAGAACCGGATGATTCAATACCTGCTTGTGGACTATGTTTTAGAACAACGCCAAGCTGCGAGTTCCACAAATACCTCTCAACAAAGACACTGATCAGTTAACATAAGCTATTTAATTATTGCATCAATGCAAATGGTCTTTCTATATTTATTTCAACAATATTCTTTATAAGCTCATGGAAATGTTCATTATAGTTATGTAAATCAGAGAATGCAATTAGTTTACTATCATTCAAGTTTAAATAATTTTCTTCTATGTGCAGATAATGCTTGTATCATTATTGCTAAACAAGAACCTCGAATGGTGACAGTTAGAGGGCAGGGAAAAGTCCTTTCTGAGTATGCTGCTATTGATACAGAGTGCGTAAAAATGCGATGAATTTATATTTTTTTTATACTTTATTAAGTTACTTTTTGGTAATGTATTTCACGGATATGTAGGTTAGAACCCTTTGTGGTAACATTTTGGGAAGATTCTATATCAGATGAGATGTATGCTAGAATAGAACCCGCCTAAAAAAGGATACCATTGCTGTTTTGATAAATTTTTCAGTCGTTCCTTATTATGGTATGCATACTTTTTCGTGCCTACACAAGATAATACGCATAAATTATTTTGAATTATCAAAGATAATTTGTCTTTCATGCTCACGATTGAGTTTGAGCTACAACGCTCAGTCAATTGTTGTGGATGACTCCAATGATGAGTTGCGGATTGAATTAGAAAGATGGTACAACTTTCGTGATTATTATGAACCGTACCATATGAATGTTATTGATTTTAACTTTGTTAAATGTCATATATAGGAAGCGCAAGAATGAACAAGCCATAAATATCTTGGTACAATCTGTTAACTTTTTTGAGAAAAAAGTGTTGCAATCACCGAAGCAACCTTTGCAAGCAACTACTGTGGAACAAATATTGTACACTCAAGAGGTGACTATCTTAACTTTGTACTCAAAGAAGTTACATAAATGACATTTTGGTTTAATTGTTTTTTTTCAGAATATATACTTTAATGTAAAAATGAAAGCAAGACTGGAAAATGAATACCAAGACTTCTTTTACATTGGATGTCCAATATGTTCCGCAAAAACAGCTGCAATATATGGTACTGAGTTCATGTGCTACTCCACTCCATGCAAGACTATGAGAATAGCATCCCGGAGGTACAGATCTATTGAGTTAAACTCATTTGTAGAAGTGTGTGTGTGTGAATAACTTTCTTTTACTACAGCTTCAGATTTACTCTCGTGGTATTTGACGCGACCGGAGAAGCAGAAGTCACTTTTATGGGGAAAGAAGCTCAGAAACTTCTTGGTCTAGATCCTACCGAGTTTCATCAGAAACAAAATGAGGTAATTATTCTATCATGGTGATGGTAAATGATTGATAACATTATATCTTAAAAAATTGTAGTCCTCGATGGCGCAGTCGGATTTTCTTAGGAAACGTTTATCCAGTGTTGTTTTGCTCTTAAAGATAAGTCGAATATTTAAAGATGCTCCAACCTTCATTGTGGATGCTATTGAGATTTTACAAAATGACAGTGGAACACCACTTGAACAAACTAGCACTCGACGTGATGATTCTTTAGAGAAAGGTTTGCATAATTATTTGTTCTTCAATTTTATGTTTTATTACATAAAATTGATAACAATTCAACTGCTTCATATGTGCAGGGCCATTGACAATTGCAAAGAATTGACTTTTCATGATTCATCAGGTGATATAGACTAGACTTGGTGTATGATAGCACCAATAAGCATTTGTTGCAATTAAATATGAAACTATTGCTTATCTTAGGTTATACTTTATTTGACTTTTATTTGCAATTAATACAGATAATGAAAACACGATTCAAGTAAAGATTGCTAACAAAGATAAAGGCAAGGAAAAAAATCTATGAGGAAAGCAATGTTGAACATAAAAAAGGTGAGAATAAATATAATATACACGTCTTACTTGCAAATGCTAAAAATTATCATTTTTTCGATAGAGAATGCAATCAGAAGCACACTGCACATATATTAAACACAATCATATTGTCTCCATCATAGAGATATTCAAGGGAAAAAAGAAAAATGTCTTTGTCGTTCATTCAGAAGATTCAGAGAATGATAGTTTTGATTATGCAATGGAATTGGCTCAAAAAGGTGCGCCGCCAAAAGTTTAGAATTTATTCAAAAAATAATAATTAAGAATCGAACGTGAACCAAAAAAATTGTTAGAATTAAATTTCCATATCTTATTCATCAAATAGACGTTTTCATTTATGACTTTATGGTTTCATGATACATGTGGTGAAATTGTACCATCAATTCATAGATAAACATGGAGTCATGAAGAAGAGAACCCAAAGAAAACCTATTAGCAAAAGAAAAAAAATTGTGCACTTGGACCTCACGCAGGACGACCAAGGTATTATTATTATTATTATTATTAGTTGCATTTTGCTTGAGATGCTCATGATGAAATGTATTTACCAGCATATGATGATCAATGGTCTGGTGAGGACGGAGATTCTTCTGATAAGTCTAAGCAGATTTTAGGTGAAATATTTTAAGATCATTTTTTATAGTCGGCATTTCAAATTAATAACTCAACAATACTCATGAATTTTGTGCACTTAGATCAAACCCCTAATACAAGGTTTAGTGCATTTTATTTGAGATGTTCTTGAAATGTATTTTATTACCAAATGATGAACAATTGTTCAACAAAGATGGAGATTCTTCTCATCACTCCAAACATATTTCAGGTGAAACATTTTATATCATTGTAATAAGTAGTAACATTTTCTTTTACTAAGTGGGGAATACAATTTAGTTGATATTAATTTTGTTATATTAAATGATGTAGACACAACTGAGAATTTTAGCGATGCAAGTTCAGACATGCCTCTGTCATCGGGTAATATTTGTATTAGATATGACAACTTTCAAATACTTAAACATGTTTATTATTCTTAAAAGGAAATGACTTATTATTGCGTTATTGTTAGAAATTTAAAAAAAGAAGAATGATCAAAACATTGTCCAAAAGACAAAGACTCAGGTTGACATGAATATGAAAGATTCTAGAGCAGGTGCGTATGAATATTCATAACTTTAAAGTGATGAAGCATATGTTTGTCTATTCATGTTTTATAATTGTTGTGAAACTTTGAGAGAAGTTAAAACACATATAAGTTACTTGTCTAGCAATAAGTACCGACACAATATAAGAAAATATATTCAAACTTAATTTGTAGACGCCACTATGGAGAACGCACCTCATTGCAGACATCTTAAGGATTATGATGTGGAGTCACTCCTGCCTTTGTCAGGTTATTCTTTATATAATTAGATAATCCTTTCGTTTTCCACAGTCTCTATTGTTAACTTTACTAATACAATCATATATTGTTGGGTTACGACTATCAGACACATTACACCAGGAGAAGAAGAAGAAGAAGCCTAAATTTGTCGCAGTTACCCCAAAGAAGACTAAAGTGGCTCAAGCTAAGAACAATCAAGTGAGCACAGGTACGAACATTAAGAACAAGGAGACATTAGTTTAAATTTTACTATTGTAATGCCCCGTATTTTCTATCTACTTTAGAAATGATTAAAAGATAATTATTCTATTTTAGTAATTTAAATATAGCTTGTGAATAATGGAATTTCTAGAGGAGAATCTTTTATAAATCAAGTAGCTACTTGATTCCCAATGTTTTTCAATTAATTAGCAAATAAATCAAGTAGAAGCTTGATTACGATATTTTACTAAGTAGTAAAATTATTGTCTCGTTTAATTAACAATTAAAACAATTCTAGTGTTTCGACTTATTATTCACGAGATAAGGTAGTATATTAACGGGCCAAGCCCATTAATATAATTCGATTCGATTGAGCCATTCGATAAATAATTGTGGGATCGAGCCCACTACACGCAAGATAGTGGGCCAAGCCCAACTAGATAAAAGAAAACTACTACAATTATATATTTATATATATTTTTATAGATACAACAAATCAATAACATGTTGATTTCAATAATCAAATTTCTACAGCCAAAGTCGAACCACCTTCAAGTCCAATAACCAAAAAAATTCAAGAATTAAGTTACACCATCTTTCCTTCAAGTCAACAATTGTAGGCTAATTGAACAAGTAGTGAAGACCTATACATTTTCTAATTAAAAAGGGAGGAACACATCAATCTCTTCCATCTCCACAGGCTAGCTATGTGCAGCAGCCCTCTTGAGCCCAACAAACCTGCAAGAAGAGAGTTAAATCAGCTCTAATGAAGAGGGGATTTAGGGGGATTTTGTGCAGAGATTTAACAATGACAAGCCAAGTATACATCCTCATATATACCCCCTCCTACCTCATCTATCAAGCTTCACACTTATTCATACTTCAAACACTTAGAGAGAAGAGAGAGTGAGAGTGAAGAGCTGAGCAGTAGCAGAAGTAGACTGAAGCAGAGCTCCATTTTCCCACTGCAACAGCCCCTTAGCACTCCCATTTCATTAAGGTAACAACACATGAAACCAACTCTTGTTACCAAGCATGTTTACTTCCTTTTCTTTCAAATCTTTCAAAAAAAAAATGGGGAAAGAGAACCTTAGCAGCCTTTATGAAACTTAAGATATCTAATGCGAGTGTGCTTCCATTCTTTTAGAACTTCAGCAACTAAAGCATAAGAACACACACAAACACACACAGAGCATGCTACTATACTCTCTTCCAGTAATAAGCCTATTAAGTATGAGCTAAGACATTCATAAGAGCATGAATCAAGCATAATCAACTAGCACCTCTACAGCCTAAATAACTTGATTAAGTATGTAAATTCTATAACTAATCAACCGCAACAATAATAGCAAGAACGACAGCTAGCTTATTCATTACAACAAATGAAAATATTCAGAGATGTAGAGATTAATAAATTCGAACCTCCGTCGGAGCATGAAGCTCCGACGGCAAAGAATCCAACGGAGAGTCAGGGTCAGCAGCAGCGCGTACCGCAGTGAGCAACGTCGACGTCCCCGTCGTCGCAGCGCTCGAATCCTGCAAAACAAGAAAGAGAGAATCATAAATTTTTTTTTAAGTAAATGAATTGAACTTGAAATCTTTTTTTTATTAAAAAAAAAGAGCGAGAAGAAGTCGGAGAGAGCCGAGCTCAGCTCTGCTCTCGGCGGTGATGGTGGCGACAATGTTGGGGCTCCACTCACGGAGGCGACGGTGTCGACGCGCGGCGATAGCGACTGAGACACGTCAGAAATGGCGCAGCAGCAGCCACATCGCAGCCACGCGGAGAATCTCCGGCAGCCATCGAAGCTCGTGACGGCAAGGCCACCGCAGCAGCCTTCCAATCGCAGTGGCGGCGAATCTCGAAGGCAGAGCAGCGGCGAGTTCCAGCTTCATCCCCTGTAGCTCCAGCAACGGAGAAGGAGATTCAAGAGAGGCGGACGAAATTAGGGCTATTAACCCCAAAACTTCAATTTGGGGGAAACGGTGGCGCGACGACGGCGGCTGGAACATGGCGATGGAGAAGAAGGCTGACGGCGGCAGGTCGAGAAGAGGAAGGGCGATTGAAGAAGAATTTCGAGAGTCGAGAGAGAAAGGTCCGCTCGAGATGAGAGAAGAAATGGGGAGTTGAGGGTGTTTTGGTTCTCAGCGGGTCGGGCTGGATTTTAGTCGGGTTCGGGCCGGGTTTTCGGGCCAGGAGCTGGGTCAGCAAGGAGCTAGGCCGGAAATCAAGTGGACCGGGCTAAATTTTCAGCTGGGCCGATTCATTTAATCAATGGGCCGAATTTAATCTCTTATTTGGACCAAGTCCAATTAATTATTTATGAACCCGAACTTAAATTAAAATACGAGTCGAGACTCGACTATTATCTCGTAAATATTTCGTAATTAGATTTCATTAATTCATAAGGAATCAATCTACGAATTTTCTTAATTAACTTATGATAAGTTAATTAACTTAGATTAATTAATTTATGTTAATCGATTTAGATAATCAATTACACAACTACAATTAGCAAATTCATAATTCTTAAGAGAATTAAAATTCTTAATTAACTTATAGCAACAAGTTGAAAAGATTAAGAAATTTCCTTAATCTTCGTTTTAATTATGTGGATTAAGATACCACTAATTAAATTATTTTACCTCTATAATAATAATTTAGGGGTTAATAATTCTTAAATGAATTATTTAAATTAACTTATAGAAATAAGTTTATTAGGCCAATACTATTGAGCGAGATCAAATTGATTAAGCTAATCAGTTGAACAATTAAGATTAATTAATTGAGGAGTTCTCAATTAATTTAAATTCAAGATTTACAATAAGTCAATTAATGATTATCCTCGTTTAATACGTTTCCTTAACGGAATAGAGCCTAGATAGCAGTAACAATGTTACTGGAGTTAAGATCGAACAAACTTAAGATTAGAATTAATTCCGATAAATTATATCAATAAACGAGAATCTTATTTTGATCTCTAAACGAAGGTCAAGCAAAGAAAGAGTAGTAGCCAAGGAGGCATGAGAGATTATTAGCAGCAGAAGATCAGACGAGGTGGGCTTTCTATAAAACAAAAAGCATGTTTTATTAGATGATATAGCTCTTTTAAAAGTATTGTCATGCCATAAAATATTTTGATTTTGTATTGATACCTATCTGTTATTGGTTATGCCAATATTATTTAATCGAATTCGGGTCCTGGTATGGCCAGCTGCTATACTTGGACTAGTGTACACAGTGGTCGAATTGTCTAGTGTGACGATCGATCAAGTGACGAGTGAGGTGGCCACCTCCTCGATCACACAGCTCAGATATGGTGGATTACACTAAAACTTAGTTTGCGCGAACGATTTTAAGATCACAAAGGATTTTAGTGAACATAGACTTTTAAGAAAAACCTATATTTCACTATGTATGGCTGGCAATTATAAATGTTTTGGGCATGTGTCCACTGAGTACTCTCGTACTCAGCCCTGTACATTATTTCCGATGTGCAGGTTGAGCAGGTGAAGCGAAGTGACCGGCGGTGTTTTGTCGAACTCAAGTGATTATAGTAGTCTTGAAAGTCTCTTGGTAATACATGTCTTCATACATGTATTTTCTTAATTCACCTCCGCTGCGTACACTCTGAATATTTACTATCTTCCATTCGATATGGTTGTATCCTTAAGTCAGAATCGTGACAATACTTGCAACTCTTGAACAAGTCATATCGTTAGTCTATCTAAGAGGGGAATGAACGAGTAAAATTCCTTAATCTATTCTATCTCTTGCACCATATCCATTTATTTGTTTATAGTCACGAATTACCGAGCTTAGCTATTTAATTAGCAAAGTGCGGTCGTGACAACTATATTCCTTATAAATTTCTCAACTAGGTGCAAATTTTATATGGCTAACAAAAATTTATGTATGCAGCACTATCAACAAAGGATGAGAAGAAAGTAAAGTTCAATATCTCAAAAAACAAGAAAGATGGTCTACTTGCAGTCTCACAAACACCTCAACTCAAATCAAGAAGTGGAAGAACGATCAAACAAAGAATATTGGACTAATGGATGCAAGTGGTTTCGTCAACTGAACAATGCTTTTATAATGCTACTTATGACCTTGGCTCAATGCCTCCTATAACTTTTTAACAGCATTTTGAGGTAGTCTTTTGTCTGTACATTGTATATGCCTCAATGCAACTTTTGGTTCAATGCCTCTATATATGTGACATAGAATGTCCAACAAGATACTTAAGTAGTTTATATATGATATTGTGTTTTAATTGTTTATCTTTATATGAGTTCTACCTACAATATATAAATCTCTATATTGTGACCGGCAAGTTATACTTACTTTTATTATGGATTTCTCATTGAGACAATTTGTTGGACACCTTGTGACCGTGATTCTGCACAAGCTTGGGTTAGCCTTATTGTGTTCTTTCTTCAAACAGCTTGAGTGCCCAAAAAACACAGGAACTACTCATGGATGAACTACTATGTCCTCTGACCTCTGATTAACTAATTGATAAAGTTTTTGTTGTTTGTTTGTTGTTTTAAATCACACTTCACTCCATTCAAACTATCCAATTTATGAAATCAGATAAAAATTTTCGTATATGAATCACGGGGCAATTATGGCAACACCGCGTCCTACGCGGTGCAGAATTTCTAGTACATTTAATAAGAGGAAAGGAAAAGAGAGGTTACCTTATTAAGGTTCATCATTTTGCATCTTGATCAGATCATGAAGCTTTTAGCTCTAATTTTCTTTTATAGAAGTTGCATATGCATCCATTCACAAAGTCAATTCTGCCCCCACAAAGATTTCACTCTAACGTGCTATCCTTGAAAACATTGCCGGTTGAAATGGTGACTGGGATAATTTCTAAGAGAGATATGGGAGACCCTAGTACGGTTATATCTTAGCTTCGAAGATTCCATATCGTTCTTCCTGATCTTCTTATTTGATTTCTCGTTGCAACTTTCATCTAAAACTAAGCAATATTCATAAATGTGTTTTCACACGCAAAAGACATAATTAGAAAAAGCTTGCGCCTTGAGGTTGGTGGTGACTCCTAAGATAAGTACAGTTTGGAAGCATTTGAATATAAGGAGAAATACAATTATCAGCGAGACATAAACAAAGTAAGAGGAAGTACCTTACCAAAGAAAAGTATACATGGAGTATGAGCCCTTGCATAATTGAATATACTTTGTACCACAAACTCACTCTGATCACCATATTCCAATAGTTCACCGGCCTTTAAGGAGGATAAAAGTCAAATACAGTTAGAAATCAATGAACTTTTATGCTACCAACTAAATTAAGATGAGTACAAAACAGAGAACCTTGATATGCATGAAGTTGGCTCCTGCTTTATTAGCCAAAGTGTTAGGAGCAGAAAAGAAAAGAATACCACACGGCAAAAGCCGTCTGTGAGCCTAGGGCTCAAAAATTCCAATACTTCAATAATAAATCTCAAAACTCTAGATAATAATATTTATACTAATGCTGAATAGAATCCTACCATAAATAAACTTCTACCATAATTAAACTTAAACAACCTTTATCTAATAATAATCGACTACTAACAAAATAAATATAAGAGATAATAAATAATAAATAATAACTAGGCCCGCAAGGCCTAAGCCCGTACCCGGCGATTCAACCAACTCCATTATGCTCTCTAATAATTCCATCCCCCTTCGAAACAACCTTGTCCTCAAAGTTGAAGTATGAAAGTTGTTGTTGAAACGACTCTATCTCGTGGCAGAGAGTCGGGTCCCCACGTAGCTTGGCAGAAAAGTTCCTCTCCATACAAACTTCATAGTTATCGCCTCCAAATTAGTTCGCACATCTCCCAATGTTGCCAACCAAGTCACTCCCAATATGATATTAATACCTCCGAGAGCAAACACAAAACAGTCCACCACCTTCTCACATCCATGTAGTGACAACGCCGTTCCTTTACAAACTCCCTCTGATTCTTGTCGGCGCCCATCTCCCAGCTGAATTCCAAACTTCCCTATTTTATCCGGATTCTTGCAACGAAAACACAACCCCTTTGCCCTCAAGTCCACAAAATCTTGAGGCGAAAGGTAGGTGAATCGCGATCATGCATCCGGTGGGCGGTCTGAAGGCTTTAGGAAATTGCTGGCTGAACTCCCATAGTTTTTGCTAGCTGCTGCTACAGATCGAGAGAAAGTGTTTGACCATTGCGCAAGACTTCTGAAACTTCGAAACGAACATCCTCTAGACCGCACAAAGAAATTATCCTCAACAACCCTTGACAACTCCATCGCCGTCTCCAAGTCCCTAGGTCGTAGGAGGCGCAACGAGCTCCTGATCCACTTCTTCAAATCCTTTATGAAATATCCCACGTAATGTTCATCAGTCAACCCGGGCCCTGGCTGGTTAACTGGACAAAAGGATTGACATAATCTTCCACCGATCCAGATTGTTTCACATCAGTAAAACGTTCGAAGGAACTACCCTTGAGTCGCATATCAAAACGCGCTACCAAGGCCTGCGAAAATTCCTCCCATGTAATTACTGGATTCTGTGATCGCAACCAGGTTACCCAAAATACCGCTGCTTCATCCATGGCCACCACTGCAACCTGCACCTTCACCTCATGGCTCACGTCATGAAGCTCAAATTGCTGGTTGGCTTGGGCCACCCAACCAATCGGATCAGCACCGCTAAAAGGCCGCAGTTGGACTGTGCCTTTCGCTGCTGGCAGGGAATTCACGGGCTGCTCATTCCCCGTTGCATCCTCTGGCGTATCTCCAATCATAGACAGCTTCTTGATCGTTTTCGAAATCACCGTCAAAGTCGTTGTAATCTCTTTCAACAATTTCTTCATCTCAAATTGATTGGCTTCAAGCTTGTCCAATCGTTCTTCGGTTGTGCGCGTCATTATGTCGGTAGGAACGGGATCCGGCAGGTCGGACCAATTGCTTGGAGTAGAAAAGAAAAGAATACCACACGGCAAAAGCCGTCTGGCTCAAAAATTCCAATACTTCAATAATAAATCTCAAAACCCTAGATAACAATATTTATACTAATGCTGAATAGAATCTTACCATAAGTAAACTTCTACCATAATTAAACTTAAACAACCTTTATCTAATAATAATCGACTACTAACAAAATAAATATAAGAGATAATAAATAATAAATAATAACTAGGCTCACAAGGTCTAAGCCCGTTCCCGGCGATGCAACAAACTCCATTCTGCTCTCTAACACAAAGCATCGACAATCAATGTCTTTCCACAGCCAGGAGGACCACATGTAAAGAATCAAAGGAAAAGATGAAACATGAAGTAGAGAAGAAGAGAGGAGCTGGCATGAAGAAGAAGTAGACTTAGTTTATCTTCTTTATACAATAGGCTAAAGCGTGGTTTATTTTAATGTTTTGCTTTTACGTTTTTAGCTTATTTTGCACTGCTGCAAACCTACTATAAATAGTAGGTAAAGTGCGTACTTTCGATATATAAGAATGGATCTGGGTCTTCTTCTTCAATCAATTTTTCCTTCCGCACATCTCAATTTTTACAATCCTTGATCTATATTTTATCATGGTATCAAGAGCCATCTGAGCTATTCTCAGATCTCTTTCGTTTTTCTCTTCTCTTCTTTCCAATTTTGCTATGGCCGGCCGTGGTGGTGGCCGTGGTGGTCGCGGCGGCGGCGGCGGCGGTGAGGTTCAGTTTTTCCCACCGGACGACCCCTCTAACCCTCTTTATCTTCATCCAAATGACAATCCTGGTGCCGTACTCATCACTGACCTTCTCAACGGCAGCAATTATCTTAGCTGGAGCAGATCCATGAACACCTCGCTCCTTACCAAGAATAAACTTGGATTCATCAATGGCTCTGTGCCCAGACCTCCAGATACCGATCCACTTTCCTCCTTTTGGGACCGTTGCAATGGTATGGTCGTGTCATGGCTCCGCAATTCTACCATTCCTCAGATCAGATCCAGTCTCTTGTTCATTGAATCTGCATCTCAACTTTGGAAAGATCTACATGATCGTTTCTCTCAAGGTAACAAAGCGCGTGTTTATGAACTTAAATACCAGTTATTCAGTCTGAAACAAGGTGCTCAAGATATTAACACATATTATACTAATCTTCGAATTATTTGGGATGAGTATGTGGATTCTCAACCAAAGGCTTGGTGTTCTTGTGGTGCTTGTCGTTGTGATAGTTCTAGAGAATGGAGAAATCATCAACAAGAAGATTTTACTATGCATTTTTTGATGGGTTTGAATGATTCTTACTCTCAGTTGCGCTCGCAATTTCTTAGTCGTGAGCCTTTTCCTTCTTTCTCTACCCTGTTTGCATTGGTGTTGCAAGAGGAAAGACAGCGTGATATTGGAAATATCTTGCCTGCTGCTTTGCCTCCTCTGAACATGAGTGAATCACCCTCTTCTTTAGCTAATGTAGCTCAAAACTATGGATATAAAACTCGTGATAAACTCTACTGCACACATTGTCACAAAACCAACCACACTGTTGATAAGTGCTATCAACTTCATGGTTTTCCACCCACTTTTGGTAGAGGTCGTGGTCGTGGAAATCCTGCTGATTCTGGTATAAATTCTGGTTGGTTTGTGCATAGTGTAACTCAGTATGGTGGTGATAGTTTAGCTCTTCCACAACCTTCTAATCCACAGCATCCTACACCTTTCTCTTCCATTCCAACTCCTTCCCTTTCTCCTGATCAGTGCCAGCAGCTTATCTCCTTCCTTCAAACTCAAATGCAATCACAAGTGCTCTCTGCAGACTCAGCTCCTAGCCACAGCTCAACTGGATCTTCTGACTTTCCCACCTTCAGTGGTATGTTCTCTATATCTCCATTTGTAGCCACTTTTAGTAAAACTAACTCTCTTTGGTTGCTGGACACTGGAGCTACACATCATGTATGTTGTTGCTCTAGTTTATTCAGTCAACTTACACCTCTTGATAATGCATCTATCACTTTGCCCAATTCACAAAAGGTTCCCATAGTCTCAGTAGGCACTGTTAATCTTACACCTACACTCACTCTTACTTCAGTATTCTTTGTTCCTGCCTTTTCTTACAACTTGATATCTGTTAGTTCTCTTGCTTCTAGTTCTTCCTGTCATGTCTCATTTACTTCTACTTCTTGCATCATTCAGGATGTTTCCAAGGGACAGCAGATTGGGATGGGTAGAAGACTTGGAAACCTCTATGTTCTTGACACTACTTTCAACTGTGATTCTCTTCCTAGTTGTAACTCTCTTGTTACAGCCACTGTTTGGCATTCTAGACTAGGACACCCTAGTGCAGAGAAGTTGAAATTGTTATCTTCTGTTTTGTCTATTAAAAATATACACTCTGAATTATGTGATGTTTGTCCTTTATCTAAACAGAAACATGTTCCTTTCTCTCTTTCTTCAAGTCATGCATCAGCTTCTTTTGATCTAATCCATTGTGATGTTTGGGGACCTTTCACTCCCATTAGTGTAGAAGGATATAAATATTTCTTGACTATTGTTGATGATCATACTAGGTTTGTCTGGACCTACTTGCTTCCTTCCAAAGGAGAAGTAGCCTCAGTTTTGTCTCAGTTTTTCATTCAAATCCAAACTCAGTTTCATAAAACAATTAAAACAATCCGCTGTGATAATGGCTCTGAATTCAATATATCTTCCTTACTTCAAAAATTTGGCACTACAATTCAACATTCATGTGTAGAAACTCCTCAGCAGAATGCTAGGGTTGAGAGAAAGCATCAACACCTTCTTAATGTTGCTAGGAGTCTGTATTTTCAGTCAGGAATTCCACTTGAATATTGGTCTGATTGTGTCCTTACTGCCTCCTATTTGATTAACAGAACACCATCATCTGTCTTCTCTCCACCCTCTCTTACTCCTTTTCAGCTCTTATTTCAGAAAATTCCATCCTACACACATCTTAGAAACTTTGGCTGTCTGTGTTTTGCATCCACACTCAGTAGAGATAGAACTAAGTTCTCACCTAGAGCATCTAAATGCCTGTTCTTAGGATATCTTTCTGGTTACAAAGGCTATAAAGTCATGGATCTCTCCACCAATCAAGTTTTTATTAGCAGGGATGTTGTTTTCCATGAGTCTGTTTATCCATTCAAATCCTCAGGTTCTCATCTCCTTTCAGATTTTCCCTTATTCCTTCCTACCTTGCAGCCTACTTCCTACACACCTACTACTTCTTATACTTCTTCACCATCTCCCATTCTTCCAAAACCACCTCAGTCTGTACCTGTTCCCATCACAACCACTAGAACCACTTCAGGCAGACATGTCAAACTACCCTCTCACCTTAATGATTTCATTTGTAACTCAGTGCAAACTACTTGCTCTTATCCTTTACACACCTATCTCACTTACAACAACCTCCCTCCATCCTCTGCCATTTTCTCAGCTGCTATAACCTCCATTCCTGAACCTTACTCTTATGCACAGGCTTCTAGATATCCAGAATGGCAGAATGCCATGAATTTAGAGCTCAATGCTCTAATCAAGAATAATACATGGCAGCTTGTTAGCCTTCCTCCAGGCCACATTGCTATAGGTTGCAGATGGATTTACAAAACAAAATTTAAGGCAGATGGAAGTGTTGAAAGGTATAAGGCAAGGTTAGTTGCCAAGGGTTTTACTCAACAAGCTGGAGTTGATTACTTGGACACTTTCTCCCCAGTTGCCAAGTTAATCTCAGTTAAATTGTTACTAGCCATTGCTGCAGTCAAGAATTACTCTCTGCATCATCTTGACATCAACAATGCATTTCTTTATGGTGACCTTGATGCTACTATCTACATGGAAATACCTCCAGGTTATCAAGGTCAGGGGGAGACTTCTGGTATGGTTTGCAAGCTGAATAAATCATTATATGGTTTAAAACAAGCTTCAAGGCAATGGTTCATCAAATTTTCTACTGCCTTGATGAGTTTTGGTCTGAAGAAGAGTAGTGCAGATCATTCATATTTCTACAAAAATGATAATGGAGTGTATATGGGAGTTATTATCTATGTAGATGATATACTAATTGCTTGCAACCAACCAATTCTTGTGCAGGAATTCAAAGCTCACTTGAGCAAACATTTTCAGTTCAAGGATCTCGGACAACCACAATACTTCCTTGGCTTGGAAATATGCAGGTCTAAAGAAGGAATTTCAGTTTGTCAAAGAAAATACATTCTAGATTTGCTGCAGGATACAGGTCTTACAGGATGTAAACCAGCTGCAACACCTGTGGAATCAATCACTCATCTCTATGAATGTGATAAAGATCCTTTACCTGATCCTAAAGTTTATAGAAGGTTAATTGGAAGACTTCTTTATCTAGGCTTCACAAGACCTGATGTGAGCTACTCAGTCAATACTCTCAGTCAGTTCATGTCAAAGCCTTGTTCACATCACTTAACTGCTGCATATAGGGTCTTGAGATATCTTAAAGGAACTGTGGGATTAGGCCTCTTTTACTCTACTGATTCAGATCTTGCACCAAGCTTATTCTCTGATGCAGACTGGGCTAGGTGCACAGATAGCAGAAGATTAGTCACTGGATATTGTTTGTTTCTTGGGAGTTCTATCATTTCATGGAGATAAAAAAAGCAAGGTACTGTGTCTAGATCGTCAGCAGAATCAGAATACAGAGTGATGGCACAAGCAACTTGTGAAATGGTGTGGGTTAACATGTTGCTTAAGGAGTTTGGCATACATATAAAGCAAGCAGTCCCTCTTTTCTGTGATAACAAGGCGGCTATTTACATCACTCAAAATCCAGTGTTTCATGAGAGGACGAAACACATCGAGGTGGACTGTCATACTGTCAGAGAAAGATATACACAAGGTTTGATAAAACCTTTGCATGTTAGGGCTGATTTGCAGGTAGCTGACATTTTTACCAAACCACTTGGATCAGCTCTTTTTGCTCGATTGGTTGACAAGATGGGGCTTCAAAATTTGTACTCCCATCTTGAGGGGGAGTGTAAAGAATCAAAGGAAAAGATGAAACATGAAGTAGAGAAGAAGAGAGGAGCTGGCATGAAGAAGAAGTAGACTTAGTTTATCTTCTTTATACAATAGGCTAAAGCGTGGTTTATTTTAATGTTTTGCTTTTACGTTTTTAGCTTATTTTGCACTGCTGCAAACCTACTATAAATAGTAGGTAAAGTGCGTACTTTCTATATATAAGAATGGATCTGGGTCTTCTTCTTCAATCAATTTTTCCTTCTGCACATCTCAATTTTTACAATCCTTGATCTATATTTTATCACCACAAAGGAAAAAATTATTCAAATTCTCCTGACGATCTTGTAGAAAGATGGACTTATGAGAAAAAATAAACCCTAAGAGTTGAGCATGGAAAAGGATGATTGGGAAATCTTATGTCACTGCCATGGACCGAGAAGGATTGAAATGGAAGAAAGAGGGAAAGAAAGAATTAAGGATTGGAATTGAATTCAATTCGGTGAAGAAGATGAAGAAGTCAAAGAAGGAGAAATTGGGTTTGGAAAGTATTTTTGGGCCATATGCATTATTTTGAATTGGCCACTGGTTATGTTAATTTTCTTTGGGTCTTGTTTAGATAAAACGTGTTATGCATTTGTTAGTTTTCAGCACTTTAGTATTTCTTATTCATCAAGTCAGTGTCTTGTTCGGTATATAAGTATGTGTCTTGTATTCAGAAAAAATTAAGGAATGAAATATTAACTTCTCTATCTCTCCCTCTCGGTTCTCTCTGTATCTCCCTCTAATTCTCTATCTCTTCTACAATCTTTACCAAAACACTGTAGTAATCACTACAATCACCAATTAATTCTTAATTATTGGTCAGCTGGCTAGTTCCTAGAGATACATGGTTAATCATAGAAGTTTCTTTGCGGAAGAATAGCAATAAAGTTTGATAGAAGAGCAAGCACATGACATCGGAAGACTTGACATACAAGCATGTGAAAACTTAAGATAGATAGTTGCTTAGTGAAAAGATCATCTATAGGTTAGCTCAAGAATATAGGAAAGGAACCTACCTTATAAAGTTCAAGAACTTTATACTTCTTAGTTCTGACTGTACGATGTTAAAACTCCTATCAGGCTATCACAGTAATTAAAGGCCTACGAGTATAAATCAGCTCAACAAATACGAAAGAAAACTACCTTGTAAACTTCAGGAAACTTTATTGGCTTAATTATACGTCGTTCAAATTCTGATTTCACAAGTTGAAGGCCTACAACAACATCCCAGTTTGCTTTTGGAGTGGTGGAAAAGCCTTCCATTTCTAAAGAAGGTCGAACCGTCTCACCAGCAGCCTTGACATCAGTTGATATCAAACACAAAACTAATAATTACAGGAACAGAACATATAAAAAGCAAACTCCTAACAATTTGGAATTGTGAATTTGGCAACAAATCCACTATCGCCACTCCCCAAACCAAGAAGATATATACTTTATGTATGCTACACCACATTGACAATGAATAGCATAAAGGTAAGGTGTAACAAATTACTGACCGACAACCCTCACATAATATGTTAGTAGTTATTGAGTTGTCATTGCACATCAACAGTTCCTGCAAATAATATAAAACTATTTTCTCAAGCAGCAGAAATGAAAAGGGGTTCAATTCACTGGTCCACACATAATAAAGCTAAAACAAAAAGTTTTGTTGAAGCTACAAAAGTAGGAAAGGAAAAGGGGGAAGAAACAATCTTGATCAGAAAATGGTTGGCTGTAAGTGGAACAATCTTTATGCCGAACCCCGGCCATCAGTTCATCGTAGCACTGATCAATTCTCTTTTGACTTGTCCATTGTCCTATCTACAACAGCTTTACGAGACTCTTTTACTAGTGCTACCAAATCTCCTTCTACAAAACCCATAGTGCACCTAGCTATTTTTGCTAGATCAACTTCAACCTTAACATTGGGGTCTTTAATTTAGGGTACAGACAAGTAGGAAAACTTAGTAGGATTTTTAGGGTACAGACAAGCAGGATCTAGATTTCACAGAATGGCACTCCAGCATCATTGGCAATGGCTCGGGCCAACGAGGTTTTCCCACAGCCCGGTGGCCCTTGCAACAGAACACAGGCCGTAGTTTCCATTCCACAGTGGCTCACTAGCTTCAAGTGATGATGCAGTGGCAAGATGATCACCCTCCTCAAATTAAAAAGTTGCTAGGGCTCCAATGTAAATCCCCAAACAATGGCAGGTTGTTCAACTCTCTCCCATCGCTCCACTCACCGATGCCATTGTCGTTTAGGATTAATACATACACATAACTCAGTCCCTGATTTAGCAATAATGGTCTCAAATAGCCATTTAATTTTACAAAAGATAAATTCTAGCTGCCAACTTAAAGACATATAAATTCAAACCACTTTCAATATGATGGGACAAAAATATCCTTAAAATATTAATAACAGATTTAAAAAAAAAAAAAACCATCAACACCATTGCATGTCACGAACGCCGTCTTCACCCTCACCGTCGCTTGTGTCGAGTCTCATTATGTCGGACGCCAATGGGCTAGAATGAGGCTCTTGAGCCTGATTGAGCCTCTTTGTGTTAGGTGTGAATGGGGCTCCATTGGCTCGTCTAGCCTTTCGAGCTCGAAAGAGCCTCTCGAGCTTGATCGAGTGCAAACGGGCTCGATCGAACGTCTGTAACGGACTCATTAAGGGTGCTTTTGTCCAATCGAGTCTAAACTCACTAGAATTTATATGTTTTTAAGTTAGTAGTGACTACTATTTATCCTTTACAACTCTCTACTTATTATTATAAATTGTTGCCAAAATAATTAAAAATTCACGAAATTTTTGTATACAAAGTGTTTTGCAAAATGTTTAATCAGACAAGTTATACACCAAAAGAGTATTCTTTTTTTTTTTTTTCTTTTTTATTCTTACAATTACAATACTTCACCACAAATCACTTTATAATTACTTCCTATCATTTCAACTTATTTACTATAATACCATACCACCTAATATTTTTTTAAACTCATACTCTTTATTTTTATTCTCTATCATCTCAACTTATTTATTAAGTACGACACTGCCTAATATTTTTTAAAACCCACACTCCTAAAGAAAAAAAAAACGACGGAAGGAGCAACGGAGTAAGTATGAAATATTGATTTACCATAGTAGTAATAATTACTAGACATAACATAATAATAACAATTATTAACAGTCTTGAAATGAACAATAGTTATCACTATAATATATGGTCGATTTAAAAACCTTAACCTCAATGTACCCAACCAAATTAACTCTCTACACAGTTTTTTACAAAAAATTGCAAAATTTGATCATCTTAATAATTGAATGAGACCCTAAGCTACAAAAACAATCTCTTCCAAGGAAGGATTTAAAGAAGCATAAGACTATGCTCTTGTTCAGCTCTTAAGCTTTCCGCACAAAGAGTTGTAATGCTGTATTTGCTGCAACCAAAAACACAAGCAAAATATGAGAGGCATCACCACAAAAAAAAAAAGAAGCATCGAGTAGAAGAATGCACAAGTAAATCGGAAGCCACACGAGATCTTCTATTCCGAACCTGTGTCTCCGCCACGTGTACTTAGAAATTTATTTTAATATACGTGGCGAAAATCTCTGACACTTGGAATAGAGGATCTCGCCTGACCAGAAGCAGACCTCGTCAGACACAGACGGGAAGACTTTCGTGAGCGCAGTTGCGAAATGTACATCTTTAATGGTGCATGGAACTCTACAACTTGTACTCGACGACGATTGTTTATCCACGAGGGCAGCCATCGCGGCTTCGTTCATCTATCGTTACCAGACCGCAAAAACACACAGTCACATACATTGCAGAAGATTCTAAAACTGTGCTGGTAGGGGTGAGCAAAAAACCGAACAAAACATACCAGAGCAGAGAGATCGGCGCCACTAAAATTGTGACACCTACTATCCTTCCCTAGAGTCATGAGGACCACACCGGCATCTATCGGCTTATTCCGAGCCAAAGATTTCAAGATCATTTCTCGTTCGTCCGGACTAGGGAGAGGAACATACACAAGCTTCCCAAACCTCCCTGGTCGGAGCATAGCACGATCCATGGCATCGGGCCTGCAATAGACATTGATTGTTTCTCTATTTGTATTATTTGAACGAAAAATGAAGCGCAACACAGTTAGTAAGACACTTCTGATACAATGCTATACCTATTTGTAGCACCAATTACAAAAACACCCCCTCTCTCTTCTGCCCCATCCAGTTCTACCAGTAGCTGCATCATATCGGAAGAAATCATCATCATTTTCAACAAATATTTAGGATAAGAAAAAGAAAAGAAATAGAATAATTTGTACTGTATTTTCTAACCTGCTTCAAGAGTCCTTCATAATTAGATCCCCTTTGAAGAATACCACTATTTGCTGTTAGTGCATCCACCTTATATGAAAGAGAAATACAAGAAACAGTAACATCAAAAATAAGCTTTTAAACAAAGTTAATATCAATCCCTTCCTATGATAAAAAACATCAAACTTAAACATATTTTAAGAGCAAGCAAAAGAAAAGAGTACCTCATCGAAGAAAAGTATGCAAGGAGTACATGTCCTTGCTCGACTGAAGAGCGTTCAGAAGTTCAGGGCCCTTGATCATGACAAAATATTAGAAAAACAATGATTTTTTTATCAATAAAATTAATATATACAGCAATATAATGTAAATAAAGAACCTTAATATATATGAAATTAGCTCCTGCTTCATTAGCAATAGCTTTGGCTATCAATGTCTTCCCACATCTAGGAGGACCATATAGCAAAAATCCAGTTTGCTTGTCTATTCCAAAATCCTAAATTATACAAAGGCCAACAACACACTAGTTTAAGTTGCTCAGTAAAACAAAAAATTTCGAAAAATTTAAAAGTTTTAGGAAAAGAAATTTTTGACCTCATAATCTTGAGGAAACTTGATTTTTCTAACTATATGAAGCTCAAACTCTTTTCTGAGAAAATGAAGACCTCCAACATCTTCCCACTTCACATTCGGTGTTTCGGAAAATCCTGTTAAACAGCTAATTTGCAATCTCAAGAATAATCTAGATGCATTGAATGAAGATTGAGTGGAGCAATTACTGTCAACCTTCACTTCCCCAACTGTATCTTTTTAATTCTCTTTTGTCTAGAATCATCTACTGCACACTATAATTAGTGTTGCTCTCTTTTGTAATCAACGAAAAAAAAAAAATCCATTAAGCATCCTCAGAAACTTAATGCAAAAACGAGTGAACAGCAGCTACTATTGTTTCTTCCCAAATTTACTATCTTAAACACTTTTTCATTCTACCAAAATCTGCTCATCATAGCTTCCGCAAAAACCAACAGTTTTGGTATCTAGAGCCATTTACCAGTTCCTATTTTTTTCTTCTCTCCATTTTTTCTACGCAATGGCCTCAAACTCCTCAGCACCATTATTCTCCTTCTCACCAAGTCAAGTTCCAATCTTTGAAGGAGAACACTATCCTTATTGGTCCAGTCAAATGGAGACATTTCTCGAGTCCGTAGAATTATGGGAAGTTGTCAATGGAGAGCATCTTGAACCAAACAAAGAAGATGAAGATTTCGCAAAGAAGCAAAAAGAATTCAAGAAGAAGGAAGCCTCAGCGCTGCGATATATTCAGCAAGGTGTTGGAAAAACAATTTTTCCACGCATCTTTGGTATCAAGAAGGCCTCTGAAGCTTGGAAAATTCTGAAACAAGAATTTGAAGGAACTGAAAAGACGATTGCCTTGAAGCTCCAATCATTGTGGCGAGATTTTGATAATCTCAAAATGCAAGAAAGTGAATCAGTTCGAGATTTCTCTACTCGAGTTGCTGAGACGGTGAATCAAATCAAAGGGTGTGGAGATACGATAGAAGAAAAGAGAGTGGTGCAGAAAGTTCTCCGCTGCCTCCCTCAAAAGTTCGATCACGCAGCAGCCGCGATAGAAGAATCAAAGGATCTGACGAAGATGACGATGTACGAGTTGACAGGATCTCTTCTCGCACACGAAGAAAGAATCAATCGCTCGGGGAATACATCGGTTGAGCAAGCCTTCCAATCAAAGCACGTCTCCAAAGCAAACTCCAGCAACCAAGGCAAGTGGAAAGGAAGCCAATCCAGCCAATGTAGATCAAACGAGAAGAAAAGCAACTGGAAAACCAAGCATTCACCAAATTCTGGTAACAATTCTGGTTGTCTTATTTGCAAGAAAAATAACCATGAATCCAAAGAGTGCTTTTTTAAATGCAAGAGGTGCAAGATCCCAAATCACTCGCAGAGGGATTGTTGGTTTCAAAATAAAGAGAAAAATGAAGGAAAAGAGGAAGTAAAATTCTCGAAAGAAACAGATGAAGAGTTCCTATTCTTCTCTGGTTCTTCTCAAGAATCAAAAGGCATGTGGTACTTAGACAGTGGCTGCAGTAATCACATGTCGGGAAACCGTGATCTCTTCGTCAAGATCGATCCAAATATCACTACTAAAATCGTTCTTGGTGACGGATCGGAAAGGAAGGCTGAAGGAAAAGGAACTATCGCTATTCAAATGAAGGATGGAATTCGGAAACTCATCTCTGATGTTCTCTACGTGCTGAAGCTCTCACACAATCTTCTAAGTGTGGGACAATTGATTCAAAAGAATTTCTCAGTTCTCTTCGACGATGAAAGGTGCAAAATCCTTGACAAGCAAAAGAACCTTGTCATTGCAGACATTCCAATGAGGAATAAAACTTTTCCTCTCGTGTTGTCGTCGGATGCAAATCTAGCACTCAAGGCTGACGGAGTTGATCAATCACAACTATGGCATCTACGATATGGCCACCTTCATTGCAAAGGTCTCATGCTGCTCAAGAAGAAGAATATGGTGACCGGACTTCCAGCCATCCAAGAGAATAATCAAGTTTGTGAAGGGTGCATTTACGGGAAGATGCACAGGCTACCTTTTCCAAAAATCTCATGGCGTGCAAAGGAACCTTTGGAGCTCGTTCATTCCGACATTTGCGGACCTGTGCAGACTCCATCTCCTGGAAATAAGAGGTACTTCATTCTCTTTGTTGATGACTACACTCGAATGATGTGGATTTATTTTCTTAATCAAAAGTCAGAAGCCTTCTCTACTTTTCAACATTTTAAGGCTCTTGTTGAAAGAGAGAGTGGCTGTTTGATTAAAACCTTGAGAACAGATCGTGGAGGTGAATATCTCTACAATCCATTTATTGAATATTGCAAAGTAAATGGAATCAAAAGGCAGCTGACAGTAAGCAGGACGCCACAGCAAAACGGCGTCGCCGAAAGGAAAAATCGTACAATTGTAGAGATGGCAAGAAGTATGTTGAAGGCAAAGGAGGTTCCAAATCTCTACTGCGCTGAAGCAGTACACACTTCTGTGTACATTCTCAATCGTTCTCCAACGAAAGTTGTGAGGAACAAAACTCCGTTCGAGGCATGGTCGAAGAAGAAGCCGAGAGTGGATCATTTCAAGGTCTTTGGAAGCATAGCTTATGCACTCGTTCCAGCTCACACACGTGGGAAATTTGATGAAAAAGGAAAGAAGCTCGTATTCATTGGATATAGTGATGAATCCAAGGGATTTCGTCTTGTTGATCCCTCAACAAACAAAATTACAGTCTCGAGGGATGTGGTATTCGATGAAGCTGCCACTTGGGACTGGAAAGGAAAGAAAGTTGTGGAGGAGCCATTTTATGAAGATCCGCAGGCATCTCAAACTCAAAAGGTGGAAGAAGAAGCAGCTCCATCTCAACCTCCAACTCTTGAATCTGATGATGAGAGTCCTGTTAGAAGGACACGACTTCTAAGTGAGATATATGAGTCTTGCTTATTCTCATGTGAGCCAGAAAATTACGAAGAGGCATCCAAGAATGAGCAGTGGAAGAAGGCGATGGATGAAGAGATTCACAGCATTGAGAAAAACAAGACTTGGGAGCTTGTTGATCTGCCCAAAGGAAGGAAAACAGTTGGTCTAAAATGGGTATTCAAGGTTAAGTTCGATGAAAAAGGAGAAATCCAGAAGTACAAGGCTCGACTCGTCGCGAAAGGCTATTCTCAGCAACCTGGAGTTGATTTCACAGAAACGTTCGCTCCAGTTGCTAGAATCGAGACGATTTAAACGGTTCTAGCTCTTGCTGCTCAATTGGAAGTGAATGTTTTTCAGCTCGATGTAAAATCTGCATTCTTAAATGGAGAAATCATTGAAGAAGTTTACGTAGACCAGCCGGAAGGTTTTGTGATCGATGGAAAAGAAGAAAAGGTCTATCGATTGAAAAAGGCCTTATATGGTTTGAAGCAATCAGCACGAGCTTGGAACAACAAGATCAACAGTCATTTCATTGAGAGTGGCTTCAATCGAAGTCAGAGTGAATCTTCTCTCTACGTGAAAAATGTTGGAAATGATTTTCTTGTGGTATGTCTTTACGTAGATGATCTCATCTATTTTGGGACAAACACAAGTCTGGTGGAAGATTTCAAAAGGAAGATGATGGAGAAATTCGAGATGACTGACTTGGGTCTCATGAAATATTTTTTGGGAATTCAAGTTAAACAAAGTCCTGGAAAAATCTTTCTTTTTCAGGAGAAGTACATTGAGGATTTGTTGAAGAAATTCAACATGAGTCAGTGCAAGCCCATTCCTACTCCAATGGCGCAAAATGAAAAGTTGCAGCTTGTTGATGGTGCGTTAAAAGCCGATGCTACTCTGTATAGAAAGCTGATCGGATCGTTGAACTATCTCAACACAAGGCCGGATATCACTTACTCTGTAAGTATACTATCTCGCTTCATGAATAAACCAAGCAAGTATCATTTTGTAGCAGCAAAAAGAGTCTTAAGGTACTTGAAGGGTACGAAGAATCAAGGCATTGAGTATAAGAAAGAAGAAGATTTCAATCTTGTGGTGTACACCGATAGTGATTGGGCAGGTTCGCTTGATGATCGAAAGAGCACATCTGGTTATGTGTTTTGTCTTGGAAGAAATATCATATCATGGAGTTCGAGGAAACAAAAATCTGTTGCGTTATCATCGGCAGAAGCAGAATACATTGCTGCCACAGAAGCTACACGTGAGTGCGTTTGGCTAAGGAGAATTTTGGAAGATTTGAAGTTCAAGCAAAGTGAAGCAACTACGATTTTCTGCGATAATATGTCGGCAATTGCCTTGGCGAAAAATCCAGTCTTCCATGCAAGATCCAAGCACATCAAGTTGCGATACCATTACATCCGATTTCAAGTGAGTGAAGGAAGAATATGCTTGAAGTTTATCAACACCAATGACCAACCTGCTGATGCATTAGCCAAGGCTGTTTCCTCCGACAAATTTGAGAAGTTCAAGAAGCAAATCAAGATTGCAAATTAAGGAGGGGTGTTAAACAGCTAATTTGCAATCTCAAGAATAATCTAGATGCATTGAATGAAGATTGAGTGGAGCAATTACTGTCAACCTTCACTTCCCCAACTGTATCTTTTTAATTCTCTTTTGTCTAGAATCATCTACTGCACACTATAATTAGTGTTGCTCTCTTTTGTAATCAACGAAAAAAAAAAATCCATTAAGCATCCTCAGAAACTTAATGCAAAAACGAGTGAACAGCAGCTACTCTTGTTTCTTCCCAAATTTACTATCTTAAACACTTTTTCATTCTACCAAAATCTGCTCATCATAGCTTCCGCAAAAACCAACAAATCCTTCTCTCTTAGTAGAAGGTGTAACCACTTTTGCAGCTGCCTTTACCAATAATCACCAAAAAAAAAAGAAAAAAGATGAGAGAATATATATCTTAAAATCAATCATTACAATTCCCCAAAACCAACTAGAAAGTCAACCGTGCTTAAAGATCATGGACGGAAATAGTTTTGTATATGAATATTGTGCAGACTAGAATTGAATTCCGAGTTACCTCAATATCTGCCATGGTTATGACAACACTCTCCACCTCTTCATCTGAGGATGGTGCCTTCCAATAATCTTTACAGTCATGGTTAATCTTTCTCTTCTTTAGGACTCTTACTATTGCCAGATTAGAAGCTTCATCAACCAGTGATTCCAAATCTGCTCCTGCAAAACCCGGAGTGGAACTAGCAATTCTCCCAACATCAAAATCTCCATCAACTCACGCGTTAGCCTCGATATAATTTGAGTGCATGAACTCTCATCGGGAACACCTAAGTAAAACTCGCGATCAAATCGACCCGGCCTCCTCAAGGCCGGGTCGATGTTGTCGGCTCTATTTGTTGCTCCAATCACTAGCACATAGCCATTTTTACGCTCTTTTACAAGCTTGTGTGCTTCATCCATGGAACACAACAACTGCGTTGTGACGTGGTCCGCAAATCCACTCTGATTGTTTCTTCCTCTTTTAGCAGAAATCGCATCGATTTCGTCGATGAACAGAACGGACGGAGCTGCCTTGATTACTTTCGAGAACAGGTATCGAATTTTTCTTTCTGATGCACCTAAAGAAGAAGAAGAAGAAGGATATATATATAGGGAAATGTTCACATGCAAATAAATCCTAGTGTGAGAAGTGCGAATTATGCTTAAAACTATACAAAATTATGCTTACAGCTATACAGAATCAATGCTTATAAGCACAACATGCACCATAAACATGATTCTGTATAGCTGTAAGCATGATTTTGTATAGTTTTAAGCATAATTCGCACTTCTCACACTAGGACTTAAATCTATATGAACCAAACTCTCTATATATATATATATATATAGATAGGGATGAATTATGGTGAAAACTAATTATTACGTGAAACCTGCAACCCATCATAAAATATTACATTTTATGCATAAAAGTGTTGCATTTTTATCATAAAATGTTGCATTCTCATGATGATGCATTATATGCATAAAAATAATATAAAATAAAATAAAATAATATATTTTATTATACAAATTCTCATGATGATGCATTATATGTATAAAAATAATATAAAATAATATATTTTATTATGCAACATTTTATGTGCAAAATGCATCATTTTATGCATAAAATGCAACATTTTATGATGGGTTGCAGGTTTCACGTAATAATTAGTTTTCATATGATCTACTACATATATATATATATAGATGCGTTATAGTGAAAACTAATTTTTTTTCGTAAAAACTGCTATCATAAAATGTTGCATTCTCATAATGATGCATTATATGCATAAAAATAATGTAAAATAATATAGTTTATTATGCAACATTTTATGCACAACTTTTTGTGCATAAAATGCATGGGTTGAAGTTTTCAAGTAATAATTAGTTTTCATATGATATGTTACCTATATATATATATATATATATATATTTTATTTACCAAAAGTACTTATAATTTTAAGATTTACTAAAAATGTGATTTATCCTGCCAATTAATAGCATAATACAACCTAGTGATTTAACTTACACGAGACATCTTAATTTTTTATTTTTTTATTTAATACAACCTATGTCAATAATTTTTCTTTTTAAAATTTAAATTTTTAGTACGGTTCTGTTTTTGATAGGATTTAATTTTAGAATGTATATTTATAATGTACTCCCTCCGTTCTCCATATCTTACTAATACTAATATTATAAATGGACGTCCACATATCTCTTGAACCTTTCCATTTTTTGAAAGTAGATCAAACAATAAACACTTTAACACACTTAATCCCAATTAAAAAAATATTAGACGAGCCACAACCTTAACACCTTAACACAACTTTCACATTATCAAATTACATTAAATACCATGGCCAAAAATCGTCAAGAGATGAAGGACAGATGGAGCATTTTTAAAAAAAAAAAATATAAAACATTCTTCATCAATTAAATATATCACTAATATCTTTTAGTTAATTTGTACATGAAAACTCACCTAACTCAAAATAAATACTCCCTCCAGCTCAAGATTGAAGACCCTATTGCCTTATTGGGCCGTCTCAAGATTCATGACTCATTTCCTATTTGGGAAATAATCAGGCAGCTAATGGTACCATTAGCAAATTCCTTATTACACTTAACATTCTCTAATTAAATTTCATCATCCACTCAACCATTAGCAAATTCCTTATTACACTTAACATTCTCTAATTAAATCTCATCATCTACTCACCTCTTAGTCCCAATATAATTTAAATTCTAAAATTTTAAATTATCATAAGTTGCTCGGGTTTGTTGTCCGATTTTTATAATTTGTATACCAAATCATGATATCAACATGTTTTTATGCATCTATAATATTTTGTTTTAAAATATGTCTAAATACATAAAGAATACTTCCTTCCTAAATACAAAACACTTTAAACATTATACACACCCTCGTAATTCCCGTGCCGAAAAGAAAAGAATTTTCAATCTCGAGCGGGAGGAGGGAGTACAAAAGTTACTACACTAACCCAAAATACTTAAAAGTCAGGAAATAAAGATAACTATTTGATAGAATTTCAACGGCATATTATTAAAAAGAACACCTAATGGACGATCAACATAGAAGATTTCTTTTTTTGATAGAATAAATATAAATATGAGTGCATATTTATTATTAAAATTATAGATTAAAAAAAAAAAAAAAAAAAACGGGAAAAGCATACCGTAAAAGGACTGCATCAATTCAGGAGCTGAAACTTGGTGAAGCGGCACACGTGCCTCATTGGCAATGGCACGTGCCAACGTCGTCTTCCCGCATCCCGGCGGCCCCTTCAGCAGGATTCCGGTGATCGGGCTCGTTCCGGCGCAGCGCTGCATCTTCGTATGGCGGAACGGCACCAGCACTTTTGTCGTCAATTCCTCGATAACTCCGTCGATTCCCCCAAAATCCTTTAAAATTGGCCCATTTGATTTCAAATTCGATTTCTCCGTCAACGCCTGCAGCGGATTAGGAAACAGATACTTCAAATTCTCAACTAGCTTAAATAAATTCATTCCACTCGCCCAGAACGGATTAAGCCGCCGTATCTCCTCCTCCTTCTCCTTCTCCTTACTCAATTTCATTCGTTTCATCGGAGCACCGTCTCTGTTCACACCGGACTGGACGTTCCATCTCTTAGAAACGTCGGTCGATCCATCGATCAGTTGTCCGTCGGTTGAATTGTTGCTGGCGGCGGCCTCAGCTGCGGACGGTGGTTTCGGAGCGGCGCCGCCGGGAGTCATTGTCAGATTCAGTGTTGGCCCCAATCTCAAGCTTTGATTGTTTCCAATTCCATAGTTTGATTTTCTTGTAGTTTTGTGGACGTAAAAATTTGTTGAGGTTATATTTATGCAAAGAGTTAATTTCTAATAGATATTTAAGGGGTAAAAGATACGATATCTCTTCTACATATCTTTAACATTGCTATTAATTATCGAATCTAGAGAGGATTTAAATTGCCTAAAAAAAAAACAAAATTATCAAAAGCAGGAGAAACTTGCCAAAGCTTTTTCAAAATATTTGTCAAACCCCTCTACCAGAATCTTCATTTCTTAAAATAATTTATCTGGTTCAGAATATTTGTCGAACATCTTATGTGCAACTCGAAATTCCTCAACAATTTAACAATAGTGAATATTTCTCTACATTCAAAATCCATAACTTAATCAAAAAAAATTGAAATATCAGCTATGGAATCGAGTGTACAGCTGATAATGATATTCACCATCGACGGTCGTAAATTAAGGAAAATGGTATCAATGGATTTCAGAGTTAGCGTAATTTACTTTGTTGAAGTTGTGCACACAAGGTGTTCGATAAAAGAAACAAAATTAGACCCATAAAACAACACTATTGAATAGTAGAAGTCCATGTCAAACAAAATACCAACACAACTTTTTACAAGAAAATGCAAAATAAAATAAAATAAAAAATAAAAAATGGATCGCATAACATTAACCTTCACTCTGAATCTTTCCGTACAAAGAGTTGCAATGCCTATCTGCTGCAACCAAAAACAAAAGCAAAATATGAGAGGCACAATGAACTTTGTTTTAGGGTCACAGCAGTTTAATTTTGAAGAAAAGTTGAATGGAATATTTTTTTAATGCATTTCGGTAATTTATTTAAGAAATTAAAATGACTCCTTTGCGCACGCTTGGGCCAATTTTCAGATTTTCGGGCATGGATTAATAACATAATTACAGTAAAACCTCTATACAGTCATATCATCGGGACCGGAAGAAATTATTACTATAAGCAGGTTATTCTTATGTAGAGTTTTACATAAAAAATTAATTTATTTTTATTAAAAAATAATCAATTAAATATTATATCACATAGATACAAATTAGCATATTCATGTACTTAATTAATATAAATTTGACTAAACTATGCATTCACCTTGTTAAGTTGGAATCTTTTTGGCTTCAACAATATGGTGTAGATGTAGATAAGTTATTACGTACACGCAAATTGAAGGATATAGTGACAACCATAAAATTAAAATATTTTCACAATCAACCATAAATAAGTATTTTATGTCATCTTAAATTTTATGTAATGATATTATATATTTTTTATATATAATTGTGATTTATTCTTATATGGAGGCATAAATCCTTAAGACGGGACCGGAAAAAAATATGCTTTATTACAATGTAGAGGTTATTCCTAAATATAACTGGTCCCCCGAGTCGGGATCATGATTTTTTATTACTATAGGGAGGTTATTCCTATATAGAGTATTATTGTAGGGAGGTTTTACTATATTAGTATAAAAAATTGTTTCGAATATCATTAAATTCACGAAAATTTAGCATACACAGTGCTGGACAAAATGTTTAACCATAGTAGTAATAAAATTATACTACTAGACACAACATAGTAATAATTAATATTAACAGTCTTGAAATAAACAATGCTAATAATATATGGTCGATTTAAAAACCTTATAATCAATGTACCCAAGCAAATTAACTATCTACACAGCTTTTTTTACAAGAAATTGCAAAATTTGATCATATTAAAAATTGGATGAGACCCTAAGCTACAAAAACAATCTCTTCAAAGGAAGGATTTAAAGAATCATAAAACTATGCTCTTGTTCAGCTCTTAAGCTTTCCGTACAAAGAGTTGTAATGCTGTATTACCTGCAACAAAGAAACACAAGCAAAATATGAGAGGCACCACCACAAAAAAAAAATAAAAAAAAATAGCATCGATTAGAAGAATGCACTAGTAAATCGGAAGCCACACGAGATCTTCTATTCCAAACCCGTGTCTCCGCCACGTGTATTTAGAAATTTCTTTTTAATATACGTGGGCGAAAATCTGACAGTTGGAATAGAAGATCTCGTCTGACCAGAAGCAAACCTCGTCGGACACAGACGGGGAGACTTTCATCAGCGCAGTTGCGAAATGTACATCTTTAATGGTGCACGGAATGCTACTACTTATATCCGAAGACGACTGTCTATCCACGAGAACAGCCATCGCGGCTTCGTTCATCTATCGTTACAGAACGGCCAAAACACTCGTCAAATACATTACAGAAGATTCCGAAAGTAGGGGTGAGCGAAAACTGAACCATACCAGAGCAGAGAGATCGGCGCCACTAAAATTGTGACACCTGTTATCCCTCCCTAGACCCATGAGGTCCACATTGGGATCTATTGGCTTATTCCGAGCCAAAGTTTTCAAGATCATTCCTCGGTCGTCCGGACTAGGGAGAGGAACATACACAAGCTTCCCGAACCTCCCCGGTCGGAGCATAGCACGATCCATGGCATCGGGCCTGCAATACGACATTGATTCTCTATAAGTATTATTAGAACGAAAAACGAAGCGCAACACAGTGAGTAAGACACTTCTGGTACAATGTACTATTTGTTAAGGATTTATCAAAATATTGTATTGAAACTGTACCTATTTGTAGCACCAATTACGAAAACACCCCTTCTCTGTTCCGCCCCATCGAGTTCTACCAGTAGCTGCATCATATTGGAAGAAATCATGATTTTCAACAAATATTTGGGATAAGAAAAAGAAAAGAAATGGAATAATTTGTACTGTATTTTCTAACCTGCTTCAAGAGCCCTTCATAATTACATCCCCTACCTATACCACTATTTGCTGTCAGTGCATCCACCTTATATAAAAGAGAAATAAAAGTAACATTAACATCAAAATAAGCTTCTAAACAAAGTTAATATCAATTCCTTCATATGATAAAAAAAAAAAAACATCAAACTTAAACATATATTTTAAAAGCAAGCAAAAGAAAAGAGTACCTCATCAAAGAAAAGTATGCATGGAGTACATGTCCTTGCTCGACTGAAGAGCGTTCGCACTGCCTTCTCGCTTTCGCCAGAAAGAGTATTCAGAAGTTCAGGGCCCTAATTGATGATAACAAAATATTAGTAAAACAATACTTTTTTTTATCAATAAAAATATACTAATGTAAGAAAGAACCTTAATGTATATGAAATTAGCTCCTGCTTCATTAGCAACAGCTTTAGCTATCAGTGTCTTCCCACATCCAGGAGGACCATAGAGCAAAAATCCAGTTTGCAGGTCTATCCCAAGATTCTAAATCAAACAATAAAAGGCCAACAACAGAATAGTTTAATTGGTTAATAATTAAAATTCAAAAATTTGAGGAAAAGAAATAATTGACCTCATAAACTTGAGGAAACTTGATTCTTCTAACTATATGAAGATCAAACTCTTTTCTGAGTGATTGAAGACCTCCAACATCTTCCCACTTCACATTCGGTGTTTCGGAAAACCCTTCTCTCTTAGTAGAAGGTGTAACCACTTTTGCAGCTGCCTGCAACAATAAACACCGGAAAAAAGATGAGAATACACAAATAACATTATGTTAAAGTAGAGAAAATTTGGAGTCGCATTTGCTGATCCATGTCTTCTTTTATTTCTTAGGGATTTCATTATATATTTTCTATAGTCTGTCCATGATATTTAGATGTAGTTGACTTTCTAGCTGATTTTAGTGCTTTGTAATGATGAATTTAAAAATAAATTTTTGGAGTTTAGCTTTTATAAGGTACTATGACACTCGCAGTACCCTATAATAAATAGGGAGTACTAAACTCCAAAAATTCATTTTAAAATCGATCAATTACAAAGCCCCAAAACTAGCTAGAAAGTCAATTGTGACTGAAGATCGTGGACGAAAGTAGTTTTATATATGAATGTGCAGACTATAATTGAATTCTGAGTTACCTCGATATCTGCCATGGTTATGATAACACTCTCCACCTCTTCATCTGAGGACGGTTCCTTCCAATAATCTTTACAGTCATGGTTAATCTTTCTCTTCTCTAGGACTCTTACTATTGCCAGATTAGAAGCTTCATCAACCAGTGATTCCAAATCTGCTCCTGCAAAACCCGGAGTGGAGCTAGCAATTTTCCCAACATCAAAATCTCCATCTACTCGAACATTACTAGTTAGCCTCGATAAGATTTGAGCGCGCGAACTCTCATCGGGAACACCCAAGTAAAACTCGCGATCAAATCGACCCGGCCTCCTCAAGGCTGGGTCGATGTTATCGGGTCTATTTGTTGCTCCAATCACTAGCACATAGCCATTTTCACTCTCTTTTACAAGCTTGTGTGCTTCATCCATGGAACACATCAACTGTGTCGTGATGCGGTCCACGAATCCACTTTGATTGTGTCTCCCTCTCTTTGCAGAGATCCAATCGATTTCGTCGATGAACACAACGGACGGTGCTTCCTTGATTGCTTTCGAGAATAAGTCTCGAATTTTTCCTTCTGATACGCCTAAAGAAGACGAAGATCGAATATGATGAAGTAAAAATGAATCCTTAAAGAGAGCTTTAAATTCTTCGCAGCACAATAATAATTAAAAAAGACAATGAAACAAGAGGAAAGAAAGGAACGTAACTATGTTGAGAGATAGCTTCATCAAGAAACAACTCAAACATTAAATCTTCTATGTAAGCACTTGTCATCGTTTATTCCAAATTCAGTGTTCCAAATTGTAAATTTTATTAGTTTAATTCATTTTTTTTAACAATTTCAATATATAATGATTTATTTTGATTTTATGAATATTTTTTTTAGAATTCACACGTTCAAGTAGGGTTTATGATTATTTTTTAGCATTCGATTTAGCTATATTAAGGTTGATAAATTCAAAATTGCAGTATATAATTTTTAGAATTTTCAATTTTTATTTATAAATGTCTATTATGATTTACTATGTATATTACATTAGTTTTTATTTTTGTAAAATTCAATATCAAACTAATAGAAATTAAATTTTGGGATACGGTTGGAATATCGAATTCGAGACAGTTGATTCCATCCGGAATGTAAGTGGAGAGACCAAAAGATTCGGTTCAAGCCCTCCGTAAAAATGTGATTTATTCTTTGAGTTACTCCCTCCGTCCCACTTATATAAAACCATTTTTTGATGGCATGAAAATTAAGATGAGAGTGATTACTAGTGGTTTAAAGATGTGTGTAGAGGTTATATTCAATTTGTTTTATTATTTTCAGAAATATTAGGATTTAGGGGGTTGGGTGGAATATTAAAGATTAATTAGTGTGTTAATTAATTGAATTAGATTTTTTTAACTAATTGTGCTGAAAAATTATATTTTTAGTAATGACTCTATATAAATGGGACGGATCAAAAAGAAAATTGTCTCTATTAAATAAGACGGAGGGAGTAATTAAATAGTAAAGCTAGGGCTCGTTTGGAGAGTGGAAAGAATTAAATTGTCCCACAGTACGACCTTTTAAACTATGGTGGGATAGTGGATTTATGGAAATAATTAATTGAAATATTTTACAATTGAGGCTTATATTACTTAACTGACTTAAGAGGTTGGGTTAAGTAATCCTACAAATCAGTACTTCTTCCATCCATATTCCTTTCATTTTTTGGTAGTAGGCATTACAATACACTTTTTAAACTTTAATACTTTATACTTTACACCTTTACACATTAATACTATTAAAATATTAGATGGACCCATAATTTTCCATTTTAATATTTTAACACTTTAATTTATTAATACATCATCAAAACACATAAAACTCCGTACCTGAATTTTGAAGTCCAAAAATCATGGACGGAGATAGTATAATTTATAGTAAAATGTCATAGATATATTATACACCCTTAATTATAGAGGCACTACCAAAAGAGCCCCAGTATTATTATATTAAATAAAACACTAATATGTTTTAGTTAATTTGTATAGAAAACTCATAAATAAAAAATGAGACAACGAAGCGCTTCCTCTCCAACGAAAGTCGGGATTCGAATTATATTGGGAAATAGAAAACCACTGTTGATCAATAAAAAAGTGAACAAAATATGAAAGTTACTACACTAGCCCAAAATACTAAAAGTCAGGAAAATAAAAATAAATACTCCGTATTTGATAGAGACGATCAGCATACAAGAAATGTATGTATTTGATTTCATATAATAAATATAAATATGATTGCATTTTTATCCGTAAAATTATAGCTTAGATTAGAAAAAGGAAAAGAAAAAAAGGGGAAAAGCGTACCGTAATAGCTATTCATCAATTCAGGAGCTGAAACTTGATGAAGCGGCACACGTGCCTCATTGGCGATGGCACGTGCCAACGTCGTCTTCCCGCATCCCGGCGGTCCCTTCAGCAGGATTCCGGTGACGGGGCTCGTTCCGGCGCGGCGCTGCATCTTCGGATGGCGGAACGGCACCAGCACCTTTCTCGTCAATTCCTCGATCACTGAGTCGATTCCCCCAAAATCCTTCAGCATGGGCCCACTGCTATTCACCGAGTTCGCAGTGCCCTTATCCTCGACTCTCTGCGTCGCCGTCGACGCCGGCGGCGGATTAGGCGAAGGAGACTTCAAATTCTCACCTAGCTTAACTCCTCTCGCCTCGAGCGGATCAGGCCGTCGTATCTCATCTTCCTCCTTCTCCTTGCTTAATTTCATTCGTTTCTTCGGAGTACCGTCGCCGGACTCGACGACGGCGCTGTTCCGTCTTTTCGATCCATCGACTAGTTGTCCATCGGTCGAATTGTTGCTGGAGGTGGCCTCAGCTGCCGACGGTGGTTTCGGAGCAGTCATTGTCAAGCTTTGTTTGCTTCCAATTCCACTTTTTGATTTTTTTTTCATAGTTTGATTTTTTTTTTTTTTTAGTTTTCGAGTAGACGTAAAAATTTGTTAAAAGTTACGTAATAATATATTTATACAAGGAGTTCTAATCGATTTTTCAGGGGTTAAAGAAGATACGTTATCTCTTCATACATTTCTTTAAATTTGTGAGTAATTATCAGTTCTGGAGAGGATTTAAACTTGCATAAAAAAAAAAATTAAAAAATTTTTTTTATCAAAAGCAGGAGAATATATGTCGAACATCTTCCTAGCAACTCGAAATTCCTCAACAATTTACCAAAAGGGTTAATGTCATGAAAATACATGAACTTTGCCATCCATTTCATTTTTAACATAAACTTTCAAATATCTATAGTTATACACTAACTTTGCGTCCATAAACTTTGAAATATCTGTAGTTATACACTAACTTTGCGTTGTGTCCGTTTTTTCCATGCCAAGATGAAAGTTCATGTATTTTCATAACTCAGTTAACAAAATTTGAACTATCAGCCATGGAATCGAGTGTACAGCCGATCATCATCCCACGCAGACGATCGTAAATTAAGGAAAATGGTATCAATGGATTTCAGAGTTAGCGTAATTTATTATGTTGAAGTTGGTTTGTCCAAGAAACTGGAGTTGCACACAAGGTGTTCTACGAAAGAAATATATTAAACTACGTCCGTCCCATTTATAAAGTATAAAGAGAATAGTAGAAGTCCATCTGAAACTAAACATCAACACAACGTTTTTACAAGAAAATGCAAAAAAAAGAAAAAAGAAAAAAAAAAGGATCCTATAACATCAACCCTCCCTCTTAATCTTTCCGTACAAAGAGCCGTAATGCTGTATTAGCTGCAACCAAAAACACAAGCAAAATATGAGAGGCACCACCACAATAAAAGCATCAATTAGAAGAAAGCACAAGTAAATCGGAAGCCAGACGAGATCCTCTATTCCGAACTTTTGTCTGCGCCTCGTGTACTTAGAAATTCCTTAGATCTCTTATGGAATTTCTTTAGAATACACGTGGCGAAAATGTGACGGTTGGAATAGAGGATCTCATCTGACCCGAAGCAGACCTTGTCAGACACAGACGGGGAGACTATCGACAATGCAGTCGTGAAATGCACATCTTTAATGGTGGACGGAACGCTACGACTTTTATCCGAAGATGACCGTCTATCCACAAGAGCAGCCATGGCGGCTTCGTTCATCTACCGTTACAAACACTCGTCAAATTCATTGCAGAAGATTCCAGAAGTAGGGGTGAGCGAAAACCGTACAAAACATACCAGAGCAGAGAGATCAGCGCCACTACAATTGTGACACCTGTTATCCCTCCCTATAGCCATGAGGTCCACATTGGCATCTATTGGCTTATTCTGAGCCAAAGTATTCAAGATCATTCCTAGGTCGTCCGGACTAGGGAGAGGAACATGCATAAGCTTCCCAAACCTTCCTGGTCGGAGCATAGCCCCGTCCATAACATCGGGCCGGCAGTATGACATTGAATATATCGATCAATATAATGTTTGCCTGGATGTAGTAAAATTCTTCATCAAACTATAATAATTCCTAAAATCATCATACCCATACATATCAGGCCTTATCACACACTGCGAGTAGACGAGCCTAACAACACGCTACGTTCGTTAAGACTGTAATTTGAACATTTTTTTTGTTCTAATGATTGATTATCCATACCTATTTGTAGCACCAATTACATAAACACCCCTTCTCTGTTCTGCTCCATCCAGCTCTATCAGTAGCTGCAGTGAGAGAAATTAAATCGTTACTTTCAACAAATATTTGATATTAGTAAGCTGCAAGAAAAAATAGAATGAAATAATTTGTATTTTCTAACCTGCTTCAAGACTCCTTCAAAATTACATTCCCTATCTTTACCACTATTTGTTGTCAGTGCATCCACCTTATATAAAAGAGAGATAAAAGTAACATAAGCATCAAATAATAGAATTAAAATAAGCTTCCAAACAAACATAACTTTAATCCATAAGTATTATAAAAAGATATCAAAATTAAACATATTTTAAAAGCAAGCAATATTTCAGTGAAACATTATTATATTTTCACCAACATTATGAACTCAAAAAAAAAATATATATATATATATTATGAAACAAATACACACAAGAAACAGGAAGCAGATTTATTAATTCAGAAGAAAAGAGTACCTCATCAAAGAAAAGTATGCAAGGAGTACATGTCCTTGCTCGACTGAAGAGCGTTCGCACTGCCTTCTCGCTTTCGCCAATGTATCTATCCAGAAGTTCAGGGCCCTTGATGATACCAAAATATTAGTAAAACAATGATCTTTTATCAATAAAAAATTAACAACAATATACATATAATGTAAAAAAGAACCTTAATGTATATGAAATTAGCTCCTGCTTCATTAGCAACAGCTTTGGCGATCAACGTCTTCCCACATCCAGGAGGACCAAACAGCAAAAATCCAGTTTGCAGGTCTATTCCAAAATCCTAAATTATACAAAGGCCAACAAGAGACTAGTTTAAGTTGCTCAATTAAACAAAAAAATTCGAAAAATTCAAAAGTTTGAGGAAAAGAATTTATTGACCTCATAATCTTGAGGACACTTGATTCTTCTAACTATATGAAGCTCAAACTCTTGTCTGAGGGATTGAAGACCTCCAACATCTTCCCACTTCACATTTGGTGTTTTGGAAAACCCTTCTCTCTTTGTAGAAGGCGTAACCGCTTTTACAGCTGTCTGTATGAATAATCACCAGAAAAGAAAATCTGAGAATATACAAATACATTATGTTAACTTAAAGTAGAAGAAATTTGGTGTCACATTTGCTGATCCATGTCTTCTTTTATTTATTAGAGATTTCATTATATATTTTATATACTCTGTCTACGATCTTTAGTGACTTTCTAGCTGATTTTGGGCTTTCTAATGATAAATTTAAAAATAAATTTTTGGAGTTTGGGTTTTTCTATAAGGTAGTATGACACCTGCTCGTAGTACTCAATTAAAAAATTATACTCCAAAAATCTATTTTAAAATCGATCATTACATCTGCCATGGTTATGACAACACTCTCCACCTCTTCATCTGAGGATGGTTCCTTCCAATAATCTTTACAGTCATGGTTAATCTTTCTCTTCTCTAGGACTCTTAATATTGCCAGATTAGAAGCTTCATCAACTAGTGATTCCAAATCTGCTCCTGCAAAACCCGGAGTGGAACGAGCAATTCTCCCAACATCAAAATCTCCATCAACTCTAACATTACTCATTAGCCTCGATAAGATTTGAGCGCGCAAACTCTCATCAGGAACACCTAAGTAAAATTTGCGATCAAACCAACCCGGCCTCCTCAAGGCCGAGTCGATGTCATCGGGTCTATTTGTTGCTCCAATCACTAGCACATAACCATTTTCACTTTCTTTTGCAAGCTTGTGTGCTTCATCCATGGAACACATCAACTGTGTCGTGATGCGGTCCACAAATCCACTCTGACTGTTACTTCCTCTTTTCGCAGAAATCGCATCGATTTCGTCGATGAACACAACAGACGGCGCTGCCTTGATTGCTTTCGAGAACAAGTCTCGGATTTTACCTTCTGATACGCCTGAAGAAGAAGAAGAAGTGAAAATGAATCCATAAAGATAGCTTTAAATTCTTCGAAGAATCATAGCATAATACAACCTAGTGTTATACTCGGTCCGTCCTACTCTATTTAGGGTACGAATATTCAACATGTGAGGTATATAAGTATACAAATAGGCCAAATGGCAGTAGTTAAATTGCACGAAGCATCCACATGCTCTTTATACTCCCTTCGTCCCGCCGAAATGACCCTGTTTTCTTTTTTGGGACGTCCCAACGAAATGGCCCTGTTTCCCAATAAGGAAAGAATTAAGGAAAATTAGGGAGTATTAGGAATTAGTTAATCATCCCTTATTATTCTTAAAAATTAGTAATACTACTAAAAATAAAATAAAAAAATTCGGAATTAAAAAAAAATGGAAATAGAAATGAAAAAACAGAAACATTAATTTAACTCACCTACCCCATTTCTATTGAATTAAACATTTATCCCACCCTACCTACCGATTCCCTTTTCCTCTCTATCTCATTTCTGTTTCGATTCATCTACTCCACTCTCTCTCGAACCTTCTCCTCTCAAGAACCCTAATTTCAGCTTCATCTCTCTCTCTCGATTCTTCCACAGTGAAGAACAATAATTTGGATCATCTCTCTCTCTTTCGATTCTTCCCTGTCTCTCTCATTTTTTTTCCCTTTTCATTTACCTTTCCCATTTCTCTGTCGATTCCTCCTCTCTGAAGAACCCTAAATCCCCAAATCTGTCTCTCTCGATTCTTCCTCAGTGAAGAACCCTAATCTTTCAAATCCCCTTCTCTCTCTCACCATGAGCAGGTCCCGTCACCTGATAACTCACCTTCACGGTGGGTTTCTGTCCGCCGCCCCCCCTCTGCGATGATGCGTTTGAGCGGTGGGCCCGCACGCGGCGGCCGGATGAAAAGGGAAACCCCCCGTCGTCTCCATCTCCGCCGCGGCGAGCCCTTCCGGTCAAAAATGCAGATCATAAAGCATTGATTGAAGTTCTTAATTTTTGAAATGACACATTGAGCTTCTTAATTTTTGATTGAAGTTCTTCTTTTCTTATTTCTGGGTTTTCATCTTCATAATTCTCATTTTCTGAACTTGCAAATCATAAATTCTGTTTATACAGTTGTGATCTCCTTCATTTTTTGCAAACTACAGGCGAAAAAATTAAAAAAAATTAAAAAAAATGAAATACGAACAGTAATTAAGAATATCGAAATTAATAATTTCAAAAAAAAAAATTATTTTAATTTTTTTTAATATTGAATTTAAAATATAAATAGTAATTATATCTAAAAACATATACTCCTTAATTAGCAAACATACTCAACAAGTATAAAAATATTAATCTGCTGTTTAAAAAATATTAGGCAGTGTCGTACTTAATAAATAAGTTGAAATGATTTAGAACAAAAATAAAGAGTGAGTTTAAGAAAATATTAGGTGGTATGGTATCATAGTAAATAATTTGAGATGATAGGAAGTAATTATGAAGTGATTTGTGGTGAAGTATTGCAAGAATAAAAAAAAATTAAAAAAAAAAAACCTTCTTTTGCTGTTCACAGTTGTCACGACTGATATGATCATTAATATTGCCTCAATAATTTTTCCATTTAAAATTTAGTTTTTAGTCGCATTTTTTTTATAGAATTTAATTTTAAAATATATATGGTACTAATTTTCTTTAAATATAAAACATACCTCGTTAATTCAGTAAAACACTACTTCGATGTTTTAGTTAATTTGTATGAAAACTCACCTAACCCAAAATATGAAAGTGCATTGAAAATTACTTGAAAGTCAGGAAATAAAGATAAATAGAAGTATTTAATAGAATTTCAACAGCAGATTAAAAAGTATAGACGATGAGCATAGAAGAAAAGTTTTTAATTGATTTGATTTGATTATTAAAAAGAAAAAAACGGAAAAAGCATACCGAAAAGGGACTGCATCAATTCAGGAGCTGCAACTTGGTGAAGCAGCACACGTGCCTCATTTGCAATGGCACGTGCCAACGTCGTCTTCCCGCATCCCGGCGGCCCCTTCAGCAGGATTCCGGTGACCGGGCTCGTTCCGGCGCTGCGCTGCATCTTCGGATGGCGGAAGGGCACCAGCACCTTTCTCGTCAATTCCTCGATCACTGCGTCGATTCCCCCAAAATCCTTAAACATGGGCCCACTGCTATTCACCGAGTTCATCGCAGTGCCCTTATCCTCGACTCTCTGCATCGCCGGCAACGCCTGCGGCGGATTAGGAAACAGATACTTCAAATTCTCACATGCCTTAGTTAAATTCTTTAGACTCTCCTCTAGCTCCTCATCCTCATTCAATTTCATTCGTTTCGTCGGAGTACCGTCGCCGGAGTCCACGACGGCGGCGTTCCGTCTCTTGGAAACGTCAATCGAGACACCGAACAGCCGTACATCGGTCGAATTGTTGCTGGAAGCTGCCGACGGTGGTTTCCGAGCGGTGCCGCTTCCATAGTTTGATTTTGTTTCCATAGTTTGATTTTTTTTTTTCCTGAGTAGACGTAAAAAATTGGTATTATATTTATGCAAAGAGTTAATCTCTAATCGATTTTTACGGGGGTAGAAGATACGATATTGTTGGGCTTGGGCCCAAGGAATTAGTGAAGATGGGCCATTAATTAATTAATTAATGGGAAAGTCTCTTAATCTCGTCTCATCTTGTTCCAAGAGTATTATCTCTTGATGTTCTTGTTGCTATTTTGGTGATATTTGCTGTACTGTTTCTCCTACTGAGATAGAGAGGATTACATAGTGGAATTATTCTGGACTAGGTACCGTAGTTGAAGGGGTTTTCCACGTAAAAATTTCAAGACTTGGTTAATCAGCTTTCTACCATGGAGATCACATTTGATGATGAAGTGCAAGCTTTATTTCTTTTGAGTTCTCTACCTCATAGCTGGGAGACAATGGTGGTGACACTTAGTAATACGGCTCGAAACGGAAATTTGTCATTGAACACAGTCAAAGAGAGCATGTTCAATGAAGAAAGAAGGAGAAAAGAAAATGGAGCTAATTATTCCCAAGCAGTGATTACAAAGAACAGAGGTAGAAGCAAGAATAGAGGACCTGAAGGCCATGGAAAATCTAAGGAGAGATCTAAGTCCGAAGAGAAATTCAAGTGTTATCATTGCACATTAAAAGAAATTGCAGGCTACTAAAGAAAGAGCAAAAGGAACAACCTCAGAAAAGGAAGCCAGATGATGAGAATACAACAGCCATTGTTACACAATCAGATGAGATGATCAAACTGTCATTTGTGTCATTGATGAATGTTATCACGTGGAGGATCTAGATATTGAATAAAAGTATTGCACCTGTTGTTAGTATTGGTGACATTGTAGTTGAAACCGACTTGGGATGCACATTGACTCTGAAGAATGTAAGGCATATTCCACAGTTGCGCCACAACCTGATTGAGATTAATGTTCTTGACAAAGAAGGATTTGATAACAAATTCATCGATGGAAGTTGGAGACTTTCCAAGGGTTCGTTGTTGGTTGGCAGAGATGAAACATTGTTGTACTTTGTACACAACAAAGCTCAAGATAACTCGGAATCAATTGCATGTCAGTGAAGATAATTTGTCACCAGATTTGTGGCACAAGAGGCTGGGGCACATGAGCTTGAAGGTTGCAACTCCTGGCCAAACAATCATTGATCCCCATGGTGCAAGGTAAATTACTCCACTCTTGTGATTATTGGTTATTTGGTAAACAAAATAGAGTTTCTTTTCGTTCACATCTGAAATGAATGATGCATGTGCTGGAGCTAATACATTTTGATGTTTGTGGCCCGCTCGAGGTGGAGTACATCCTTGGGTGGAGTCCAAGGATCGTTGATTCAAGATCCCATTCGTGTTCTAAATTGGCCGGTGACAAAAGCTTGAGCTAAGAAGTTCAAGGATGCTTTGCAAGGATTGATTCAAGAAGTTTGGGCTCAAGAGCCGATGAAGAAACCCATTAGAGATGAAGGATCGAGCCCGTGAGTTATTAATCTTATCAAGTGTGATCGGGCTGAAGATTGAAGAATAATGTTTAATTCGTGTGTTTAATTAGCAGCCCACATTTTGTGCCTTAAAAGGCTTTACTTTCGGGCTTTGTTATGTTAATTAGTGGGTTGGACCATACCTTTGACTATGCTCAAGTTATTTTCTAATTAGACTAGGTTTAGATAGGGTTTTTAGCACTATATATACAACTCTTATGTCATAGCAAAAAATCACCTTTGATCATTAATAATATTGTGAGTTTTTATTCTCTCTTGAGAGTTCTTCGAATTCCTCTTGATTATTCCAAGACGAATTCTTATCCTGCTAAACAACGAGTCAATCATCCCTCATTGTATGTCATTTGCGTCCGAGGTTTTGGCTTATCTATATTACTTAGGGGATTTAGTTCGTATGCGTATTGGGATTTCCATCGGTTCCGAATCAGTCTTCCGTGTGTGTGAGTTTTACGGATCTATCAATGATCGTATCAGAAACAGGTACTTTGTTACCTTTATTGATGATGTTTCACACAAGACGTGGGTTTACTTCCTTAAGAATAAGGTGGAGGTATTTGAGAAGTTCAAGAATTCCATATTATGGTGGAGTGGCAAACAGGAAAGCTATTGAAGTGTTTGCGCAGTGACAATGGCGGTGAATACAAATCAAATGAATTCAAGGAATATTGCTCTCGGCATGGGATCCGACACGAGAGGACCGTGCCAGGCACTCCTCAACATGATGGAGTAGAGGAAAGGATGAATAGAACAATCATGGAAAAGGTGACAATAGAAGCATGCTAAGAATGGCCCAATTACCAAAGCCATTATAGAGTGAAGTGTTGACTGCGTGCGACTTGATCAACAGATCTCCTTCAGCTTCTTTGGAGTTTGATATTCCATAAAGATTTTGGAGTGGGAAAAAAGTCTCATATTCCCATTTAAAAGTCTTCGGATGCAAGGCATTCATGCATGTTCCAAAAGAGCAAAGAAGCAAATTGGATAGCAAAGCCACTCCATGCATTTTTGTTGGTTATGGAGATGAATTTGGTTACAGGCTCTGGGATCCACATAGAAAGACAATAGTTCGAAGCAGAGATGTAGTCTTCCATGAGCATGAGACTATGGGAAATTTACAGAATATGGAAATGGATGCTCAGATGCCTATAGGTATTATGGATTCAAGACCACATCAGATTCTTGCTAATGTTGCTGATGATGGCAGATAAGATCTAGAAATTGATCATGCCAAGTACAGAATGATGAATCAGCCGTGCATGATCAAGAACAAAATGAACATAAGCAAGAAGAATCGTCACCAGAAGTTGAAACACAAGATATTAGAAGATCTAACCAAGAGCGAATACCATCTACGAGATACCCTAGTTCTAGCTATGTATTGATCATGGATGAAGGGTAGCCGGAAAACTTTGAGGAGGTGCAAACTCTCAAAGACAAGGATTTGTGGTTTGAAGCTATGCAAGAGGAGATGGACTGTTTGCATAAGAATGAAACTTATGACATAGTTGAGTTGCCTAAGGGCAAGAAAGTGTTGCAAAACAAGTGGGTCTTCAAGCTGAAGAAAGAGGGTGACAAGATAGTAAAATACAAAGCACGCCTAGTGACAAAAGGCTTCAAGCAGAAAAAGGGGATTGATTTCGGTGAGATATTCTCACCAGTGGTAAAAATGAGCCCAGTCAGAATTGTTTTGGGTTTAGCAGCTGGAGATAGAACAACTCGATGTTCGGACAACATTCTTACATGGGGAATTAAAAGACGAGATTTATGTGAATCAACCTAAAGGGTTTGGGTGAAAGGAAAGGAACACTTGGTCTACAAATTGAAGAAGAGTTTATACAGCCTGAAGCAAGCTTCGAGACAATGGCATGTGAAGTTTAACTCTTTTATGGCTATTCAAAATTTTAAAAGAACAAATGCAGAACATTGTGTGTATGTGAAATTTTTTCTGGAGGTAGCTTCATTATTTTGCTATTTTATGTCGATGATATGCTAATTGTGGGGAAAGATATTATTTTTATTAGTAAGTTGAAGAAGAATTTATCTAAAACCTTCGACATGAAGGATTTAGGTCAGCCAAGAAAATTTTGGGGATGGAAATTATTCATGACAGGGAAGCAAAGAAGTTATGGCTGTACAGGAGATGTACATTGAGAAAGTGCTTGAAAGGTTTAACATGAAGAATGTAAAATCTGTAAATACATAATTGAATTTTAAATATAAAATTAAAATATATCTTTATATATTATCATAAGACACTTTGTACAACGTCACGACACTAAAAAATGAAAAACAAAGAGGCAAAAACTATTTTACCTATTATGCTTAAGTTTCTTACAATTATACCTAGGATTACAAATCTACCTAAAGTTTGTTAAGGGGACAAAAATACCCTTCCCCTCCCTCCTTATCTCACTTAAACACACATGTGCTCTCTCCTCCCCCTCTTTTATCTCTCACACACTGACACACACACACACTCACGTTAGCCCCCCTAGGGCTGGCAAATTGGCGGGCCGGGCCCACCGGGTTTTTGACATTTTTCGGGCCGGGCCGGGCCGGGCCGAAAATTTTTCGGGCCTCAATTTTCAAGGCCCAAGCCCGCCCTACTGTATATTTTTAGTGTAAAATATCCGGGCCGGGCCGGGCTTTCCCGGGCCTCCTGGGCTTTTTGCCATTTTCGGGCGGGCCGGGCCGGTCGGGCCTGGAAATATGATGTTCAGCCCGGCCCTAAACCCGGGCGGCCCGTCGGGCCGGGCCAATTTTGCCAACCCTAAGCCCCCCCCTTCCCCTCTCTTTTTATTTTCATTTATTTTCTATTATGTTTTTCTCTCTTCTCTTTTCTTTTACTTTTTATTCTGTTTTCTTTCTTTGTTTTTTTTTCTTTTCCAATTATTTGTTGTTTGTTTCGTTTTAGTTATTTTGTTTTAGTTTCTTTTTTCCGATTTTTCTTTTTTGTTTATTTATTTTCTTATTTTTTCGTTCTTTTTTCAGTTTTTTCGGTTCTTCATTTTATTTATTTTTTTGTTTCACTTTTAAAAAAAATACTGTAAGAAATACAAAATAAATTTGATAAGAAATTGACAATTTCTTACATTTTTTTGTTGTTTTTTACATTCTTTTTGCAAATTTTTTTTTCTTCGTTTTTTTGTTCTTTTTTTAGATAAGAAATTGACAATTTCTTACCTTTTCCAACTCGATTCGTTAGAATTTAACAATTTCTTATGTTATATTAATTCACTTTGGAAAAAATAATTTTACTTTCAGTTTTTACTTTGTATTAAATATGTAAGAATTTGATAATTTCTTATGTTTTATTTGGTTGTAAATTTGTTAGTTCCTTACATTTTCTAAAACGTCTTGTAATAATTTATAAATTTCTTATATTCTTAAACTTGATTGGTAAGAATTTGTCAAATTATTATGTCCTATGTGGTTAGAATTTGTTAATTTATCACCGTATCTAAACATTTTGTAATAATTTTTATGTCCTATGTGGTTAGAATTTATTAATTTCTTATGTTTTATTTGGTAATAATTTGTTAAGTTCTTACAGTTTCTAAAATGTCTTGTAATAATTTGTAAATTTTTTATATTCTTAAACTTGATTGGTAAGAATTTATCAATATTTGGTTAGAATTTGTTAATTTATTACCTTATCTAAAAGAATTTGAATTTTTTTTTTTATGATCTACAATTAATTTGAAGAAGAAAACAATCACATGGGAAAAAAAAATAATTTTACTTTCAGTTTTTACATTGTATTAAATATGTAAGAATTTGATAATTTCTTATATTCTTTTTGGTAATAATTTGTTAATTTCTTACATTTTCTAAAACATCTTATAGTAATTTGTAAATTCTTACATTCTAAAAAAATATGATTAGAAATACTAATTTCTTACATGTTATTCAGTAATAATTCATATTTTTTATGTACACTATAATTTATAAAGGGGCAAACCACCATCTACTTCTCCCACATAAAAAACTTAAAATTTACCCACCCCTTTTAATTTACTAGTCAACTACCCACTTTTTGTTATTCTTCCAAAATTACCACATTTATGTCATTTTATGCACATGCTAGTCAACTACCCACTTTACTAGTCAACTCTTCTCTCTTTTATTTTCTCTTTTTTCTTTCATGTTTCGCTGCTTTTGTTTCTTTTTTCTTTTTATGTTTTCATCTTTTTGTGTTTTTTTTTGTTTTTCATTTTTCTTTTTCCTTCTATCTTGTATTTTTTTTCTTTAACCGTTTTTTTCAATTTTTTTCTTTTCTTACTTCTTTTTGTTTTTTTACCTTTTTCTTTAGTTATTTTTTTACCAGTTTTTTTAATTCTTTTTTTGAATATTTTTTTTTAGTTTTTAGTTTTTTTTTTTGTTTTTTTTCCCTTTTTTCATTTTTTAGTTTTTTCAGTTTTTCCAGCTTTTTTTTCCATTTTTTCTTTTCAGCCTTTTTTTTTTTTTTTTTCCTTTTTTCATTATTTTCAGTCTTTTTCCACCTTCTCTTTTTTCTTTTTTTATTTTTTTCAATCTTTTTTCATTTTTTTCAGTTTTTTTTTCATTTTTTTTTCAGTTATTTTTTTTTTTGGGCGTATTTGGTTGGCATGGAATGTGGTCTGGGAAAGTATTTTGATTCCTTATTTGCAGATTTCTGTGTTTGGTTCAATTTTAGCAGATTTCGGAAAGTAATCAGATTCCACACAACAAGGAAAGTTAGTACAATTTCCTGAATTCTTATTCTCCACCAAAACTTAGGTATTCTGATTACTTGTTTCAGGGAATCTTGTATTATTATTATTATTTTTTTATCGGAAAAGTAGCAATTTTATTTAAGAAGAAAAGAGATACAAGGAGTACCGAGTTTTACAAGAGATCATTTGACCAAAGATCGCATAATTTAATACTACTCCACTTCTCGAAGCCCCAATTCGCCTCCACCTCTCCTCGAACGAGGCACCAATTCCAAAAACGGCATTTAATTTCGTCTTTGATTCTGCGTAGATTCCAATCTTTATTATCGAACCTTGTCGCGTTCCTCCATTTCCACCACACCCAAACAATGCATATCCAAAGACCTCCCATGATTGCTCTCGTCTTACCTCCACCAAGAAGTTCACTGAATTGAGTGAAATGCTCTTCAATCGTATCCGGTGCCACCCAATAAATACCACACCAATGTTCATTTTATCCATAACTTCTGTACCTCTGTACAAGCAATAAAAAGTGGTAGCTTGCATTATTATTATTATTATTATTATTATTATTTATTATTATTATATTATTATTAAATAATTAAAATCATAGTAAAAGTAGTAATAATTAATAATGATATTAATCATGATATAGTACAAAAAATAATAATATTAAAATTAATTTTTTATAATATAACCATAAATAATAAAAATAATAAATAAATATAGTACTATTATATTAAATATTATTGTTCAATATGTTAACTTACTCCGTATTATTAGTATTATTATTATTATTTATTTATTATTTTATTTATTTATTTTTATTATTTATTTATTTTGATGTTATCATATATTTATTATACATCTATGTATTATTAAATAAAATTTTATCTTGTTATAATTATAAAAATAATTACATTGCAAACAATAAATATGAAGAGTCCTCACATTTTCCGTGGTGTTTCAAAACACAAGCATGGGTATTCATTTTCTTGGAATTACATTCATAGAAATCATATTCCCCTGATAACATTACTTTCTTGCCAACCAATTCAAATGAATAGGGAAGTGGTACGAGGTACAAATTGTCAAGTACGAACAAGTACGCATACGAATTGTGGTACGAACAAGTACGAATACGAATATTCGTACCTATCAATAACCAAACGTTATGAATCACACAACTAAATATAAAGTTGTTAGTACGAATTTGAATCAATTCGTACCGATTAGTAATGATTATCGGTATGAATATTGTTCAATTCGTACCGATTACCTATACTGTAGTACGAATTCAAGATGAATTGGAAAACAAACATATAGCAGCAAAATCCTTCACATATCTCAATAACAAGAAATTTTTATATTTCTATCGGTACGAATATTATCCAAATCGTACCCGATTACCAATAATAATCGGTATGAATATCGGTCAATTCATACCGATTACCTATAATATAGTACGAATTTAGGAACAACAATAGCATTAAATCCACTCTAGAGACAACAAGAAGCTCAAAAATACACAAAGGTAGTTCAAGAGAAACTGGGAAACAAACATATAGCAGCAAAACCATTCACATATCTCAACAACAAGAAATTTCTATATTTCTGTCGGTATGAATATTGTTCAATTCGTACCCCGATTACCTATGATTATCGGTACGAATATCGGTCAATTCGTACCGATTATCTATAATGTCATACGAATTCAGGAACAACAATAACATTAAATCCACTCTAGAGAGATCAAGAAGCTCAAAATACACAAAGGTAATTCAAGAGCAACTGAAAAACAAACATATAGCAGCAAAACCGTTCACACATCTAAATAACAAGAAATTTTTATATTTCTGTCGGTACGAATATTGTTCAATTCGTACCGATTAGTGATGATTATCGGTACGAATATTGCTCAATTCGTGAAGAACAATAGCATTAAAACACCAAATACACAACACAAATTCTCGGTCAAATTAAATCATATGCAAAAATCTCACTCAAACCAACAAAAAATTCAATCAAAATACTTCACTCTCATCGCATTATCAAAATCAAATAACCCCATAACACCATTCTCACTCTAACAATTATGTTTTTCAAAAATAGACTAATCAACAATATCTTCATCAGTACTACAAATAATGAAGTTTGAAGCACTAAAAAGCAACCAAAATCAACTTCACACTCACAAGAAACACCAAAATCACGTTTAGGTCTCAACAAAATCACATAAAAAAATATATGAATATTGTTCAATTAAAATAGAACTCAGCACATAACCAAGAACGATTCACTATATGTTAAGAGAGAAAGAGGGAATGAGGTTCTAATAGGAGGGAGAACTCCCTTGTTGGGAAACGGCAACACTGCAGCGAAGGCTAGTCTCCAGCAGCAATGCAACGAGCTATAGTGCTCACGGCGATGGTAAGCTACCGGTCGCCAAGGCAGAGACGGCGAGCTTCCAACAACAGCGGCTGCCACATCATGATAGCTCCTCACGGCGAAGCCATGACCCTAAGCAGAAAAACGAAGGTGACAGCAAGGACTCTGGACGGAGGCAGCTGCTCGGAGTCGGCGACGAAGACGGCAGCTCAGAGCAGGTGACGGTGAAAACCGAATTCAAGGGAGAGAGCGCCGGAGGCCGAAGAACGACGACGGCGACCGATTGCAAGAGTGAAAATAAGAGAGAAAAGAGAAGAGGGTTCCAGAATTAGCGAGGAAGATGATTTAGGGAGAGGGAGAGATGATTTCTAGAGAGAGAGAGAGGGAGAGAGATGGTGAGGAAGAAGAAAAGGAGGAGGATGAGAGAGAGAGAGAGACAAGATCTAGGAAAATAAATTGAGGGTTTTCTAATTTTTGAATTTGGTTTTGGGGGAATTGAGGGTAATTTAGTACTAATTTAAAAAAGTGGGTAGAAGGGAGTGTAAATTAAAAGGATGGGTAGATTTAATTTTTTTAGGGGAGATTGGGTAGATGACTATAATACCACATTTGTAAATTCCCATTCCACCCTCGTTGCCATCTTCCCCACTATAACCATCATTACATTTTCTCTATCTCTCTCTCTCTCTCTAGAATTTGCCATTTTTTATCTCTTGCTACCTTGCTTCCCAGACACCCCTTTCCCCCTCTCTCACTTTCCCTTTTCTAACTAATTCGGAAAAAAAGACCCACGGCCCATGGGCAGCCATTACTCCTCCAAGAAGTAAAGAAATAACCAAAAAAGAAGGAAGAAAAAAATATGCACTACACACACTCCATTAACTCACTGACCAAACTTGAAAAATTGAACAAATTAAATACCAAATTTGACCAAATCTGAGGTAATTGAAAACATCACCCGGGCTGGACAGCCGGCTCTATCTTTAGCTTCTCACGGAGGATAGAAAATGGAGAAGGAGGAGAGAGAGATATATAGAGAGAAAGAAATATATAGAGAGAGGGGGCGGGGGGAGAAGCAGATTCAAAACCCGCCTAGATTCACATCCACGTCTTAGGAAGGGGGTCATCGTCGGCCTGTGTGGAATATGAGGAAGGAGGAGAAGAAGTCGCAGCCGGCGACAGAGTCACGTCACTGGCGAAAACTGCGCCGGAGAAGGAGAAATCGATAGAGATAAAGGAGCAACTATGGCTTGAGAGAGAGAGAGAGGAGAGAAGCAGATTTTGGAGAAAATGAAAATGCAAAGATGAAAAAATTGAGAGAGGGGAAATAAGATAGAGAATGAAGTAGGGGTATTTTTGTCCCACATTTGAAAGTTTAGGTAGATTTGTCACTTTTTTAAGTTCTAGGTATATTTGTATTATCTTTATGTTTTTTAGGTAAAACACTATATTTCCACAAAAACGAATGTAGTAAGAAGTTTTCAAATGAAAATTGCATGTTCTAAAATGACAGTTAACGAACAAAATATACTAACTATAATTTATTTTTTTTGAAATTTTAATCTAAATTCTAATGGAAGGATTAACTAAAATTGCATGTTATAAAATGAAAAGTAATGAACAAGTTCCTACTAAATTATAAGAAAATTTAAAAATTTAAAACTAAAGGTATAACTAAATATGGGTTACAATACTATCAATTGTATCAATGGATTTAAGAGTTAGCGCAATTTATTTGTTGAAGTTGGTTTGTCCAAGAAACTGGAGTTGCACACAAGGTGTTCGACAAAAGAAATAACTTATACTCCCTCCGTCCATGGATTACGTCTAACTTCTTTAGGGCACGAGAATTAAAGAGAAGATGATGTAAAATGTAAAAAAGTGGTAGAGTCCACACTTTTTTATGAGTTAACTTTTTCTAAAAATAGATACTAGAGTCTAGACACTATTTATGGGACAACCCAATAAGAAAAACACGACGTTATCTATGAGACATAAAGAATATAAATACTGTATTGAATAGTAGAAGTCCATCTCAAACTAAATACCAACACAACTTTTTACATGAAAATGCAAAAAAAGATGGATCCTATAACATTAACCTTCACTCTGAATCTTTCAGTACAGAGAGTTGTAATGCTGTATTTGCTGCAACCAAAAACACAAGCAAAATATGAGAGGCATCACCACAATAAAAGCATCAATTAGAAGAATGCACTAGTAAATCGGAAGCCACACAAGATCCTCTATTCCAAACTTTTGTTTAGCGCCACGTGTATTTAGAAACTCCTTAATCTTTTATGGAGTTTCTTTTGAAATACACATGGCGAAAATCTGACGGTTGGAATAGAGGATCTCGTTTGATCATAAGCAAACCTCGTCAGACACAGATGGGGAGACTTTCGTCAATGCAGTTGTGAAATGCACATCTTTAATGGTGGACGAAAAGCTACGACTTGTATCCGAAGATGACTGTCTATCCACGAGAGCAGCCATGGCGGCTTCGTTCATCTACCGTTACAAGACGGCCAAAACACTCGTCAAATACATTGCAGAAGATTCCGAAAGTAGGGGTGAGCACAAAACCGATTAAAACATACCAGAGCAGAGAGATCGGCGCCACTAAAATTGTGACACCTGTTATCCCTCCCTAGGGCCATGAGGTCCACATCGGCATCTATCGGCTTATTCCGAGCCAAAGATTTCAAGATCATTCCTCGGTCGTCCGGACTAGGGAGAGGAACATACATAAGTTTCCCAAACCTTCCTGGTCGGAGCATAGCCCCGTCCATAACATCGGGCCTGCAATATCACATCGAATATAGATATCAATATAATGTTTGCTTGGATTTAGTAAAATTCTTCATCAAACTATAATTCTTAAAATCATCAGTCATACATAACAATCCTTATCACATACTGCGAGGAGACGAGCCTAACAACATGTTAGGTTCGTTAAGACTTTAATTTGAACATTTTTTTGTAATAATGATTGATTATCCAAATATACCTATTTGTAGCACCAATTACATAAACACCCCTTCTCTGTTCTGCTCCATCCAGCTCTATCAGTAGCTGCAGTGAGAGAAATTAAATCATTACTTTCGACAAATATTTGTATATGAGTAAACTGCAAGAAAAAAATAAAATGGAATTATTTGTACTGTATTTTCTAACCTGCTTCAAGAGTCCTTCATAATTACATCCCCTATCTTTACCACTATTTCTGGTTATTGCATCCACCTTATATAAATGAAATATAAGTAACATAAACATCAAAATTAAGCTCTTAAACACCAAACTTAAACATATTTTAAAAAGCAAGCGAAAGAAGAGTACTTCATCGAAGAAAAGTATGCAAGGAGTACATGTCCTTGCTCGACTGAAGAGCGTTCGCACTGCCCGCTCGCTTTCGCCATAAAGAGTATTCAGAAGTTCAGGGCCCTTGACGATAACAACATATTAGAAAAACAATGACTTTTTATCAATAAAAAAAAACATATAATATAATGTAAAAAAGAACCTTAATGTATATGAAATTAGCTCGTGCTTCATTAGCAACAGCTTTGGCGATCAGCGTCTTCCCGCATCCAGGAGGACCGTATAGCAAAAATCCAGTTTGCAGATCTATTCCAAAATCCTAAAAGTAAATAATAAACTTATTATTTAAGTTGATCATAAAAAAAAAAAAAAGAAAACTAGAAGTTTATTAGTACTTATGAGACGAAATTATGTACCACATAATCTTGAGGAAACCTGATTCTTCTAACTATATGAAGCTCGAACTCTTTTCTGAGTGAATGAAGACCTCCAACATCTTCCCACTTCACATTCGGTGTTTCGGAAAACCCTTCTCTCTTAGTTGAAGGTGTAACCATTTTTGCAGCTGCCTGTAACAATAATCACCACAAAAAAATAAAAATAAAATAAATAAATAAATAAATGATGAGAGCATACAAATAAATTATATTAAAGTAGAAGAAATTTTGAGTTACATTGTCCTTAGTATATGCCTACGACAAAGCTTTCTTAAAAACAAGGCGTTCGGGTAATTCTTATGAGAACTAATCCTATCGGGAGAACTATTTTTTAGATGTATAATCATGCATGTTCTTTTATATATTTACAAATATGTTTTATTTATAAATGTTACGTATTTAGACAAAGCAATGATAACGTACAAAAGTAAAGAACACACAAACTTACGCAGAAACTCAAAACGGGAGAAAATCCTGAGCAGAGGAGAGAAATTCACTAAGAACCGAGAAAAATGGTAGAAATCATAATACACATCAAACCCTAAACGAAACCTCAGCTCAACCCCCAACCACATTGCGAAAAAATCCAAAGTCCGTATTTTCAGGCTCGACCCAAACATACAGTGTCACTAATAACAACAACAAATAATGATGTTTTACCTCAATATCAGCCATGGTTATAACAACATTCTTCACCTCTTCATCCGTGGACGGTCGCTTCCAATAATCTTCATCGTCGTCGTTAATCTTCCTCTTGTCCACAATTCTTACTACTGCCAGATTAGCAGCTTCATCAATCAGTGCTACCAAATCTGCTCCCACAAATCCCGGAGTGGACTTAGCTATTTTTTCAACATCAAAACCTTCATCAACTTTAACATTAAGTAATAGCCTCGATAAGATTTGAGCGCGTGAGCTCTCATCGGGAACACCCAAGTAAAACTCGCGATCAAATCGACCAGGCCTCCTCAAGGCCGGGTCGATGCTATCGGGTCTGTTTGTTGCTCCAATCACTAACACATAGCCATTTTTTTCAGTGCCATCATCATGCTCTTTTACAAGCTTGCGAGCTTCATCCATGGAGGACATCAACTGTGTCGTGGCGCGGTCCATGAATCCACTGTGATGGTTTCTTCCTCTTTTTTGAGAAATTGAATCGATTTCGTCGATGAACAAAACAGATGGTGCTGCCTCGATTGCTTTCGAGAACAAGTCACGAATATTACTTTCTGATTGGCCTAAAGAAGAAGAATATGATGATGAAGGAGTGCTAAAGAGAGAGCTTTGAATTCTTCACAATACAAAACAGTAGTAAATTAGAAGAAGTGAACTATGTCGGTAGAAATCTTCATCAGCAAACAACTCAACATTATTTCACCCTCAAATTTCACTATCACATCCACTTAACATCAAATCATTATAAAAATTAAATTAAATCTCGCCATGCATAAAGATATGCGCGTTTATCACAAACGGACGTAGAGCGTCTATTATTTTTAATTTTTTTGAAGTGCTTGTAATATAAAATAAAATTAAAAAAATTGTTTTCCGAAAGTAGTTTTCAATTATGAGATTTAGTAAATTTGATACGAAAACTTTGCATATATTTTTTTTCTGGACACATATAACCTCAATAATTATAAGCTCACGATACTCTCTTATTTACATATTTTATCATTGTGATCCCTCCTAATTCAATTTTAATTGGGACCTTTATTCTACTCACACTACAACCAACCAAATTAAATAATTTAAAACTATACTTTTATGTGGACCTATAATTCACTCACACTATGACCAACCAATATTGGCCCTTTCGAGGCAAAGAATTCGTGGATGGGGAAGTATAATATATACTCCCTCCATTTCGTCGAATTTGACCCCTTTGCTTTTAGCAATTTCTGTCATGCTTTTCTACGCTTCTTGATGATAGGTTTTGAAATGGATTTTTGAATATTTCTTTCTTTTACGGGATACTACGACTGTCATAGTATCCCGTAAAAGAAAGAAATCTTCAAAAATCCATTTTAAAACTCATCATCAAGAAGCGTGAAAAAACGTGCCAGAAATTGTCAAAAGCAAAGGGGTCAAATTCGACGAAATGGAGGGAGTATATGGCAAAAATGCACATAAATTCCTGAACTTTGGTCGACGTTTCGTTTTGCGCATGATTTTTTTTTTTTTTTAAATTCTTCAACTTTCAATTCTATTCAATTTGCCCCCGAATTTGGTTTCCGGCGAAACAAAAACCAATGTGACAACTTGAATCAATCAATTTTTTTCATCAAATCGCCACTTAATCATCACGAAATTAACATATTCAGTCGCAATAGCCTTCCTCGGCGCCAGCGAGCCCTAATGGCTAGGTGCCCAAATTTGGGACAGTCGCCAAATTGGAGAAAAATCGCCACTGTAGTGAGCGAAATTTGATGAGAAATCTGAATATGTTAATTCCGTGATGATTAAGTGACAATTTGATGAAGAACCAATGGATTGAAGTTGCCACGTCGATTTTCATTTCACCGGAAACCTAATTCGGGGGGCAAATTGAATATAATTGAAAGTTGGAGAATTTGAGAAAAAAATGAAAGTTCATGCGCAAAACGGAACGCCGACCAAAGTTCATGGATTTATATGCATTTTTGCCTATATATATATATAAAAATTATGATGTAAGAAATATGAATAAAGTAAGCATGATTAAAATACAACATAAGCATGATGACATATAAGCATCATTGCATGTATATTTAAGCATGCATGTATATACATATATGTAGTGTTTATTGAAAAAAAGTAAGATATATTTTTGAAAGCACATAAAAGATTTATTTAATTTTAAATTAAAAGCATATCATATATATAAATATATGTAAATTTTACAAGCATCCAAATACGGAGAGTATTTAAACTACCAAATATTAGAAGGGAAAAGTCGAAATAATCGGAATTAAAATGCACATACCGTAATATGAATCCACAAATTCAGTAGCTGAAACTTCGTAAATTGGCACTCCAATCTCATTGGCAATGGCACGTGCCAACGTCGTCTTCCCGCATCCCGGCGGCCCCTTCAGTAGGATCCGGTGATCGGACTCGCTCCAGCGCGCCGGAGCATCTTCGGGTGATGTAACGGCAACAGCACTTTTCTCCTTAATTCCTCAATCACTCCATCCATTCCCCCAAAATCCTTCAAAATCGGCCCTTTCGATTTCGCCCCAATCTCATCTTCCTCAAGATCGATGAACTCCGGCTGCTCCAGCTCATCATCTTTCTTCAACCGTTTCTTCGCGGCGGAAACGCAGACGAGGCGGCGCCGGGGGCAGGAGAAGTCGAGGTTGTCAGCCAGTTGATCGTCGGACTCGGATGTAGTGGGGCGTTTCGACGGTGGTCTTGCAACGCCGCCGCCGCGCATTCTCACCATGATTCGTTGCCTGAGAAACGATACTACTGTTCTTTTGTATTTATACTTTTATTTATGCAAAAAGGTAATTTAATTTCGACCCGAATTTTAAGGGGGAAAAAAAAAGAAGATAAACCCGGATTTTTATGTTTTCTTTCCTCTTGGGCTGTGTTTAATTACCCATAATTAAATCAAATCTATCTAAGAAAAAAAAGGCAGAACAAATCAAAATCATCTACACTTGAACTATGCTTGTCCTCCATGTAGAATTTTATGTTCCGACTTCGGCGATGATGCATGGCTATAGGCCCAAGAGGCCGTCGCCTCGGGCACTAAAATTTTGAGGATCCCTAATTTTTTTTTTAAATAGTATTTATGTGTTATTTTTTTTTTTTTTTAACTAATTTTTTGATAAAATGCAATAAAATGCAAAAACTTTGACTTGATTTTATTTTTTAACATAATCTTTCAACAGTTTTAGAAAAATATATCAGCTTTGATATTTATTCAATTTTGACATGAATTTGATTTTCGCTCAATTTAATTCTAGCATAGTGCACATGAAGCATTGTAAGTTACACCCGACAATCCACACATGTAGGTTAATTAATATCGTTTAATGATGTATCTAAAATGACATTGTGTATTGACTCAAATGGATATCAAACATCGTTTTCAGATATATTTTTAAACCACGTATATTGTCAGGTGAAACTTTCAATGCCACGTGTGCACCAAAATTTGGAGAAAGATCAAATTTGTGTCAAGTTTTGAACAAATGTCAAAATTGGTGTTTTTCTGAGTTTGTGAAAGATTGTATTAAAAATTAAAAATGAAACTTAAGTTTGTGTATTTTGCTACATTTAACACTTTTTTTTATTTATTTTTATTTTTAATATCATATCTTCAATCATTAGTTTTCAAGATAAGATTTTTTTTTTCTTATTTCAACTAATTTTATTATATGTTCTATCATTCTTTTTACTACTACTCCATCCGTCTCAAGTATTCTGACACCATTTCCTTATTGAGCCGTCTCAAGTATTCTGACACATTTCCTTTTTGGAAAATAATTAGCTAATTAATAGTCAATTAGTAAATTTCTTATTACACTTAACATTATCTAATTAAATCCCATCATACACTCACCTCTCAGCACGTATCCCAATATAATTTAAATCCTAAAAGTTTAAACTATCATAACTTTCTAGTTTGTTATTCGATTTTTATGATTTTTATACCAAATTAAAGGTCTTGACACGATCTTTCATTTAAGATCAAACATGAATATGTTTTTATGCATCTATGATGCTCTAGTTTAAAAATATATCTAAATACATAAACCACATCACATCTCTACACACATTACACTTTACTCACTAAACATTCTCGTCTTAAATTCCGTGTCGAAAAGAAAGGTTTCTTAATACTTGAGACGGAGGGAGTATTATTTTAAAAAAACAAATCACTTCTTAAAGGCACTATTCTTTCATTTTCGCATAGGGCCTCATCAAGCACAGGACCGGCTCTATGCGACTGTATCCAATATATCTCTCTCTCCGTCCATTATATATAGACCCAAAGTTTTGGGTGCGGACGGAGTTATAATTTGTGATATGTGGATGTTAAAGTGGAGTTTAGGCTCCATTTATAGTGTAAAATGAAATTTTTTTGGTAGGGTCAACTACCTAAAAGGACAGGGTCGTAAGATGATGGACAACCGAAAAATGAAAGAGTGTCTACATATAGTGAATGAAGGAAATATGATTTAATTGCATAAATACTGAATTGATTCACTAATCCAATTAGTTTCTATAAATATATTTTTATCATTTAATTTCAAATTTGTTAGCTTGATAAATTCAAAACAAAGATGTCTAAATTTTTAATTATTTTTATTTATAAATATTAATTATAATCATTTTATAATATTATATTATTATAGCAAAAGTGTGACCAATAAGGAAGACAAGTCACACTTGCCTTCAACCATGTACAAAACCAAGGAAGTAAACTCATCTCCTCTAACTCTCAAGTCAAAATCTATCTCTATATATATAATACCAAAATAAAGGTCAATTAACCATGATTTTTCTTGATTATTTTGCTAAATTCTCATAATTTTGCCTAATTAATTAATATTTTAATATGATTAATATGTATGTATATCTTTAATTATTTAGTATTAATATATATATCTTCAATTAATAGCTTTTAAAATAAAATGGAGAGGCCCGGTCACATCTAAATTTAAAGAATATTAGTTAACTTTTAGTAGTTAAATTTTATCTCCAACCTTTATGTAGTTCGAGAAGGAATTCTCTAGCGAGTTTATTAAAAGGAAGAGATATCATCTAAGGTAAATCAAATAGCGATTTGATTTATAAGGTTCTTTTGATCAATTAAGTCGATTGAATATTCGACTAAGTCTATAGTTGAATATTTATATATTCACTACTACTCCTTATTTAGTATTAATCCAGTTGAGAGCGATGGAATTAGTTACAATTATTGCCTGTTATAGATTTAGGCCCAAAAAGTAGTTAATAAAATACCTAAACACAAGGATAAAATAATGGCAATGAAGTAGCACTTCACATCGATAGTCTACATACAACCATTAGATAAATTATTAAAAACAAAGTGTAATATTTATTATTAAATAATTAAATAAAGCATTGGTATTAAAAGGGAGTACATATGTCCAATAATTAGAATACTTCATCAATACAATGTTATCTAGCTGCTAGGACCAAAGAAAAGAAATAACTTCAACAACTAATAATAGCCTAGTACTTCTTCCAACCTGCAGCCTCTTTCAAGGAAAAAGAAAGAAATAGAAACTTATGCATAAAACAAAAAGACCTAGTACAACATCATTACAAAGGACAAGACTACACTAAGAGCTGCATGGCTGCAGCAATGGAACAAATTTCCAGCCTTAAGAGGGGGAGAATACCATGATTTCACATAAAGAGAAGACCCGCAACAAAGGAGTAAGTAGGATTAGTCATCTCATCCTAGAAATAAGGAAGAAAAGCTAAGTACCTTCTCTGCAGTATTAAGTAATACCATAGACTATTCATACAGCCATTGATTCATCAATCACTCCTTTCAAAAACCTGAACACTTGCATGCAAAGCTAATGTAAGAGTGTCCTAAGCATAGATTCCCAACCACTCCCATCAAACGATTTAGCATCTCCTTCAAATGCAACTATAAATACCAGCCCTCCCTCATTTCAGCCTCACCATTTCAACACTTACTCAAACATACATAAGAAGCATATAAGTAAAGAGAGAAAGGAGTAGAGAATCAGAGGGAAGAAGATAGGCAGCAGAAGCAAGGAGAAGGAGAAGGAATACTAGAAGAATTCTCAAGTCTCATTTTCCAAAAACCTGTCCTACTACACCACCACCCAAACCAAAACCAGTAAGAACACTCATACTCTTCTTCTAGCTTTAAAGTAGAAATAAGCATGCTTAATTAGAAACTAGAATTCATGAGAACTCGTCATTAACAACAAACCTTTGAATGAAACAATGATAGAATTTTATGCAAATTATTAAGTTTGAAGCTGAATTTCAGAACATAAAAAGGAAGAATTAACATTCAAGAAACAAGCATGCTTATGTACTCCTTCAAATCACATCAAGTTCTTAACCTTTCAATCTATTTCATAACCAGCTTTTCACACTCAAAATAGACTGAATACACATATCATGTTTCTAAGTTTTAGACCCAAAGATTTAAGTTATGAACTGCAACAAGAATGCACCAAAATCAGCCCTAAGCTCTTTACAACAAACAAGGGAAATCTTTTAGTTAAACAGGGACAAAACTCATAAGCAAGACCTAAACCACTTCTGCATATATATATACATGTATTATTTCTATTTGAATACATAGCAACACCAGTAAAAGAGGGCAATTTCAGAGTATAAGATTCAGTATATAACAGAATAAGGAACACCCTGAACCTAGCAAACTAGCATAATCAGAAATGAAGAACAACAACCAAAAACTCAGAACAAAATCAAGAACAAATCCCTAAGTACTAGGAAGAGTAGAAAACAGAAAATGTTAAAGTAAATTAAGATAAGAGAGTGAGGAGCTACTGTGCGAAGGAGGAACTCCCTCGTCGATGGCGACGGCAACAGACGGCGATTTCAGGAGCAGCGGCGGCAGCTGTGACCTTTCTCCAACTCTCGATCTTCGGGTTCAGAGCTCCGGAAGATGGAGACGATGGCGGAGCCGTCGAACAACGAGGCTACAGCAGCAGCCTTCAACTCAGCAGCGGCGGAGCATCGGTGGAGACGACGCAGCAGCGGCAGCAGCCTCGGCGCGGCACTCCAACGACGATGGTAAGGGACCGAACGTCCGCGATAGAACGCAGCGAAGGCGAAGATGACGGAGGCGGAATCATGGCGGCGACGGCGACGAATCAAGAAAGGAGAATCGACGGAGAGAGAAGACCAATTAGAGTTCTAAGGGAAAAATCCAAAATCTGAAATAGAAAAGGGGGAAGTGTCAGCTATTAGAGCAGTCCCAATGGGGTGGTGTCGCTCGGTTGATCCGCCGTCGAGCGATCCCGCAGCGACACCACTCCCCACTGGGGATCCCGGGATCGGTCGAGTAGGAAGAAGAAGAAAGGGAAGGGTTTTGAGACGGGCCGGGTCTGGGTTCGGGTCGGGTCGCGGGCTGAAGCTAATTCCTGCGCGCCGGACGTCTGGGCTGGACCGAGTTATGGGCCGAGTTCCTAATTAATTCTTTGAAGCCCAACAAATTTATATTAAAGATTTGTTTTAGTTAACTTAGATCATTAATTAATTAAGGATTAAAACATTTAACAAGAATTCATCAAGATTAATTATTTATCAATTTCGATCAAGCGTAATCAAATTCCAGAATTAATTCTAACTCCGAATATTAATTTATAAGCATTGAATCCAATTAATTAATAATTGGATTTATATATTAAGAAAAAGGGGTTAATTACTTAGCCATGAAAATTAAAGAAATCCTTATTAATAATTTATTATTGGATTATTAATTCGAGAAAATAGTTAAGGAAAATATAATTATATTTTATCTCGAATTAGCAAATTCTTTGAATTTTAGAATTCTTATAGCGTCGTCTTATAAAATAGGCACGAGTCGACGCGGAGGTTGATTGACGTTCCTATCAAGATCGACCATTTTCTACGCTACAAGAGGTGGGCTTTCATGCAAAATAAAATGAGATTTCTAAATGATTAATGTTTCACCCAAAATAGTGCTAGCAATAGGACTAGGTCTATCGTAGTACTAGTAAGATGAACCCTAAGTCGAATCTCAAGGAAAGCTTAACAGGGAAACCAATTGTGCGATTATCTACCCTAAGAAAGCAAGTAAAAACAGGGGGTAGAAGGTTAATTGATGCTTTTCTTTGCGAATCATATGCACACACCTCGATAAACTGGACCAAAGTACCTCTTGAGTTCTGAACCAGAGAAGCGAACACTGTAGCACTTCGGAGCCCCGGATCTGAGATCACACGATTTTAGAAATCGAGAATTCGGTTATATTATATATATTCCTTCTTTCTTTGGAGTTCCCTTCCTTTGCTCGAAGAAATGCATGGGGGTGGCCGTGAAGAGAGTGATGATTGATCCCCTATGTCCACTGTTGAAGCGTTAGGCATTCCCAAATAAAACATTGGAGGAGCACCTATCGAGGTATATGATCCAATGAAACTAAAAGAAATGTATCTATCTGTTCCTATTACACAGGATGCCTCCGCGAGTGCATATCAAATCATGTCTTATTATCTTTTGGATGCCTCAATGGCTAGGAGAACGAATCTTATTAAGTCGTCTAATTTGGATATTATTGAGGATATTTATGAGGATTTTCTGAAAGAGTTACGTTCCTATCTGAAAGACTCACTTTCTGATAATCCTTCTTTATTAAAAGTCACTGATGTGTTAACTCGCAAAATAGAGTCCTAGGCTTTAAAATGAAAGAAAGCAATTAAAATTAATCTAGACTTGAAAATAAAAGAAAACCATTAAAAGCAATTAATCTTAAACCTTGAGATTAAAAATTATGTAAAAGCAATAAATCTACCTAGGCATGAATTGAAAAGAAAGCAATGAAGAAAGCAAATAAATCTACACTAGTGCAAAGAAACCTAAACATGCTTATTAAATTAAATCTAGAAAACCTAAACAAAGTTTGAATCTTAGAAAAATAAAAGCAAGAGAACATGAAAAACACTTAAAATTTAATCTAAGAATTTTAACTAGACTTACGAGAATTTAAACGAACGAAGAACGAGGAACTAAAGTAAAAACGAAAACTTGAATTAAACTTGCAAGAACTTGAATCCGGATTCCCAATCTTCCAAAGCAATGCTCTAAACTAGGGTTTTAGAAAGCTAAAAATCTAAGGAATCAATATCCCCTCGTTCATAAGAGTTTACATATATATAGGTCTTCAAAAACCTAAACAAATAAGGAAAATTGCAAATCAAGTCGGCCAGGCCCAGCGGCCGCTAGGTCCAGCGCCACTGGAAAACCCTCTCGCAATTCTCTCAATTGGCAGGCCCAGCGGCCCGCTAGCCTGCCTCTTCGGCCTTCTTCATTTATTTTTCTCTTCTTTTCTTCTCGTTTCTCCTTTTCTTCAACGAGCTTCGATTCCTTGCATCCTTCTTCACTTGACATTCACCGTTTCATTTCAAAACATCCCAAAACATGCCCTCTTCTTTAATCTTTCGAACCATTCTCCTGACGACCCCAACTTCACCTAAAACACAAGAAAATAACAAGAAAGACGAACCAAAAGAAACTAAAAACGACTCTCAAAACACTAGAAAATTCACACAAAAACATACTAAACAATTAAGATTAGTTATTTTCAAAGATTGTCATGCCAAAAATATTTGATTTTTCGTATGATGCCTATCTGCATTGGCTTTGCCAATTTAAGTTATTGGCTTTGTCAATTTATGTTAAACGAATTCGGTCCTTGTGAGATAGCTATCTCACCTGGATTAGTGTACACAGTGACCATGTGCCATCTTCGGTTGGCCGGTCAAGGTTTCGTGGGGGTGGCCAACTCCTCGATTCTATAGTTTCAGATATGGTAGATTACTTAAGAACTTAGTCAGCGCTGACACTTTTAGTATCACAAAAGAATTTAGTAAGCATAGGCTCTTTCAAAGAAAATCCCTATGCGTTACTCAAGTATGGCTTGACAATACTACAATATATTTATGTTTTGGCAACGTGTCCACTGGGTACCTTCGTACTCGGCCCTGCATGTTATTTGCAGGTCGAGCAGGATGAAGTGAAGTGACGAGTGGAGCTTTTGTTGGCATCTTTTAAGTCGTAAAAACTCTCGGAGATACATGTCTTCATACATGTATTTTAAGCACTATTCCGCTGCGTATACTCTTTAATTTCAAAACATTTATTCGAGTTATGTAATCGAGACAAGTTTCTATTCCCTAATTGGACGTACGAGCCGAGTTATTAATGTTATGAACTCCTTTCCATATGATATGAGTTTCAAGTTCACATGAAATATATATATCCCTCTCTATTCCCTATTCTTAATTCCCTTCCCTAGTCATGGTTTCCCGGCTTAGCTATCCTTAGCAAAGTCCGGTCATGACATATGTATGTATATTTTTAATATCTATACTGATATTTATTTATTTCTTAGTTTTATAGATTTTGACGGACTATTATTTAGTTAAGGAATAGTAATTCAACGGGTAAATAAAACTAAGCATCTTAATTAATTATAATCATTACAAATATACCATAAATAGTGAATCGGTTTTATAAAAAAATCTTATATAATAGCAAAATAAAGATCGATCAATCATGATTTTTTTTTATTATTTTGCTAAATTCTCATAATTTTACGTAATTAATTAATATTTTAATATGACTAATAGGTATGTATATCTTTAATTATTTAGTATTAATATATATCTTCAATTAATAGCTTTTAAAATAAAATGGAGAGGCCCGGTCACATCTAAATAAACAATATTTTAATATGATTAATATGTATGTATATATTTAATATCTATACTGATATTTATTTATTTCTTAGTTTTATAGATTTCGACGGACTTATTTAGTTAAGGAATAGTAATTCAACGGGTAAATAAAATTAAGCATCTTAATTAATTATAATCATTACAAATATACCATAAATAGTGAATCGGTTTTATAAAAAAAATTATATAATAGCAAAATAAAGGTCGATCAATCATTATTTTTTTTGATTATTTTGCTAAATTCTCATAATTTTACCTAATTAATTAATATTTTAATATGATTAATAGGTATGTATATCTTTAATTATTTAGTATTAATATATATCTTCAATTAATAGATTTTAAAATAAAATGGAGAGGCTCGGTCACATCTAATTAAACAATATTTTAATATATGTATGTATATCTTTAATATCTATACTGATATTTATTTATTTCTTAGTTTTATAGATTTCGACGGACTATTAGTTAGTTAAGGAATAGTAATTCAACGGGTAAATAAAGTTAAGCATCTTAATTAATTACGATCATTACAAATATACCATAAATAGTGAATCGGTTTTATAGGAACTATGGATTAAAATAATCAAATTAAATAGGCATTTATAAGTATCATATGTATGGAATTTAATTTTTTTATAATTGTTTGAATATTGTAACATAATGCAATATGTATGATGGGATAGGATCCTCTATCCCCAATATGGTGTCATAATGGTGTCCCAATATTTAATTTTCACTATTTTCATATTATTTTTTATAAAAATAAAATACTATAATATAGTAAATCATAATAGACATTTATAAGAAAAAAATCATTTTTTTTGACATTAATTATATACTTTAGTTTTGAATTTATCAACTTTAATATACTCATATAAGTGAAATTAAATGCTAAAAAATAATTATAAACCCTAATAGGGATGGGTGAACCCTTGAAAATAATCATAAAATTATTATAAAATAAATTTATTTAAAAAAAATATAAAACTAATAGAAATTGTATTTTGGGACACGATTGGGATACCGGAATGGGGATGGAGGATCCCTGCCATGTATGATCTATTTTCTTGGGAGAAATCGAAAAGTTACTTGCATCAAATTCCACAAGCCTGATTAACTTTCCAGGAATGCCAATACCCAATGAAATGGTCATATCTGATGTTGAAAACTTGCTTATAATGAAAGAGACGTCTTACGACATGGAAGAAATGAAAGTAGAACACGCTAAGCTTTGTCCATCTTTAACAGATGAGCAAAGGAGTGTTTATGAGAAGATCATGAATACAGTTGATAGTGGTAATGGTGGACTTTTCTTTCTGTATGGATATGGAGGTACAGGAAATACATATATGTGGAAAACGTTATGCACGACATTACGTGGGAGAGGAGATACAGTACTTCCTGTAGCCTCAAGTGGTAGCTTTATTGCTCCTTCTAAGAGGTAGAATTGCACACACTCAAGATTTGGTATACCATTGATTGCAACGAGACATCCACATGCAGCAAGATTAAACCAAATCACGACCTAACAGGGTTTCTAAAGAGAACAAAGCTTATGATTTGGGACGAGGCACCAATGATGCATATGTAGTGCTTCGAAGCTCTCTATAGGAGTCTAAGAGATGTCATCCGATCGACAAATGGGAATTGCTCAGAGAAGCCATTTGGTGGTTTAGCAGTTATTCTTGGCGGAGACTTCAAGCAAATATTGCCAGTTGTACCTAACGGAAGCCGACATGATATTGTTCATGCCTCAATATATTCATCTCACTTTAGGCTTCATGCAAAATTCTCAAATTGACAAAGAATATGAGGTTAAAGGTAATAATTTCTAAACACAAAATTAGTTTCTTATGTTTATATTCACCAATCTATATATAATGAATTGCATAGAATCAATGTAGAAGTTCTAGTAATTTATTATATAAATTATTATTGAATATTAAATATATTATATTTTTATTTTAAATATCAGAGTGCATCCGGGACCGATGCTCAAGAGACCAAGGATTTTGCAGAATGGATACTTAACATAGGTGACGGTACAACAGGTGTCGACATTGGTGATGGATAGGCCGATATAAAATTATCGGATGATATTCTTATACGAGAAGCACCTAATCCCATTGTAGCGATTGTTGAAAATACCTACCCAGGCATATTGCATTCTCTGTCTGATCTAGAAATTTTTTAAGGACAGAGCTATACTAGCACCCACAAATGAGATGGTTGACACAATAAATTACTAAATTCCCAATTCGATTTCAGAGGAGGCACTGTCCATTGACAGTTTGCTTTGCTATGACTATAAACAAAAGTCAAGGACAATCGCTATCGAATGTGGGATTATACCTGCCGAAACTAGCGTTCAGTCATGGTCAGTTGTACGTTGCAGTTTGATTTGTGATGAAATTGGCGAAACTGTACGACACGACGACTAACGTGGTATACGATGAAATTTACAAAAAAATATGAGGTAACTAAATACTCATTGAAATTTCTGTGTCTCCTATCCAATATCTTGATGATGGATGAAATTGTTTTCTTGCTAATCTTTTATGATATGCAAGATATCTCTCTCTCTCTCTAGATATACTTGCAGATGGAGTTTCACGATTGCGTCAAAATGAAGGAGTGCGGCATGAGGGAGAGAGGGAGAGAGTGGAGCAAGTGATGGAGAAGGGGAGTCGGCAATATGAGGAAGGAATGGAGGTTTTTTTTATTTTTATAGTCAACATATATGTGGTCTCCTTTGGACTTGGGTTGCTCAGGATTTTCTTTTAATTTTTTTAAAATTAATTGACAACTTTGGAATTCTATAAAAGATATATCATATGTGAACCCCCCTTTTTCAACATCTTAGCTACATTATCACAATTCTTTAGTAAAATCATTCTTTAGGTGTATAAGAATTTTGAAGCTTCAAATCGTAAAAAAAAATGGTGTAGGGCTCATACAGTAATTTAAATTTTTGATTGGCGCCAATACTGTAATTCAAACAATAACGAAAAAACAATATTTCTAAAAATAATCAAATAAAATAGAAGTGAAATGAACAGCCTTCGTGTTTTATGTTTCGATATTTTTTATTTAAAATATTTGTTTTGCTCCTTTTTTTTAATCTATTTGAGGCATTGCAAATTTTTAATTAACTTTTTGGCATTGTTTTGAATGTTGTGGCCTCATTTCTAACTTTGTAATTTTACTCTTTTAATTCCAAAATATAATGTTAAATAGCGTTAATAAAAAAAAAATAACAATAATGATATTCGACCATAATGTGGCCGGCCACACAAGAGCATTTTTCTTAATATACATAATTTAAAAAATATAAATTAAAAGTTATAATCAATATTAAATGAGATTTTTCTTAGTTACTTTAATATTTGAATATAAAAATATTTGTTCTCCCTTAATAATTAATTTTTTTTCTCTTAAATAAAAAACAAAAAAAATTGTTAAAGTAGTCACGATCATCAAATAAATTAAAGGTTAATATGTTAAAAATACATAAATTATATCACTTTTAGAATTTTCAAAAAAAGCTATTTTTTTTTTACATAAATACATAAACTATTACATATTAATATTTATGGCCGGTCACATTATGGCTGAATAGCATCACCCAAAAAATAAAGATATTATAAAAAAAATATCTCCAACAATATTAGAAGATTCCACGTCTAATTAGAATTTCAATTCAAATAAATTTCTCATATTCAATAAACGTTGGTGTTCCTTTTCTATTTGTAATCTTTAAATGAAAATTTAAAATATATGAAGTAAACCGATTCCCATTTTTTAATTTCCTACACCATACATTGTAATACTCCTTCAATTACTCACTTTAAACAAAAGAAAAATCGACATACATATATTTTAATTGTGACATCCCACATTGAATAAGTATGAGATATCAAGACAGTATAAGTATGAGCTCAATGGATTCTCTAAAAAACTTGAGTTAACCATTTTGGCAAAGCGAGGATGAATGTCAAGTAGTTGCTAGTGGGCCCATTGTGCCACCGTAGAGTAACGGGCTCCTACCCCGTATGTAATAGCCGTAAAAATCCGTATTTGGAAAAATTGGAATTTCGAAGGAGGAAATAAATTTTTTTTCGAGTATTTGAGATCAAGCACGGACGAAAATGAGCTTATGGGAATTTTTATAATATGTTGGAATTTTTTTTCCAATGAATCTCGAGAATTTTTGAGAATGAAGGAATTTTGACAAGGCAAGAAATTACCCGAAATGATTTTCGGAGAATGTTATTCTGTAAATATTTTACGGAAATAAGATGAGATGTGTGACTTAGTAGTAAAAGACTACATGTATTTATAATAGCGCAAGTGAGAGGAATTAAAAAGAAAAGAGGGAAGAAATTGTGTTGTGTGTGTGTGTTACGTGTAGAGAGAGAGAGAGAGAGAGAGAGAGAAGAGGGTGTTGTCCTCTCTCCTACCTCACAATTATACTTAGCACTCATCACCACCTACTCCCTCACCCCTCAAGTAAAACACGACACACACCTCCTAATATGAAAGAAGAAAATATCATATTCTCCTCCACTTCATCATTATCCTCTTTAACTTCATCTTCTTCCTTCATTCACCGCCATCACCACCGAGAGCGTCCTTCACCAAGAGCTCATTCTTCACTTCATTAATCCACTCCAAAACTTGCATATCTTCACTATCCGAATCAAGGAACAATATGGTGGTGAAAACTAGTTGATCGGAGAAGGAGAATATGGGCATGCAAGGGCCGAATTCTTGAAGAAGGAGCACCCTTCGATTTTTCTTGTATCAATCGGTAATCTCCCTTCTTTCTTGATGAATGATCTTGAGATAAGTCTAAAAATCTAGCACTTCAATTCATTGATGAAAAATCCCTCTTACTCGACTTGAAGAAGTTCATGCATGTCAATAAGAATCACAAATCCATGGTCTACTCTTCGAACTATGGTGATTCATGTATCGATTGTCCTATGTTTCTCTTGATTCTTGGTGATCCAAGTTTAATCAGCCTCTGTGAACATTCCTCTTCAATTGATGATCATGTTTTCGTAGTTATTCGCCTTGAATTCCTTGATTTAAAATGAGTTGATTATCTTGAACTTCAATAGGTATTGTTCTTCGAAAGTTCTGAGAATTTTAGCTACCTTTCGAGCCAATCTGGGAAAAATCTACTTGGAATCTGAGCTTAATTTTTTTTTCATGTTAAAGTACATCCTTTTAGGTTTCTATACATAGCTCATACGCCCCGATCGGCCAACGTATGCATTCTCTATGACCTTTTTAAGATTGAATCGCAAATCTGGGAATTTTGGCCGAACAGCTTCTGCACCTACTGTAATTCGTGTTTTTCAACGCCTTCCCCTGTTTATCTTGGAACAAGTCCTAAATGAAAGTTGTAGATCATGTTCTCAACTATCCGTAGCTAAAATTTCGTCTCGATCCAAGTCCAAATGAATCGGTTATGACAAATTGAAATTTGTCTCTCATCTCTTTTGAAATCTGGAAATCAGCCCACTTGCGGGCTAAACTGAGAACAAGCTCGTTTAAAATTTGACTTCAATTATTCTTCCATGTTGAAGTACATTCCTTTTGCTTTCCATAGATATTTCGTTCACTCAAAACGGAGTTCGTATGAATTTACTATGAGTTTTCAAAGTTTGTATCTTCAATCTGGAAATTCCGACGAACAACTATTGTTCCGTTTTTCCAACCACGTTTTGACCACTTTTCCTTTGGTCGAATGAAAAATAGTATAACTAGAAAGTTGTTCCCTGTTTTCTTAACTTTAGTTTTGATATCTCATTCATTCGAATCCATCAAGAAACGAGTGAGAAATCCTCACTCAAAGTTAGTACCAGAATCTGCCAAATTCTCGATTTTCAGATTCCGAGTTCTGGGAATAAATGCTTCAAACTCCCAGCTCACTCGTGGGAAAATTCTGAAATTTAAACATGTTGTAGCCCTATGTGTTATCTTTCCAAATCAATATCATATGCTCTGTTTCGATTTATAATGAGTGAGAAACAATTATTTTCCTAGAGGGTCGCAGAATTTCCAAATTCTCTTAGAATGTTGAACTTGTGTTTTTCATATGACGGACCTTCTACTGCTTTGTTAAGCGTCTTGATCGAGTCTTGGGACTAGTTCGAATGGAGAAATTGAGTTCTCATTTGAATTAGTCGAATTTAGCTGATTTTAGATAATTTAGAATTATCGAGTAGTATCATCGAACGTTGAGGCCATGCCGAATTTTCCGGGTGGACTTTTCTATCTTCTCGATTAATATATTTCTAATACGCGATATGAGTTAGAAGCGATGTGAGATCCTAAATCTCTAATGAGAATTCTAGTAATAATGTATTTTTTTCTAAAACGAGACTTTTCCCTAAAGGTCAAGCAAGGGACGAGAGTCGAGGAACGTGAAGAAGAAACCTGGAACCGATCTATCACTTTGCAATCAGGTGGGCGTTCTAACAAAGAAAATTATATTGTTGCTATAATGAAGCATGTTTTGAAAATAAAGCAAGTTGACTCAAAACCCTTTCATGCATAAAATGTTTTTGGTTTTATGTGTGATGCCTATCTGTGTTGGATTGCCAATGTTATATCGATCGAGCCTGAGTTAGACAAAGGTCGCTAGCCAGGTTATGTGTACACGAAGTCGTGACTGTGTGCTCCAGAGGTGGGCCGATTATGCATGGAAACGTCCGGTGAGGTGGCCACCTTGCCGGCGTACTTACAGATATGGATAATATAGATGTGGAAGAAAATGGGGAGTGCACTCCAATTGTTTATGGAAATAAAGTTGTTTTAGTTACACAAGTATTTTGATAAAACCTTGTGATAACTGTGAAATGCATGATTGGTGATTATTTTACTAAAAATTATTTTTGGGCATAACCTCACGGAGTACATCAAGTACTCAGCCCTGCTCGTGTTTCCAAAAACTTGTAGGTTGAGCGAGGTGGCAAGGGCGGCAGTGTTGAGAGGAGATTCGTTCATCTTTTGAATTAGGTTCAGAAAGAGATACATATCTTCATATATGTATCTATTTTGTTAAAGACTTCCGCTGTATGCTTCTATTATCTTATTTAGTAATTATGTTCAACTGGCTTCATGAACCAGTAAATCGAGAACTACTCTACTCGTATTCCTTCATGAAATTGGATTATGTTCAACCGGTTTCTTCTCATGGATAACTATATTATATTTGAGCCATGGGCTTTTTCTTATCTTCATTTGCCTTCTATTTATTCATTGATCGAGTCTATTCAATTGTTCATTTTGCTAATTACCGAGTTACAAGTCGTTTCTCCCTTTCTTTCCCGCTTCTTATATCCAACCCCTAGTCACGGTTTCCCGTCTTAGCTATCCTTAGCAAAGTGCGGTCGTGACAGAGTGGTATCAGAGCATTTTATTCGCTCTGAACTAAAATTTCTTCGAGTATAGTCTAGTTAGATTCACTAGACTAGTTAGAAATTTGGTGGTAACTCTCAACATGCCTCCATGCCACGCTCGAGAGAAAAGAAGGTACTATATTTTTAAATCTTTGAGAATTCATAAGTTGATAAGATCATGAGTTAAAGAAGCATGAGTTGCATGACATTTATGCGGGAAGTATATGATGAAGTGAATTTCTTATATTTTTTATTTCCAAAACTTGAAATTGCATGAGTTTTGAAATGGCATTATAGTTGAATGTTTACAAAAGAAGGACGATAAAGTGTGATGGACTCACGAGTTTGCACAAGGAGAACATAGAAAAGCTTTGAGAATCCATATTATCTTATTGCTCAAATATCTGAAAGACTAGACCAATTAAGTTTTCCGACTCTCTTTGGCAAGAACAATAGAAGGTTACAAATGTGGCATCGTGTGAAGCTATGAGAACGAGAACTAAGAAAGCATTCGTGATTTCCGATTTTGTTTTCTTCAAGAAGAGAACTAGTAAAAATAAAGCCATGCCACGATACATTTTATGATTAGCTATCATAAGATACGAGAAGATGTACGGCTATCGAAGACGATATTCGATAATGTTGCAAGATGTATACGGCTATCGAATATGATAGTCGAAAACGTTATGATGTACGTACTGCTATCGGTGCGATAGACAATAAATACAATGTAGCTACTTTAGAATGATGATCGACGTACTAGCAAATTATGGCTATCAGGTGATAGTTGAGAAGCCAATGATGATGATGTTTATTACGATACGGATCACGAGGCATATGGAGTTGACATGCTGACTAGACTTATGCATGTAAGACTGTTCGATTATGTGGAGTACCAACGCCATCAGCATCCGGTCAAAAATACGAAGTTCCCTAACCTGTTTGAAATGAGTCTACAATTAGGATATGACGTACTCTTTTTAAGTGGGCAGTGCCACGTATATGTTAGTTTACAACTAACAAAGTGTTCTCACCTTTTGAGCGTAGAGATGATCAAATCGAAAAACGACGCTAGACTAGAAGCGAACATGTTGCTAGTCCCGGGTGAACCAATGATGATCATGATGAACGAGGGTACGAGAAGCACCACGCCAAGGCAAGACAACGAGAAGTGAGCACGATCAACTCTTAGCACGATGTTTCCACTACAACACGAAGTCAGCTAGAATGTGAGGCAAACAATCAGAAGTATGCATAGGAATTTCACTATCCCGCCAAGCGATTAATGTTAGAAAAGTCGACCACACGATTAAATTATACACGTATAGAGGAAATGTTTATCGCTACTAAGAAGCAACTGTTAGCACGGTGTCATAGAATTAGATCGCCGAATCTCAGAATTGCTAATAGCAACAAGAAAATGATCAATCCTAGCACGAAGCTGAAAAGCTTAGATTATCG